>CM067524.1:18805214-18953121 GCA_034509495.1 Acestrorhynchus altus
AGTCATTAATGTCACATTTCTATACAGTAGTTAGAGTAATATGACATTTTTTCTTGTGCCATTGTTTAGCAGCTGACTCTATTTATCAATGTTTGAATCAAACAGCTTTTTCAGAGCACTGGATAAAATGCCATTACCATAAATGAGAATGTGTGCCAAACACTGACACTGCTGGTATACCATTTTTTTATTATTTACAGTTCTGAAAATCTGAAATTGATATATTTTTCTATTATTTAACATTTGTGAACATCAACATGAAAACCTCCCTTATGAAAAAATAAACCAATGACTAACATTAACAGAATTTAATGGTTGGATATTGAGATTCATTGAATTGAACACAGCCAAGCGCTGGATCATGATCAAAAGGAAACGAGGATAACAGCAACTCATCTAGGACAGCAAATCACCTAATGTCCCAGAAGAACATCCAGTGAACTGTGGATCACAGTTAAGGTATGTGTTCATGACTTCACAGTTAGAAAGTGTCTGAGCAAATGCTGGAGAGCAGCAAGAAAGAAAGAACTGCTAATAGGAACAACAAAATATATTACGGTGGCCCTGACAACCTGAATGTCCTTTTTTATTTTTGTGTCAGTATTTTCCCTTCTCTGATTTTTTATTCTCAAATTTGAACATTGTAAGCAAACAAAGAGAGCAAACAGCACCTTCCTTCTCATTTTCTTATATATCCCAATATCTGGGTCAGTGACATCATTAGCCCCATCCTCAACTGGACTCTGTATACAGGTTAGGCATGTACATGTGTTTGGTGCAGTAAACATGCACTGGAAAGTTCCATTGACATTTAAACTGGATTTAATTCAAACTAGTGAATTTATGTTTTCTGAACTGGATTAGTCACTGATAATTCCTCACACAATGAGGAGCCTGCCATGAGTCTTAGATAGGGTAAGTAATCCTGAGATATGAAGCCCACAAAACAGCATGTAGAATCAAGGTTGAGAAAGGTTCTAAGGGCAGACCAGTCTGGACAACATAGGTTTAATGAAGTTTAATGTTAATTCTGCAGGAGAAGCAACACTGCTGTCAAAACATTTAGAGTAGTTTTGCTGCCTAAACCAGTGTCTATACCAATACTGATCCTGGAGGCACACCTGCTCTGAATATTTTAGATCTTGCCCTACACCCCACACACCTGATTCAACTAATCAGCTCATTAACAAGCCCTTCAGAACTGCAAGGGGTGTGTTAAAGCTAAAACACTGGACTATAAAATCTATGTTCATCTGTACATAAGGTAAAGCTGAAACGATCTGGACAGAACTGATGGTACCCTTAACTTAATTTTGTTGCACAACCTTTGGGGCAATGACTGCAATCAAAAGATTCCTATAATGAGTCATAGTTAATGAGACTTAAATGAGACTTCTGCATCTCTCAGCAGGTATTTTGGCCCACTCCTCATGAGCAAACTGCTCCAATTGTCTCAGGTTTGAAGGGTGCCTTTTCCAGATGGCATGTTTCAGCTCCTTTCAAAGATGCTCAATAACATTGAGGTCAGGGCTCATAGAAGGCCACTTCAGAATAGTCTGAAGTCCATTCTTGGGTGTTTTTAGCTGTGTGTTTTGGGTCATTATCCTGTTGCAAGACCCATGACCTGTGACTGAGACCAAGCTTCTAACACTGGGCAGCACATTTCTCTCTAGAATCCCTTGATAATCTTGAGATTTCATTGTACCCTGCACAGATTCAAGACGCAGTATGCAGTAAAGCAGCCCCAGAACATAACAGTCCATGTTTCACAGTAGAGACAGTGTATTTTTCTTGATATGCTTCATTTTTTTTTGTATATGAACATGATGTGCCTGATGTGCCTTGCCAAAAAGTTCCCATCTGTCCATAGGACTTTCTCTTGTGGCTTGTCAACATGTAGTTTGGCAAATTCCAGTGTGGCTTTTTTATGACATGTTTTCAACAATGGTGTTCTCCTTGGTCATCTCCCATTAAGTCCACTTTGGCTCAAACAGACAGATGGTGTGATCTGACACTGATGTTCCTTGAGCTTGAAGTTCATCTTTAATCTCTTTAGAAGTTTTTCTAGGCTCTTTTGTTACCATTCATATTATCCGTGTCTTTGATTTGTCTTCAATTTTCCTCCTGTGGCCACGTCCAGGGAGGTTGGCTACAGTCCCATGGATCTTCAATTTCTGAATAATATGTGCAACTAGTCACAGGAACATCAAGCTGATTGGAGATGGTCTTATAACCTTTACCTTTAACATGCTTGTCTATAATTTTCTTTCTAATCTCCTGACAAAACTCTTTCCTTCGCTTCCGCTTGTCCATGTTGAGTGTGGTTCACACCATGTCACCAAATAGCACAGTGACTAGCTGTAGCCCTTGATTGTAGACACCTGTGATGCCAATTAGTAGACACACCTTGATTTAACATGTCCCTTTGGTCACACTATTTTCAAGGATACCATCAATTTTGTCCAGGCCTGTTTAATGAGTTTACTTTTTAAAATAATGGTTCAAAATCAATGTTTATTATTGGATTTTATTTATTAGATTCAAATAACCATTGTGGGTTTTTCTTTCATTAACCAAGGGGTACCAACAATTTTGTCCATGTGTGTAAGCATAGTCTATTAGCACTATACATTGTATACTCTGAAAGGGCCCTTATGCAGGTTTCAAGAAACCTGACCTGTTAAGAGATGGTGAACACAACAGCACAATGATTTATTCCCTGAAGAAAACTTTGTTCCCCTTAGATCTGCCTTTCATTCCCGGCAGGCTAAAATCTGCATCAGACCTGCATCAGGGGTGTGATGGTGTTAGCATTTCAGTATACACTTAGTTTGATGTTTTTGTAATGAGCTCTTATGAGTTTATTAGTCACTGCCTGTGTTAAGTAGTTAGCATTTTGATCAGCTGACCAATATTAAATATGTTTCTTTGAAGGAGGTTTACCCAAAGCTTTACTTTACTGAGCTTTCTAAGTGATGATTTATGTTGAAGTTATGTTGTTCCATTTATTGTCAATACTGTCATTCAAACAGTTCAGAGCATTATATACAGAAATACCAAAAGTCATTGGCTAGAAGTATGTACACTGCTCAAAAAAATAAAGGGAACACTTAAACAACACAATATAACTACAAGTAAACTTCTGTGAAATGAAACTGTCCACTTAGGAAGCAACACTGATTGACTATCAATTTCACATGCTGATGTGCAAATGGAATAGACAACAGATTGAAATTATTGTCAATTATCTAGACACACTCAATAAAGGAGTGGTTCTGCAGGTGGAGACCACAGAACACTTCTCAGTACCTATGCTTTCTGGCTGATGTTTTGGTCACTTTTGAATGTTGGTGGTGCTTTTATTCGTGGTAGCATGAGACGGACTCTACAACCCATACAAGTGGCTCAGGTAGTCCATCTCATCCAGGATGGCACATCGATGCGAGCTGTGGCAAGAAGGTTTGCTGTGTCTGTCAGCGTAGTGTCCAGAGCCTGGAGGCGCTACCAGGAGACAGGAGTTGGCGGATGCTTTAGTCCAGGTCTGGGAGGAGACCATCATCAGGAGCATGCCCAGATAATATAGGGAGGTCATACAGGCATGTGGAGGCCCACACAATACTGAGCCTCATTTTGACTGGTTTTAAGGACATTACATCAAAGTTGGATTAGTATATGACTCCAAATCCAGGCCTCCATTGGTTAATAAATTTAATTTGCATTGATAATTTTGTGTGATTTTGTTGTCAGCACATTCAACTTTGTACTGAACAAAGTATTCAATGAGAATATTTCATTCATTTTGATCTAGGATGTGTTATTTGAGTGTTCCCTTTATGTTTTTTGAGCAGTGTATTTCATGAGGTGGCATTACCTGAAGGGACCTGTATAAGTAATGATGTCCTATCTTGGGAGTGAGGTTGAACACTGTCCTGCATGCCCATGGTTTGAGCAATATTACTTTCAACAGACAGTCTTTTGAAATGTCTGTCTGTTTATGACTGTTTTGAACTTGGGACCATGCAGTGGCACACCAGACACAGCAGCCCAGTGGACTTATGAGAAACTGTCCAGAACTGCAACACTGCTGTCTTTAATCCACTTGTACAAGCGCGACACACATTAACACACCACCACCATGTCAGTGTCACTGCAGTGCAGAGAATAACCCAGCACCCATATAATACCTGCTCTTTGGCGGTCCTTTGGGGTCGTGGCCATTGAAGGTCAGGGTGAAAGAAGGCTAACAGAGTATACAGAAAAAGAAAAGGACTACAGTATGTAATTATAGAATCTTTTATGGTAAGACAAGCTGATAAAATGGACATTGAATGTAGAAACAAGGAGGTTGTCATAATGTTATGGTCAGATTCACTTATTGGGTTTTAAAGTTATTTTAGAACTTTGCTACATCATATTAAAATCTTTTAACCTGTTTTGGAACTTTAAAATAATGTACTATGTATAGAAATAATGTACATGTTTAGTGGATATAGTATTATATAGACTAAGCTTCCTATGCTTTCTGTGCTGTTTTATTTGAGGTGGTAGGGGGTCTGTGGTTTCAACTCTGCATCTCCCATGGTCTTTGATTCAGCCCAGCAGTCCTAGTATGGGTGTGTGAGTGTAGTGCGCTGTGTAGTCTGTGTCTCATTAACTCTACTCTTTCATATGACCTCCCCCCATCTCTCCACCTTCCCTTGAGACCCCTGTCAGCAAATCAAGCTAATCAACCTCTCCTCTAACCTTGCGTTTACTCTGTATGTCTTTCCAACTGCTTCTGTGAGGTAAAGTATGTGTATGTGTATGTGTGTGTGTGTGTGTGTGTGGTCATGCATGAGAGTATATCAAAGGTAAGCCTAAACTCACTCCTGCATCTAATTACGGAGACCAAAGTTGTCAGTGATGTGCTCTGAGGCTCAAGCCGTTTGCTGGGCTAATTGCTTTATTATAAGAAAATCCCTGTAGCACTAACATGACTTTACCAGAGCCCATTAGTGGGATCCTTTTCTGAAGGCTTCTCCCAAAGGGACCCTGAATGCACCCTATTCAGCGCTCCTTTGGGACGAATTGTTATTTAGATTTTCTGCTTAAGTGTAGAAGTGCTTGGTCTGTGTTGGTTTCAGAGGTGAATGTTTCATTTACTGTTCTATTCTTAATGTTGTTAGTTTGTATGGGAAGTGTTTAGGTGTAGCCCTGTGCAGAAATGAAATGTGTGAACTGTGTATGATGTAGAAAAAAGTAGACCTCAAAATCATGTCTTCCCCAAGACGCAATTAAAAGCCAAATGTTAATAAAAAATAGTCGTTTTTATTTAATTCTCTCTGTGTAGCAAAACTAGCCATCAACATGCGGTTATTTACATCCAGCAAACGCATGTTTATTACGGTACGTACAAGGTACATCTAGAAATGACAAACAGCTGATTTTCCTTATACAAGACATGTTTTTCCTATGGTATGCTAGTCATTTATCTTTTTACCTTTTTTTATACTTTTTTTGAATGCTCATAATGTCTTCAAAGAAGAAACACATTTTAGATGCAAGTTCACATAAACGTGCAGACACTTGTCTCCTCCACTGTTTCAGATCACTTGGTCCATTGTACTATCCTCTTTTCTTCCCAGATTTAAAAAAATCATTTAAAAGAATTAGAATTAGAATGTCAAGAACTACCCCCCTCCTCCACCACCACCTCATTCTGTCTTTTCTTTATTTATCACCCTCACTCTCATGTGGGATAAGGTAACACACAATTTGGGTCTTTATGGTTTGGGCCAGAATTTTCAATTGATGTTGATAAATGTATCCAATTTTGTTCTTTTCCAATATTTAAATACATAAAAATGTTGTTGAAGAACTTTTATTCAAACTAGTTAAAAGGGTGACTTCTAAGACGTTTTCTAAATGGTCTCGCTCTGAGTGCACCCAGGAGTTCCAGGACTTCAGTGAGAATAATGAATCATTGATGGTCTCATGCTGTTCATGTGTACTATACGCTTTGTCCAGTAGCAATAAATCTGACCTCACTGAGAAATGTGATTTTGGTCCCAGCTGGACTCCTAACTATTGTGTGAGGGTACATATCGATCAAAAGCTTCAAGGGATGTGCGAGACAGAATCAATTTCAATTAGAAGATTGTCAATGCTGCTTAGAAAGAACTTTCATTGACTCCGAAATCTCTTCTTGTGCAGATTGTTCAGTTGTTTACATGGAGGAAATGTCTAAAAGACAACATCTCATTCATGTGTTTCATACTCATTAATCAACTGACATCTGGTAGAGTTAGGAGCAAACATGGGTCACTGGGAAGTAATTTTATATGACAATATTTTTCACAACTTAATAACATGTCTGTTTTTACTATTAAACTGACCAAAGTGGTATGGCTCCATTTTATACAAATTTGTGTATCTCTAAAAATTCCTGTGACCAGGATCAAACCTGCTAACCCAACAATGACAAAACTGCTGCTTGTCTCAAAAAGGGAATGAGAATGTTAATAAGGCAATAAATAACTGTATTCAAAACATCTCCTATTAAATAGTTGTTGTTTTTCTTAGAAATTCTCGGAATGTATGAGCGTTCCTTACACCATCTTTCAGTCTTTTTGCGTAGAAAAATGATTTAAAAAACACATTTAAAGGAAACAAAATGTCAGACTAAATCTATGTACAGTACTGAATGTGTTCTTATCATTACACATGAACACACACATTAAATGCTTAACCAGAATACTTCTAAATACAGTTAAGACACAATACATTTGTTCAGTTGGATGAATCAAATCGGAACACTTTCAAACAATATGCCACTGATTTTCGACTCTAAGATTTTTTTGTTTACGGAGTTGAATAAACATGCTCTTGGTGCATGCATTCTTTAAAGGTGCAATTTCAACATTTTTTGCTGTTCTTCTGTCTCATAATGAAATGATCATGTTTAAAAAAATTCAGAACTTTACAATCAAAACATAAAGGTAAGGCTTACAAAGGGATGTCCCATTGATCTCTACTTTTTAAAGGCCTTCTCGGAGTATGGAAAGAATTTAAATTAGATATTTGAGCCCTGTATGAACCCGACATAATAGACAAAAGCACCCTTTCCTCACATCATTCCCACTGTCTCTCAGTCTTTTCAGGGGAGGAGTAGATGAGGTGAAATGAATGTGAAGAGGAGCCTCAACATCATCTCTTGTTACATTCTGATTGAAACAGAACCTGTGGTGTTCATCAGGAGTGATGAACAGCACTGAAAATGGCAACAGTCTTCATGAAAATTGTTCAAATGAACTAAATGGGGAAAGACACAAATTTGACTTGACTAACAGATTTTTGTTAATGAAATCAAAATATGGAAGGGTGGCAAAAACAGTCTTTCAGTTGTTCCCTTTCTTACTGTCTCTATTGTTCATTCTCATCGCTTGTTCCTTTATCTGTATCTTCACTGAAACATTTGGGGACCTTTCAGGAAAACCTTCTTTATGAAGTTTTCTAGCTCTTCATCACTGTCCCGCTGTGGCTGTGCCAACTGGCTGTAATAGTCACCCTGTCTGGTGACTACAGAACCTGGGGGTGGGTAATAGAAGGCAGGCCGACGACGCAGAGGAGACCGGGGTTTCGGCATGGGTACGGCTTGGAAAGTCCGGGCATGAGGGACAATGTAGTTAGGGAAGTAGAGGTTCCGGCGGAATGCCGGAGGAGCTCTTGGGCGAGGTTGTGTCCAGGGACGGTATCTTTGTTTGAGGGGGTAATCAAAGTCATAGTCCAATGAATTCCCCAGGATGTCATTAAGGGAATAGGAGGACTTGGCATAGTAACGTGGTTTAGATTTGGGAGGTGGGAGGTAGATGGGGTAGTAGTTACTGTAAGGCTTTTTGTAGAACCGGTAGGAGGGGTAGGTCCGAAAGGGCCACTGTTCCTGGATCCAAAAGTCTTGCTTACTGGGCTTAACAGAGGCTCTGTCCTTAAACCATGCTTTAAATGGGTTTGTGTTGGGTTTTGGTGCTTTTGAAGGGGGTGTTGTTCTTAAGACAGATGAAGGAGCAACAGGGGCTGGAAGAGGTACAAGAGGTCTTTGCCACTGCAGGTTTTCAGGGGCATCTTTTTTCTTCTTCTTCTCCACATCACTGATTATATCTACCACATCATCTGCAGGAAGGTGCAGCTTACTAGAAATTTCAATCAACTTGTCAATAGTTTGTGGGTCAATATCATCGTCATCATCACTATCTTCCTCTGAGCGTTTATCTTCTGCCGCATTATTATCCTGATACTTCTTTCCATCTTGCTTAACCATGTACTGCAAGACCATGTCTGAAGCAATGTCTGCAAGTTTCTCTTCTTCTGCCTTAGCTCTTTGGGCTTCAGCTGCCTGTCTACGCACCTCCTCCTGTTCAGCTTTAGCCCTAGCTTCTTCTTCTTCAGGACTCAATAGCTCCTCATCTTCTTCATCATCAACATTTTCCACATCTTGGTCTTCAAGATCTTCAGTAAAATCATCCATGAAGTTCCCTCCTTTATACACTGGCCGATTCTTGTCCTTTTCCTGTTCTTGCTGCCACTTGAGCTTCTTCTTGGACAGGGCAAGGTTATAGCCCTTGGCTTTGGGCTTGATCTCATTATTCATCAGGCCATTTCGGTCAAGGTAGTCGAGGTAATCACCTCGGCTTTCCCTTTGTCCAGTTAAGGAGTCACGTTCTCTTTTAGTGGCCGTGCTATAGCTCTGAAACTCCTTAAGCATGGTCTCTAGATTCTTCAACTCTTCTGGATTCAGCTGCTCTTCCTTCTCCCCATCTGTTCCTCTCTCTGACTCCTGCTGCCCTTCCTTGCTCACCACCTCTTTTGTTACTGCCTGTGGTTCTCTCACAGGCACTGTTTGACTGGTAGTACGACTTGTCACCTTTTCTGTGAGTCTTTCTTCTTCCTCTGTTCTTTTTCTCTCTTCATCCTCCTCCCTCTCTCGTTCCTCTCTGCCCTGGGCTGCGGCAGCTGCCATTACCAGCTCCAGCTCCTGATGTCCATCTCTGTCTCTGTCAGCCCCTTCATTGTCCCTCACCTCCTCTGCTTTTTCCTCCTCTCCATTTCCTTCACTCCTCATCTTCCCCTGAGGCTTGTTGAGGGCTTCTAAGAGCACGGCTGCCAGGGTTTTCGGGTCAACGTCTTTGAAAAGTTCATCTTCCTCTTCATCCTGTTCCAGTTGCTGACCATCTCCTGCTTCGGTGGACTGAATCTCTGTCCTTGTGTGTTCAGAAGAAGGTGGCCCATAGTGACTGCGTAGCAGTTCTTTGTCTTCAGTCACAGGGCTGGTGTTTGCGCACTCAAACATGAGGCTGAAGAGGATGAACAGAAGCACAATTGGGGCACTTGAAGTGTTTTGGCACCGGATCATGACCGTGGAGATCAGGAGATGAGGTGTGAAGGTGATGCGCCTTTACAAAAACAGAGAGGAAGAAAGAAGAAGAGCATATTGAGGAAAGGTCAAAGATGTCAGATATGACCTATAGTTCAAACAGACACTCAACTTAAAGCGATTATCAGACAAATGCCTAATATCTGCCATATATCAAAAAAGGTTCCTAAGAAGCATCATTAATGCCATTATTCCACAAGCTCAGCTGATCTTTGTACCTGTAATATTTTTTTTTCTGATATTATGGTAGGCAGGTTTATGAATCACAATGGAGTGCACCTGCATAGTATAAGCAATCAAATGTCCTTACATGTGAAAATACATCAAACGTTTATTAACTCAATGAAATAAAACTTGCAGTCATCTGTTTCAGATGACATGGGCTTCATTACACAACCTTTAATAGCATGATTTAATAGTGTGCTTATATGTTCCTTAGATGATGGATATCTGCCAGCGTCGAGTGCGCACTGCCTTCAGCAGAAAACAAAAGAGCAAACATTGCAGAAATGACGCTACTCAGTGCACAGCAGAGGAACACGCGCTCCGCTCTGCTTATAATTGATGACTGTTGCATGTTCTGGTCATCTAATTGACTGCAAATTGAGGCGAGCGCTCGGGAGAAGCATGGAGAGCTCGAGAGAGCGCAGCACTAAACTCGCGCTAAGAGGGGAGACCCTCAGAGATGGAGTCTCTGAAGATCTACAGTGCACCTCCTGGCATTAAATCTGAAATAAAATGCATAGCTTTACTGTAAGCCTTATATGTATGAGACGCAGGACATTTCTTAAATCGTGCTTAAATGAACGAATAAGCGCAGTTCTAACCAGTCCTTATATCTGCGCGTCTGTAGACATGCGCAAATTAACCAATATATTTGGCAAAATACATTCATTTTTTAAAGCCCAAATTCAGTCTCTATTTAACTCTTTAGCTCATTTAGGTTTAGGTCAAAATTATGCACTGCAAAAATCAGTTTCACCTGTAGAAACTATAGATTTTATACCTTCATCTAAAGACTGACCGCAATCGGAATATCTGCGTGTGTGGACATGCGTTTGAAACAGAAAAAAACAGGTTTTACATTTTATGAAAGCTGTCTTCCCATAAGTAACTGTCTGTAAGCCTCTCTGTTGTCCCTTTCTACTCCCATCGCTTCCAGTAAGATGCTCTGGGGAGGTAACCGCGCCAAAGCACATTAGTAATCCGCCTTTAAGACGCCGTGCCTTCACGTAATCTTCTGCGTTAAGCCGGGCTGTTTTGAAGAACTGGTAAAGTCACGACGCGGTGCCACAAGTTCCAACAGCATAGCCAACGTTAGAAACACACCTTCTCTAATTGATACCCTACCATATATTGTCTTTGGTGCACCCAGGATCATCTACCACCTCCCATTTGGACTTGATTAGTAGAAACATCTCGGAACTGAGGTGGAAAAGTGGAAAGACCAGAAAATGTCATTCTAAATATATTTGCTGTCTCTAAATTGAGTCCTTGCTATTGTTTGGGATGCTGGTTTGATCATGCTGATGAAAAGGGCAGCAGGGGAGTGGCATTATTAACGCTGTTAAGTCTTGTTATTGATCTCCAGAATTCCCAACTTCCATCATGAGCATGATTACAACTACTGTCGTCATTTACTGGCACAACTGAGCTCCATTTTACCCAAATGAGTCTGAGGATGATGGTGATGATGATGATGGTGATGGTGATGATGATGATGATGATGATGGTGCTGATGATGGTGCTGATGCATCAGTTACGACTCCACCCAGTGATGTTCCTCCTTAAATGTTCTGCTTCTGGCCAGTAACTGTTAAAAGTCTTTTGTTGTTGTAACTGTTGTTGATGATGGGACTATAAGCCTTAAACCCCTCTTAACCACACACATCACTCTCAGCCGGATCAGTATATCCTTTCCCTTGTGGTTAATAAACATTGGCGCAATGTTTGTTATTCTGTAACAGAAGCGTTACACTATGAACCGTTACACCGGTCTGCGTTACCACTGCGCTGTAAAGTACTTTCCCGGCACTTTGCTCTGTTGTTATTGTAGGAAAATGAGGACTTACCGGGATCCCGAGCGTGACGTGGTGCGCTGCGCTCCCGCCTCTGCTCTGCGGCTGGAAGTTTCACGGTAAGACTGGGTTTATTCTCTTTACTGGTGTGGAAGTCGCTCTTCTCGGGAAAGAAGAGTGAGTGCAGTGAGTGGACGCTCGTCAGCTCAGTGAGGGTGTTTCTCGCCCGCGCCTCTGATGCACGTCTTCGTGACGGCGCTGAGGGATATTTTCAGCACCCTGGTCAACTCCCCATCTTTATATGCGGGCCCTCCTGTAGCCATGTGACCGAGCGTCACCAGTGCCCATTGACGTCATCGCCGTCCATTGATAAGAACGTCGGCGGCGATCGAACTCGCGAGCGTTCGCTACGCTGCAGTGCCCAGATGAATGAACGGGAGAGGGATGAATGAAATAGTACTCTTTCCCCTGTTGGTGAGAAGGGGAGAGAGAGGGCTCGAGACGGAGAGAGAGATGGAGAGAGTCTCCTTCAAGGAGCTGTTGCAGTCCATAAAATCCACAGATCCCCTTTTAGAATGATGACTAGTTATTCAAAAAACGTGCTGTAGAAAAGATGCAAAGGTGTGTGTGTGTGTGTGTGTGTGTGTGTGTGTGTGTGCGTGCGCATGTGTGTGTGATGCAGCTGCACAAAATACTCCAGGTTTGTGAAGTTAAATTAGAAAAAATATATTTAAAACAATATTTGGAAATTAAAAATAATAATAACAACAATTATAACAATAATAATAATAATAATAATAATAATAATAATAATAATAATAATAATGTGCATATGTATTGCTCCAAAGCCCCTACATATTTATGGTGAAACCAATTACCTTCAGAAGTCATATGCTTAGTGAAATGAAGTTCACGTGTGTGCAATCTAAGTGTCACAAGATATATACACATCTTTTCTGAAAGGCCCCAGAAGCTGCATCATCATTAAACAAGAGGCACCACTTACCAAACAACACTATGAAGACCAAGAAGGTCTCCAAACAAGTCAGGGACAAAGTTGTTGACAAGTATAAGTCAGGGTTGGCTTATAAAATGATGATGCCCTGGAGCCCCATCAAATCCATTATCATCAAATGGAAAGAACATGGTACCACAACAAACCTGCTGAGTGAGGGCCACCTACCTAAACTCTCTGACCAGGCAAGGAGGGCATTAATCAGAGAGGTAGTACATAGACCATACAGTAGGTAACTCTGAAAGAGCTGCAGAGTTCCCAAGGAGGTGGGCTTTATGGAAGAGTGGCCAGAAAAAAGGCTTTGCGCAAAGGAAAAAATACGAAGGTTTGTTTAAGGTTTGCCAAAAGGCATCTGGGATACTCCCCCAAGTGTATAGAGGAAGATGCTCTGGTTATATGATACCAAAATTGAACTTTTCACCAAGGAATATGCTTTATCTGGTGCAAAACCAATGCATTTCATCATCCTAAGAAAACACAAAGTGAAACATGGTGGTTGCAGCATCATGCTGGGGGATGTTTTTCAGCAGCAGGGACTGGAAACTGGTCCAGAAGACGGATGGTGCTAAATACAGGGATATTTTTGAGCAAAACCTGTTTTAATCTGCCAATGATTTGAGCCTGGGATTGAGGTTTGATTTCCAACAGGACAATGACCCAAAGCATACTGCTAAAGCAACAGTCAAATGTTTAATAACCCAGTAAAAGCATAGAGCTTAATCCAAATGAAAATCTGTGGTCAGACTGAAGGTTTCTGTTATTTTGTCCTATTTGTTGTTTGCGTCACAATAAAAAATGTTCAAAGTTGTAAGTATGTTATGTAAATGAAATGATGCAAACTCTCATAATAATTTTTAATTGTAGGATGTAAGGTAGCAAAACACAAAAATGCTATGAATATGAATACTTTTGCAAAGCACTGTATAAATGCACCCATTGTTAAAATAACAGTTTCACAAGTAGTTGCACCCAGAAGGGTGTCTTAGATTTATCATTTGAAAGGTTGATAAAGGTTACAAAAGTAATGCTCATAAACATTTTTTAACTTTCATAGTGGTGGAGTGCTGATAGTGCATCAGATTGCATTCCACTCAGTTTTAATTGGAGATAGTTCTGGAAAGGGTCTGTGTCCTCAAGGCAAGCTCTTGAGATAGTAGCACTATGTGGATGAGAATTGTCCTGTTGCAACAGAGCTCCAGAGTGTGCAGTGTGGGACTGTAGTTGAAGACCAAAGGTGATCTGGTATCCTTTTAAAACTGCAACACACACCATGACACCAGGCCTTCTGAACAAGTGATGCATGACAACAAACCGTTTATCTTGGTGCTAACCTCAGTGCCTCCATAAGGATTCCTTGGTGTTGAGTGTTGTCGCTGAAGATGACCCACTGCCATTCTGAGTGACTGGATTACAGTCTGGCATGACAACATTGCATTTGGTTGTCTCACAAGGGTGCCTTTTAGTGTGTATGCTCAATAAATGTTTGAGAAACAAATCAGAAAGAAAAAAGAAAGAAACAAAGACCAGATCATGTGTAAGTGTATTGTATCTTACATGTACGTTATTGTCAAACAGCATATATTTGTGTGTGTGTGTGTGTGTGTGTGTGTGTGTGTGTGTGTGTGTGTGTGTGTGTGTGTGTGTGTGTATGTGTGTGTGTGTGTGTGTGTCCTGTAGGATGAGAGAAGAGGTGGCAGAGGAGACTGCAACCTAACAGGGTGCCATAGGGCAGATTGTTATAGGCTTTGAACATTATCGACAGCCACTGAGGTCTCAGAAGAGAAAATGTTTTCAGCATCCATTCCCACTGAGTGACTCACCTTCCCTCACTCAGCATTTGGGCTCATCCAACACACAATCATGTTTGTTTGCTGGGGGGAAAACTGTAGCAGCAAGACGTGGTCAAAATAATTGAACATGGATTGATTTGTCAGAGCATACTTGTAATTTCCATTTGTCCCACTTATGACCTAAGTTATGAATTTGAAAATGGTTTGCTCTGATGGTTTTTCCACACAGACATGGTTCAGCGTGGAACACTTGCAAACCACGCTAAGCCCAGTTTCTCAGCATGGTTAGCTAACCACATTCAGGGTCCCAGAAATGTTTGGTGGGAGGTTTTGAAGATGCAGTGATCTGTTGATTGTCTCCAAATTTGCATGCCTTCATGACACAAGACTTTTATATTTCTAGTGGCTACAAATCAAATTTGGCTAACACAGGTGTACTTCTCCATTAACATAGTGCAAACTGCATGACGTAGACACACTCTACACATGAAAGCTCATCGAGTAACATGGGTTCCAACATAATTTGGTATACTACATTTATAAAATGGCCTTACAGAAATGTTTTAGACAGATGTGACTTGCATGCATGCTAATAACACAGTGCTATCAGATGAATCATGGCTTCAGTAAGTTAGTGTTAGCTACATTAACATTAGTGCAAGAATAAAAAATGAAATGTAATGAAGATTTTGCTTCTAATGTTGGTGTTGAAATATTTTAGATCATTAACAGAAAATATGTTAAGCCTTATTTATGTAAGACTGGATGCATCAGACAACAAAAAATGTTGCATTTTTTATTAGTGTTGAGTATGGTACGGCCTTAAGAACCATTTGGCCCTGCAGAGGAAAGTGGCCAGTGAATTATAGTTCTACAATAAAAAAATGTATGCTTTTCATATTAAAACAATATGAATATAATTGTGATTTTTTTAAACAGCTGAAACATTGCCAAAATCATTGTGATACTCCACTGACCTGTAATAAGAATAGTGACTTAATTGCTGCCACTCTGGGATCAACATGCCAGCTACTGCACTATTTAACTTTGCTACAAGATCTCCTATAGTATATACAAATATATGGCTAAATTGCCCCCAAATTTCATAACATTTGCACAATATCCACTAGTGGTGCTGTTTTAAAAAATGCATAGAAATCAGCCTCTAATGCACATGAAGAACAGTGTTGGAACAGTAAGAATTTCATTTTGAACTATATGACAAGGCACCCTGCTCTTTGTGACTGGAGGTGTGATTCAGTCTTCCCTACAAATCAAATAAATCTGATGGTACTTTGCAGCACTGAAGCAATCTACTAAAAAAAATGCAAAAAGTAAGTCCCAAATGGCATTCAGAAAAATCTGAATGGGTTGCCTGGCTCAGCACCAAACTCTGTTCCAGTAAAAAAAAAAAAAAAAAACTGCTGAGGGAGAATCCCAGGTTCAGTCTTGTTGCTTGCTCTGTTGTAATGCCTTTTTCTATGAACATAAATTTTCCTTTATCCATTAAGCCAAAAATCCAGATATCAAACTCACTGTATGATCTAAGTGAATAGCTCACATCTGTCTTTTCATATTCCTGCTTCACTTGCATTTCACTCAGCAATTTTAGCCAAGCAAGGCAGAAGATATATTAGAGATGTATCTTACTGTAGAGCAAATCTTTACTCCATAATTTTCAAATGCTTCTAGTACCTTCACTACAAGTATGGAAACCTGTAAGCAGCTCTAAGGACAGAGTACAGTGCTGTAGTTAGTCAATAATGTCAGTGTCCTAGACCCTACATGATTTTGGAAGCCATGTTAAACAAACAGGGTTTTTGGAAGGTAGCCGGAGAAGGCCGTACACATTTTCATAGCTTAAGATGGATGAATTGGATTAGGTCACGCAGAGAAAGGGTGGACAACATTTTCGCATGGTTGTCAGGAAAGATTTTGAGTCGCTATACGCATCTGTCGGCTTATATTAATGTCACATGGAGGCGGTTGTTTGTTCACACCACATAAGTGGTGAATCTCAAATCGAGCTCTGCTACTGTGAACTACTGTCTGATCATGTCTTAATGGGTTACTTTAAGAATTAACTGTAGTAAACAGTAATATTTCAATACAAATGCATTTTGTATGAGAATGTTGGGTTTATTTAAATTAAATACACATATTTGGATATTCTTAAAAGGTTTAACAGCTTTTCAGTGACTAGATGTTCACCTTCAAGATACTCAAGAAATATATAAGCAATGGGTGCAACTTAAAGTAGCCAAATGAATTCATTAAATTTTATGTTTAATTTTAACATAATGGAAATGCAATTTTCTTGTGAGGACAGCCTATGCCCTAATAGCTGGAATTTCCACCTTCAGCTGTATTAATGTCAATTAAATATTTCCTATAACTGTCTAACAGTCTCTGACATGAACTGGAATAAAGATTTTTCCACTCCTTCATGCAGAATTATTTTAGCTACGGGGTGTTTTAGCTCCGTCTGTGTACAGAGAGTCTAGCCTTTTCCTCAAGCCCCCCTCACAAAATAAAGATTTCATGGTGGTTTCTGTGACAGAGAGCTCTCCAGGCCATGGTGCAACAAAGCAGCCCTAAATTATTTCCACATTCATGCTTCATGATTGGTATGCATTTCTTGTGTTCAAATGCTGTGTTCTGATGTTTGTTATTTGTTTTGACAGCAAGGGCTTGCTCCTTACACACCTCTTATGAATATCTTGAGAACACATTCTTTCTGATGGTAGATGTGGCATTTTGGCAAGAGATACCTGTAAGCCTGTGATAATATTTTTTGAATTGTTGAATTTCTTATGTATCTTACAGTGTGTTTTTGGCCTGAACTAGGACAATTTGACCTGGCCGTTTTTGCAGTTGTTTTAAATGTTTAAATGTTTAATTTTTGCTTTTAGCAATCATTTTAACAATCAAGAGAAAATCAAAATAATGTCTGAGGTTTAAATAAGACAAGTCCATTCTAACCATGGTATAATCCTTTGCAGCTGATGTGGTGCACCTGATTCTAATATTAGGGTTTTTACACAGAAATAAATGTGGGGATGTATTACTTTCATCCCTCAATATATTTCAAACAAATTTTTCATATGTTTAAATATGTTAGAATAGACATGACTTTATAGGGTATGTTGGTCTGGAATTTGCTATTTCAAAACATTTCTTTTGGCCCAACCATTCCATGGACCTTTCCCAGATTAATTCACAGATGAATGTTGCAAGGAATGGAAATTTAGCTGACAATGATTAATATTTTGTTGCCGGTTTGTAAAAATAAAAACAAATAATAATAAAATGAGAAAAAATAATATTGATTGATATTTTGTTAAAATATAACAAATTTCATAGGGCCTCATTTATAATTTATAATTCATAACCAAAATATGGATACCAGTTTGGCAGTTTACTCTTGCAGCTACCAAAACCAACTTGAAACAAAATAAAACTTTAATTCATGTTCTCAGCATAATTGTCTTTTATACATCCTTAAAATACATATATAAACTTGGGAGGTCTGGCAGAAATCAAGATGCTCAGCAAAGTTGTTATATGTCTTTTATTTGTCTTTGGTCTCACTGGGTGGTTAATTAGCCAGTACTCACACTAGTGACTAGAAGCAATGAGCCACAGAGGAGCCACCAAATGAACAAATTAGGATTAGGTGGCATCTCAAGGTTAAGAGGGGTGTGTCCTTTCACTCTCCCCACCCCCACATTCCTGATGGTCTGGGGGATTGAACCAACAATTTTCCAGTTACAAACTGTAATCAGGAGCCACTAAAATGAGAGAAACACCCTAAACACAGCAGTCGATCTGAAGTCTTTTCTACATCAGAGACTGAACAACACTTTGTTGACAAAATGTTGCTCTTGCTCAATGTGGCCTGCGGGACCTTAAAAGGCCAGTGGCCTCCTCCTCCTCATTTCCGCCCTGCTGCATGCGTTCATGTTGGAGACTGATCGCCTGCATGCTCGCCTCTGACTTGGAGTTAATGAGGCGGCGTGTGCCGCGGTTCAGTCTTTCCCCCCAGATCAATCTCTCTCGCTGCAGCAGTCATCATTTCACCCAGCCAAACCTTTCCAAGGGAGCTCTTTTAAATGAGACCATTTGTAATGGAGGCAGACGGCAAGCCGTGGGAGGGGCATGTCACCCTTCGTTTGGATATCTAGCGGGAAGCCACCCAGCCCACGCATGCACACACAAAAAAATCTCCATGTGGGGGCGTGCAAACACGAAGTGCTTTACCAGGGCTTTTCCTTAGTTAAGGCGTGGGCATATGAGAGGGGAGCGTGAGTGAGAGTCAGTGTTTGAGGGAGAGAGAGAGAGAGATAAGACACGCACACACATTGACTCTTTATCTTTTTACACATTCTGTGGAGGAGAAACAATTGCATTCTTATTTCTTATCCAAGAAAAAAAGCCCACAGCCAAAGTGAGTGCTGCATTTGAACGTAGGCCATGCTATCTGCTATTGCCATGGTAATAGTGAGTAATTTTGTCCTCTAGGCTTCATGATGTCTTTAACTCTGCTTCATTCAGAGCTCATTTCTTAAAATGAGTCTTGTTGCTGGTGAGGTTCATTATTACGTTCGTTTTTTGTGTTGCCCCCCAATCAGTCCTTCTACCAAACATCAGCAGCTATATGGCCTTTCCCTCTTGTTAGTCACTGCTATAGCTGCATCTGAAATGGTGGGTCGCCCAATTGATTTTTCATCTTATCAGAGGCTTGCAGATAATGATAATCCTTGTCATACTGTAGACAGAGTAATAATCTAAAGCCGATTGCAGTTGCATGAGTGGTCAATTTACCAGTATGAGTCATGCTCCTGCCAAGGGAGGCTCTGACACAAGCTTTTTTCAAAGAGAAGCAAAGAAAATGGTTTGTGAGGAACTTGCAATGGGTTGATGGTACATTTCTTACTGACTTCATGAACTTGGTCACTGACAAAAGTCAGTTTGGTAACCAGACAAAAAGGAATCTGAGGATCTGAATCTGAGAATTTGAAAAATCTTTGCATAAAGTGATGGTTATTTATAAATTAAATGTGTCTTCCCTTGCCTTAAGTTCTTTAAACTCTAAAAAGGATGATCTGTCTTGCACAATTATCATTCTTTTTTGGCAGCATTTACTTAATAAAGCAATCTAATAATATAATAATAATAAAATAAATCAATCTAATAATATAATATGAGTGTGCTGGTTTGACTATTCCTGCAATGTTTAATACATTAATTCTAAAAATAGTGGTATGGTAGGTTTTACAGTTCAAATCAAATGTCCTTACATCCTCTGAAAGAGAATACAGCACTTTACTGGATAACTGCAGTGCTGCTAATGGTGCTGATATAAAAAAAAAAAACAATACTAGAGCTACTACACACATGGAGATAACAGAAACTGAGCCTTCGTTCAATCACAGTCAAACCAAAAAAATGTAGAATTAGAAGTAAAGAGAGCTGGCAAGCCAAATGAGAGTGTGAGTACTATCCTAAACCCAGGATAATCACTGGCCTGGCTTCTAAAAGATGGTATTGAACACACGAAGAAAGAGAGCTCCAAAAAAACATGGAAAATCATGACATCAGCTGAAATTAAAAAATACTGTACTTATAAAGCAATAATACTGTTCAACTATTGGCTAATAAAAAGGTGTCTCATTTCCAAGGTGCGACACATGAAACATCTCATGATGGGTCAAACCAGTCAGGTCTCTCAAGAACTTTGTAACCTTATTGTTGCAAAACATACTAATGGCATTGTTTACAGAGGAATTTCTAAACTATTGAAGGTTCTATTGAGCACAGTTGGGGCCATGAGTGGAAAGAACTCATTTAACCATAAACTGGCCACAACCATTTGCTCCCCACAAGATTTCAGACAGAAATGTGAAAACAATTATCAGAAGAGATGTCCAAGAGTCAAGGTTAACATATGGAGAGCCACAGAAAACCTGGAATCAGCAGGTACAATTGTTTCAAAGAAAACTATAAATAATGCAATCAGTAGACATTTCAGCAAGACAATCATCACAAACACACAGCCAAGAAAACTCTAAATTGGGTTCAGAGAAAGAGACTGGCCCAGCTAATCACCTGACATGAATCCAATTGAAAATCTATAGAAAGAAATAAAGCTCAGAGTTCATAGAAGGGTTTGTGTGGAAGAATGGGCCAGTAATCACACCTGAGCAATGCATGCAACTAATTTTTCCATACAGGAGGCACCTTGAACCAGTCATCACTAACAATGGCTTTTGTACACAGTATTACAATACATTTCAGTAAGCATGTTAATTACTTTTTTCCTGTGTCATGTCTCATTATTACACATAATTTATGGATACCCATGGTTTCTTTGCAAGTGTGGATTGGATTGAATGGATTGGATTTCATTTGATGAGTTGTTACTGACATCTGGTGAGAATTTCATGTCAATAACACCTTTAGAAGTATGTTTTTAGTTCAATTTTAAGTATGTTTTTTAGGATAGAACCCTTGGGAAGCATTTTATAAAGTTCCTCGAATGTGTTTCTGTTTTTCCCATCTATATCAACACATTCTTCTGCTGGGCAACACTGATAACATTTACATTATATAAAGGAAACGTTTAATTGTCTCTTCACATTCACAAATCAGTTTTGCCGGCATGGTTCTTTAAGGAACTAAAAGTTCTTCTTCAATTGCATGGCTCAAAGAACCCCCTGTGGACTTATAAGGAGTCTAGACTCTAAACAGTAAGGTACCATTAATGCATAGATGAAACATTTGTGGATTATTTAAAGGGCTTTCAGTGTGTGGTTCATCTAGGAGGAATAGTTTTAATTACAATAAGTGTAAGTGTGAACTTTGGAGATTAAAAAAGGTTCACATCATGTAAAGGGGTTTTCCCCACAACTGTAAGACCAAGAAAAGAACCTTTGCCTTTAAGAGTGTAATATCACTAGAGTATTCCCCTAGCTCACTAACAGCCTTGTTCAAATTAGAGTTCACTCAAGTGTTGTGCAAAACTAAAGCATCACTTAGCTGTTAGATTGCTGCAGCACATCAGCTGCATTGGCCTTCTTTCTAAAAGCTCTTTAAAATGCATGAGGTAATGAGGGAGGTAATACTCATTTACTTTTCTATTACACATATAGATTATCCACTGAAATATTAGCTGCAGTGGGCATTACATGACATTCAAATAATCAGTTGATGGAGTATGGGAAAAGATCATTTTTATCAATGAACAATACAATCCTGTACAAAGTCACTGTCGTTTTATCCTCAAAATTGTTGCGTTAGAAGCAGGAAAACTGGGCAAGATTTAGGATTTGAGCATGTTTCATCAGGGCTATATTGTGATGTCTAGACAAGTGGGTCAGAGCGTCTCCAAAACTGCAGCTCTTGTGGGCTGTTCCCAGTCTGCACTGGTAAGTATCTCTTAAAAGTGGTCCAAGGAAGGATCAGTGGTAAACAGGCTCCAACAGACAAGCTACTGTATCTCAAATTGCTGATGAAGTTAATGGGGGTTTGGGTAGAGAGGTGTAAGAATACACAGTGCATCACAGTTTGTTGCATATGAGGCTGTATAGCTTCAAAGTGCCAACAATAGCCAAGTGAGCATCAGAACTGGACCATAGAGCAATGGAAGAATGTGTACTGATCTGATGAATCACATTTCCTTTTACATCACACAGATGGCTGGGTGTGCATGCATTGCTTACTTAGGGAACCCATGGCACCAAGATGCACTGTGGAAATCAGGCAAGTTGACAGAGGCAACTTACAGGAGCTAAAGGATCTGCAGCTACCATCTTGGTGCTAGAGATTTCAGTACACCTTCAGGGGTCTAATGAGGTCCATGCCTCGATGGGTAAGGGCTGTTTTGGCAGCAAAAGTGGGACCAACACAAAATAAGGAAGGCATAGTTTTATACCTGATCGTTGTATATTCACCACCTTCCAGAGAAAAGGGCTTGTGTTTGTGCTTGAATGAGCAAAATGTAAAACATCCGAAACCCAAAAGTCCATCCATCAGTCTGTTCTTTCACATTTCTGTGTAAGATCTGAGCCATTTCTCTTGGTATTGTTGTTCTTGTGTTAGGTTCCCCTCCACAGTATGGTAAGAGCAAATATACGGATGGATGTTTGAGTTTGGGATATTTTAAATTGAGCTCATTCACCACACAGGTCCTCTTCTTTTTCTTAAATCAATTATTTAGAATTACACTACACTATTACACTATTTATTTAACTTTCCTGTTATGTTAAACTTTGAAAAATTGTTGGCTGAGCTTAATTCATGTAATGAACATGTACATGGAAAATGACTCATTTAATTTAGTTAATAAATTCAAAAGAATAGCAAAAGAATGGGCGAAAGAGGAAGCTGTGCAAAGCATACAGGAGTTCTTAAAAGCTCCAGCAGCACTGTTGTGCCTGAGCCACTTTTACACCAACTAACATGTCACCACCATGTTAGTGTCAATGCAGTCTTAATAATGACCCACCACTCAAATAATATCTGCTCTGTGGTGGCCCTATGGCGTCCTGACCATTGAAGAACAGGGTGAAACAAGACTAACAAAGTATGCAAAGAAACAAATGGTCTACATACTGTAATAATAAAACTACAAAAATGAAAATGGACAGTGAGTGTAGAAACAAAGATCTCATAATGTTTTGGCTGATCAGTGTACTCATATACTGCACCTTTGGAGGAGAAGGAGAACAGTCTTTCAGGGGATATACTATTTTTCTTTGTAATTTATAATTAAACCTCATATTCTTCATGGCACTGCAAGATCTGGATTCTGCAGCTATTTGCCAGAATAAGCATTATGGGCAACCCCAGCCTCTTAAGCTATTTTTGCAGCAGAGATTTGACCTTTAATCAGTAGAGATATAAATGAGTGATTCAGTATTTGGCTGGGCATATATAGCCCTCCTTCAAAACTGGGCAGCCAGCCACAGGCAGGCAAAGGAAGGAGAATCTGTCTTAATTAGACCATATATCAAGTGGATGTAGTTTTTCATTTCTAAACTCTGTTATTTTCATTTTATCCCTTGCCACCATGATGCACTTGATACACTGAGCATCATATAAAGTGCATTTTCTTATGGTGCTCATTTCAAAATCTTGCTCTTATTTCACAGCAATGTAAGAAAATAAATGTGCTCCTTGAGCCTCATTTCAGTTTTAGCAGCATATTAAACTGACTTATTTTTACATTGGATCATTTACATTTTTCAGATGATTAGCAGAAAAAAAAAACCTTAGTCAAGGTATCTGTGCCTCTGTCCATACACTATTGAACTATTTAACCTTTTGCTGCCTATCTGTGTCCAGTCTTGGAACAACATTATCACCTGGGCAGCAGGTAAGTTAATTGTCTTGCAGAAGTACACAGCCAAGGGAATGGACACTGTAAAACATTTTGCTGTAAAAAATACAGTCAATTACCGACTAGTTATTTTATGTTTTAAACTAATTTACTGCAAATTGCGGTAAAATTGTATTTTTGCATTGGCATTTGACTGATGCTCTTATTCACTTACACTGCAATCATGTGCCAACATTGTAGTAATTTGCCATGTTATGATTAGACTAATTAGGCAAACATTACATTGGGCTAATTAGATTTTTTTGGGTCCAATTTTATCCAATTTAGGACTCAACCCCATCACATATGATACTCCTGACACTAGGAGGGTGAAGATAAGCACATGCTTCCTCCAATATATGTGAAGCCAACCAACACCTCTTTTTCAAACTGCCACAATTGCATCATTGTTGGGCAGCCAGTGAATTCAGAGGAAGGTGGCTGGTCCCCAGCTCCGATACAATGGCTTACAGATGTCTGGGTATGCTCTATCCACCCTGAGAGAGCATGGCCAATTTTGCTCTATCAGACTCCAGCTGCTGATGGCAAATAGCATGACCTGGGATTAGAAACTGCAATTCTTGTATAATATTGCAATTTATTTAGTAATTGATGTGGACAATTTGATCAGTTGATACTACAAGTCTACCAAACACCCACTAATAGTTGTTCATTACCTGATTGGTGGTTGTATGCCCTCTTCACCTGTATGGATGGATGAGAAATTACGTTCGGCATCAGAGATGGCAATGATATATGAATAATTTAAAATAACTATATATCATGATAAGCAGTGATATCTTTCAGTCAGACAGGGGTCCTGCTCCTGGAAGTTTACCTGATTTAAATAATCCAATGCAATTGGAAATTACTTTTAAGCTCCGTCACCAAATATGCTATTTTTGATGTTAGTGTTGGTGGACAAATCAGTTCCAAATCAGTTCCAGTATAGGACAGTTATATCCTGTCAACTGAGCATAGGTTTGGATGTGCATATGTTAAATTCACATATTCACATGAAATCACAAGGATTACAACATTCTCTTTGCAAAAATGCTAGGATTGTTTGTGGAGGTTCTCACAGTTTTGACTTAAAATCTGACATTAAGCAGGAACAGGAAGGCTATTTTCACACTGGCCATTCCAAACATCCATCATTTTTCATTTTTAATTTTGTCATGCGGGGTGGCACGGTGGCGCAGTGGATAGCGCTGTTGCCTCACAAGAAGGACCTGGGTTTGATCGCCGGGTGGGGCGACCTGGGAAGTTTCTGTGTGGAGTTTGCATGTTCTCCCCATGTTCATGTGGGTTTCCTCTGGTTTCCCCCAAAGACATGCATGGTAGGTGAATTGGTGACTCTAAAGTGGCCCTTAGAGTGTGTGCCCTAAGATGGACTAGCGCCCTGTCTAGGGTTGCTTCCCGCCCTTTCGCTCAGAGTTGCTGGCTGGGCACCGGCTCACCCATGACCCTATTCAGGAATAAGCAGTTCAGAAAATGGATGGATGGATGGATGGATGGATGGATGGATGGATGGATGGATGGATGGATGGATGGATGGATGGATGGATGGATGGATTTTGTCGTGAGTATTTTTGATTTTTTTTTTAAGGCTAATCTCTCATTTTTGTGATTCAGAAACAGTAACTCTAGACTAATCAAGCACAATTTCTTCAAATAGGTTCTCTTTTCACATGTTTTTAGATAAATCATCTTAGGTTCATTGATTCTGTAAGTGATATGTGTGGTGATGTTTTGGTGAAGTGTAGAAACCACTTGTTATATTGATTATTGGTGTATGCTTCTTTTCTTAAATAATGTTATAGATTGTCTAAACCCTTTTCTAGTAGCTACATTCTGGAATAAAGCATATGTGAGTATATTAAAACTAATAAGAGGAAAACAATTGCATACACATATCTAAGTTTCTTTCAGGCATTTCGTTTGAAGTGCTAAATAACATTTCATGCAGACTGTCAACTTTAAAAATAGAGCACAAACCAAGCCATGAAGTCTAAGGAATTGTGTGTAGACTTCTGAGACAGGATTATATCGAGACATATATCTGGGGAAGGGCACAGAAAAAATTCTGCTGCATTGAGGGTCCCAGTGCCTCCAAGTAGTATTCAACACACATTTTGTAGGTTTACACATTCTGAGTTAACTTGGCATTGTGACATTTGGACTGTAGATCAGCCTGGACATGTGAAATGCACTGCAGCAAAATAATGCTTTGTTTATTGTTTTTTAACAATAAGGTTTATTCAGCAGGTCAATTATTATTCAACCCCTCAAACCACCAGAATTCTGTTTGGTTCCCTCAAGTATTAAGAAGTAATTGAGGCATAATGAACAATGATTAATTATCTGTTTTTCCTGCCTTTTCTGACTATTTAAGCCCCTCCTCAAACTTGTGAACAGCACTCATACATGGTCAACATGGGAAAGACTAAGGAGCATTCCAAGGCCATCAGAGACAAAATCGTGGAGGGTCACAAGGCTGGCAAGGGGTACAAAATCCTTTCCAAAGATTTGGGCCTACCTGTCTCTACCATTGGGAGTATCATCCTGAAGTGGAAGGCTTATGGAAGTACTGTTAACATTCCACGGCCTGAACAGCCTTTCAAAATTTCCTCCCGTGCTGAGGCCAGGCTTGTCCAAACAGTGAAGGCTGACCCAAGGAGCTCCAGGAAGATCTCATGGTGGTGGGGACATGGGTTTCAGTCAATACCATAAGTAACGTACTCCACTGCAATGCTCTCTGTTCCAGGCGAGCCCGTAAGGTACCTTTACTTTCAAAGCGCCATGTCAAGGCTCATCTACAGTTTGTTTATGATCACTTGGAGGAGGTTTAAGGTTCTCTGGTCTGATGAGACCAAGATCGAAGTCTTTGGTGCCAACCACACCCATGACGTTTTGTGACAAGATGGCATTGCATATGACCCCAAAAATACCATCCCTACAGTCAAGCATGGTGGTGGCAGCATCATGCTGTTGGGCTACTTCTCAGCCAAGGGGCCTGGCCATCTGGTCCACATCCATGGGAAGATGGATAGCACAGTCTACCTGGAGATTTTGACCAAGAACCTCTGTTCCTCCATCAAGGATCTTAAGATGGGTCGTCATTTCATCTTCCAACAAGACAACGGCCCCAAGCACACAGCCAAGAAAACCAAGGGTTGGTTCAAGAGGGAAAAGATCAAGGTGTTGCAGTGACCTAGTCAGTCTCCTAACCTTAACTCAATTGAACACTTGTGGAGAGAGTTCAAGATTAAAATCCACATGAGACACCCAAAGAACCTAGACAACTTGGAGAAGATCTGCATGGAGGAGTGGGCCAAGATTACTCCAGAGACCTGTGCCGGCCTGATCAGGTCTTATAAAAAACAATTAATAGCTGTAATTGCAAACAAGTGTTTTTCCACAAAATATTAAACCTAGGGGTTGAATAATAATTGACCCAAATATTTATGTTTAAAATGTACTTGTTTGTAATATTTAGGTGTCTGTTAATGAATTCTGCTCTGTTAAAAGTGCCCCTGTGCAGGGGGTTGAATATTACTTAGACGCACTGTTTTGAACCACCAGGACCCTTCATAGAGCTGGCCACTGAGCCAAACTGAGTGATCAGGTTTTGAGGGCCTTAAACACAACCAAGAGTGCCCAAGAACCCAATCGTCACTCTGACAGAGCTCCAAAATTGCTCTGTGGAGAGAGGAGGAAGGTTCAGAAGGACAACCATTTCTGCAGCCCTCCAACAATGAGGCATGTATGGTAGAGTGGCCAGACAGAAGACACTCCTCAGTAAAACACCCATCTGGAGTTTGCCAAAAGACCCTTAAAGGACTCTCAGACTGTGAGAAACAAAAAGATTTTTTTTGGCTGAATGCTGATCATCATGTCTGGAGGATACCAGGCACTGCTCATCACCTAGCCAGTACCATACCTCCAGCGAAGCATGGTGGTGGCAGAGTCATGCTGTTGCAATGTTTTTCTGCAGCAGGAACTGAGAGACTAGTCTGGGTCGAGGGAAAGATGACTGCAGTGATGTACAGAGACATCCTTAATGATAACTTGCTCAAGAGCACTCTGGACTGGGACAAAGGTTTATCTTCCAACAACCAATTTGCACATAAGCTATTAATGACAAACTAGTAAAATCTGTGGTTTGAGAATTGCCACAGTAATGCAAAACATATTACAGTATTGATGATGATGATGATGATGATGATGATGATGATGATGATGATGCTCATGTCACCAATGTCAAAGGTCCAGAACATAAGTGTCACTGGCTTCAAATGTTCCTTTTGTTTGGGGTTCTTCTATGGCATCACTCACATGACTATTGTTAAAACTTAATGAACATTTGTAGCATTATATGTGGAGCAAGTAGTATAACTTGAAACTAGAAAGTGCGTATCCTGCTCCTATTGTTTACTGTTAGTGCTTAGCAATGCAGCTGTGCTGCTGTACAAGAGGCATGACATGCCTGCGAGCTGTGGAAGAGGAGACAAGGCAGCTGGGCTGGATCGCTGTGATGCAGAGGAGACCTTACAACCGCGTAATACCCTCTGTCATTATGGGAAATGTGAGATCACTTCTCAACAAGATGGACGAGCTCATGGGAATACCAGAAGTCTTGCATTATGGTGTTCACAGAGTCATGACTAACCATCGCAGGACAGCATAGAGCAGTACAAGAAAAGGAGGTGGACTGGCAGTATTTGTAAATGATAGATGGTGTAATTCTGGACACAGCACTATTAAAGGACAAATCTGCTGTAAGAGCATTGAATTGTTAGCCATTTTTATGAGACCATGCTAACTCCTGAGGGATGTTTTGCATGTTATTGCAGCAGCTGCAAATGTTCCTTTGTCTGCCATTACTGATAAGGCATGTGATGTCATATACTCTTCAAACACAGGACCCACAAGCTCTCATCCTTATCTCTGGATGCTTCTCCATTTTCCACTCTGTCCCCATTTACCCAGTATGTAACCCTTAGCTCACTGTGACTCCATTGGCTCATTGGCTGGCAGCTCCAATCTGCGATTAACACACTCCAGCACCCAGTCGCCCTTCTCCAGTCTGTCCTTCACAATGGCCCAGGTGAGGAATAAGCTAAGGAAAATCAAGACGAGGAAAGCTTTTGGTCCAGATGGCATCAGTGCCAGGATCCTCAAATCCTATGCAGATCAGCTCTGCAGAGTCGTTGAACAAATATTCAACATGAGCCTGAAGATGGGAAGAGTACCACAACTGTGGAAAACATCTTGTGTTGTACCTGTACCAAAAAGCAGCACTCAAATGACCTCAAAAGCTACAGGCTGGTGGCACTAACTTCTCATCTGATGATGCCACTGGAGAGGCTGGTCTTTACTCATGTCCTCCCTCTGGTGAGTGCATTTATGGACCCTCTTCAGTATGCCTATCAGCCTGGTGTCATGGTGGATGATGCTGTCATCTGTCTTCTACGCAGACCTTTTCTCACTTGGAAAAGCCTGGGAAGACTGTGAGATTCACCTTTTTGACTTCTCCAGTGCCTTTAACACTATACAACCTGGGCTGCTGAAGGACCAGCTGGAACATGTTGGTGTGGACAGTCACATGTTAAACTGTACTACCTTACCAATCTTACCAAAGAGCTCAGGACTGTCTCTCAAACAAGGTGGTCTGTAGCACAGGGGCCCCTTAAGGAATGGTCCTAGTTCCATTTCTCTTCACCCTGTACACTGCTGACTTTGTGTACAGCTCAACAATCTGTCACCTACAGACGTTTTCTGATGATTCTGCGATCATCTGCCCCATAAATGACAAGGAGGACAGCGATTACAGAGAACTGATTTAGGATTTTGTGGATTAGTGCCTGCAGAACCACCTCCAGATAAACGCGAGAAAGACAAAAGAGCTAGTGGTGGATGCACACACACCCCTCCACCTGTTAACATCCAGGGAATGCATATTGAGGAAATGGACTCTTACTCTCACTTAAACACCAAACTGGACTGATCAGCAAACAAAAGAAGCCAGAGCAGACTCTAAAAAAATAGGGCATTTGGAGTGCTTGGAGCATGCCTGAGGACTTTCTTTGACACAGGGTGTGATCTACCATCTTTTATTTTGTGGTCTGCTGGGACAGCAATATTTTAACAGCAGAAAAGATGAGATGAGTTCTGTCCTGGGAAGCCCCTTAGACCCAGTGTAGTTGGTGGGAGACAGAAGGATGTTAGCCAAGCTGGCATCCATGCTGCATGAGAGTCTGGCAGCACTGGGCAGCTCCTTCAGTGACAGGCTGTTACCCCCTAAGTGTGTGAAGGAGTGGTCCTTCCTCCCTGCTGTTGTTAGACTGTATAAACAGCACTGCTCTCAGCAGATCATGGACACGCACTATTAGACTTTTATAGTGACAACTTAATGTGCAATACTTATTCAATCTCCCTACATTCATCTGTTATTATCTGTAATTTATTTATTTGTTTGTTTGTTTGTTTGTTTGTTTGTTTGCTTATTATTTATAATGTTGTAGATACTATACTGTATATTCTATACTTTATCAATTCTTGTACTGAGTGCCTTGCTATCCCTTTGCTGCTGCAATGTTGTGAAATTCTCCAGTGTAGGACTAATAAAGGTTTATCTTGTCTTAAGTAGTTTCCACTTTCAGGCAGTTGCTGGACTGTTGCTAGAGGGTCACTAAGGAGAAAATGTTTTTGATAGGTCTTTTGATAGGTCACTAGGGTGAAACATTTTTTGATTACTATGGAGGCAGCTGTGTCCTGCTGAATAGGGAACTAGCCTTGTGCCTGGAAGGGTGCCAGTTTGATTCCCTGAACTGGCAGGACATGATTGAAGTATGTGTGTGTGTGTGTGTGTGTGTGTGTGTGTGTGTGTGTGTGTGTGTGTGTGTGTGTGTGTGTGTGTGTGTGTTTCACTGTGTGGATGGGTTAAATCTGGAGGACAAATTCCCCTGTGTGCCAGCACAGTGGATCTATGTGCATATTTATGTTTTTGTATGTTAAGTTACATGAAATACCAGGTTATTATGGGGATGCTTTGAAACGTTTGCATCCTATAAATTATTATGGTGAAATAAATCTGTAAAATAAATCTGTATGCCATGCATCTGATTCAAATGCTTTATACAGTCCCAAGTAGCACAATCAGGACAAATAATCTGGAGCTGAAATAGTGCTGTTATCTCCAATATGTGGGATGAGTTAGCTGGTAGAGCCATCAAAAAAGTGACAAAAAATATATTAATTGAAATATAGCTGCTTTTTGATTTGTCATGATAATTTTTTCATTGTCTAGATTTGTACAAAATGAAATCTGGTGTTGTCCTTTACAGTCTTTTATAATTTCTGGTTAAGTTGAAAATGATTTTTTCAGTAACACTGCCCAACTACAGTAGCTATTCCTGCTATATTTAGATTATCATTATCCACAACACCTTAATTTTCTGTATTCCATCACTTATTAATTAATTATTTTTTAACTGTTCTGATAACATCTGTCTTTTATGTCTGCTTCTTCTACAAATGAGTGTCCTGCTGCGATTTTTATTATAATTAAATCTTTTCATGCTAATTCTGAATAAACACATTGGTGGGCAGAGCATGGAAAGTTGAATCCATCTTCCTTCTTAATTGGGTTGTTTACATCTTTTCTGTTTTTTGAGATTTAGTTGGGCATAAAAGTTCATAATAACAGTCAACCTAAGTTAGTCAATCAAATTAAGTTAATCAAGCTTCACAGTTCTTTTAGACTGACTAAATGTATTTATTTATTTTTAAATCTGTAGGTTTTTTTTCTTTTTTGAAGTTTCATTCCCCTTAGGTCTTTTTCTTGCTTTGTAAACTGATAAGTGGCACTTCTGATTTTTAGGGCATATTCTGTCAGCCAGAAGTTTGATGAAAGTCCTTCTTTCATGTATTCATTCTGTCTGTATCACTTCTTCTCCCTATGCTTCCCCAGTCTTTTACCTTGACTATCTGCATCATTTTGATACTTATCTGCCTTGCTTTCCCCATTTCTGTTTTCTGATTCTATCTGTGATTATTAGCTTCACAGCACTTTTTAATCATGTTTTCATTCAACTACAAACCACATAAAAATGGATTTAATCTCCATGCAGGAAAAAAAGACTCCACTACAATCAGTTTCTCAATTTAGAGTGAGTGTTCAAGAGAGAGAGAGAGAAAGAGAGAGAGAGAGAGAGAGAGAGAGAGAGAGAGAGAGAGAGAGAGAGAGAGCCCTCCTGACATTTATCTTAAGCTTTATCCTTATAGGATCGGTGACTTTTACCCAAGTCTGGAACGCTTGTTTTTTAGCTGATTGAAAAAGTGATGTATTGTGAATGTAAATAGCAGAGGAACGGAACGAGTGGAAATTGAAAGTTGTCTGGAAGGAATGAAGGAAGGAGTGATGGGAGTGGAGAAGACGGGAGCTCTGTGGTGTGTGACAACATCAATGCCAGGGAGAGGGGTGGGAGAGGGAGGAGTGGAAGTGATGAATGAAAAGTGAAATGTAATTCAGAGAAAGAGATAAACTAGAACTAGTAAATCTGTACACACACTAGTGCACACACAGTCACAAATGTGTGTGCAAAGATATTAATGATTAAGATCTTAATGTGAATTGATATATCCATGTTCCACTCGCAAATATTTTCTTTTGTAGTTACTCAAGGTTCCACTGTTGCTATAGACTCTTAGCTAAAAAGGGTTCTATAGAGGTTTTGAGTTATTTGGGTTTTAACAACATGTGGATTTTTTTTAAAAGTGTGAAAGGTAGAATGCACTCTTTGGGTTGGGAATGATTTCCTGCCACAAATGGAAAAGAAAAGCAGGACTTGTCACTGAAGATGACTTGCTGTCATTCTGAGTGATTGCATGACAGTCTGGCACATCACCATTGCAGTCGTTTATTAGAATCGGTTAATTTCATATGAATTTATTTTTTGATGATGAGTGTAATTAAGAACACATCCATGAAGGAGCAACAGTGAATTTGGTACGTCATCAAAAGATTTAATTAACTCCATAAATAAATTGTGTTAAAATTTGCTGAATTTGAAGAGTGAATGCTCATATCTGTAGACATTCATCTGAGAAAGTACAGAGGATCTCAATGTCCTCAACAGGACATTATAGGCCTGGTTCTGAAGGCAGTCTGTAACTGGATCTTACTGGATTAGGTTAAGATTTAAGGGTCAGGGTGATGGGTGGGATTAGGTTTTGGATTGGGGTTAAAGTTAGGGTTAGGATTAAGGCCAGGATGGTTTTAGATTGAGGTTAAGGTTAGAATTAGGGCTAAGATGTTGGTTAGATTAGTTATCAGATCTAATCAAGTTTATTGTCACTTTACATTACAGAGATATAGGGGTGAGTTAAAAACCTCACAGTAAAGAATACAAAAATAAAAAGAATACAAATAAATGGAATATATTTACCTGTAATTATAGAGTATTTACATATTAACTTAAATTTTATATATATATATATATATATATATATATATATACACATATGTTATTGTGCTGAAACATACATTATTGCGCTGTAGATATTCTGTTAATACAGTAACTATAAAAAAGAATGTTTGCATTATATTTACTTTTCCACTGTGTATAGAATTAGATGTAGTTGTGGTGGGAGGGTCTTCGGTGGGTGTAGTGCAGTGAGTAAAGTGCAGGTGCAAAAAGGCTATGTGGTGTGAAGGTGTGATGGTGTGATGAGAAAGGTGAGAGAGGTTGTGACTAGCTGTGGACTGGAACACTTGGCTACTGACTGTTTAGCAGCCTGGTGGCTTTGCAGAATAAGCTGTCTCAGTTTTGGGTCCTCATACTTCTGTACCTCCTATAACTGAGCATCTTGGAGAACAGTCAGTGTCTTGGGTGGGTGAAGTCCATTATATACCCTCTTGGTCTTCCACAGCAGCTCTTGTATAAATTCAGGTTTGGGAGCTGAACCCCATTGATGTGCTGGGCGGTGCGTACCATCCTCTGCAGACTTTTCCTCCTGAGAGCAGTACAGTTCCCATACTACGTGGTGATGCCAGTCAGGATGCTCTCCACTGTGCAGGTATAGAACATCCTCAGGATGTGGGGATTCAGACCAAACCTCTTCAGCCTCTTGAGGTAGAAGAGGCACTGTTGTGCATTTTTCACCACCCATGTACCATGTAAACTCCAAGGAACTTGATGCTGCTGACCCTCTCCACAGTGGTGCTCTCTCTCTTGTTTCCTAAAGTCCACTTTCAGCTCCTTAGTCTTGTTGACGTTTAGAGAGAGGTTGTTTTCCTGGCACCAGTGTGTCAGGAGGATGACCTGCTCTCTGTAGGCTGCCTGATTGTCATTGGAACTCGGACCTATGATCATTGTGTCATAAGCAAATTTAATAATGACATTGGAGCTGTATCTGGCTGTGCAGTGGTGGGTGTACAGGGACTACAGGAGTGGGCTGAGCACACAGCCCTGAGAGGCTCCTGTGTTGAGGGTGAGTGAGGAGGATGTGTTTCTGTCCATCCTCACCACCTGCTATAGGAAGTTTAGGATCCAGCTGCACAGAGGGCTGTTCAGATCGAGATCCCGGATCTTCACGTTACGCCTTGGGGGAAGGATGGTATTTAATACTGAACTGTACTCAACAAACAGCATACTCACATGATCTTTTTGTCCAGGTGGAAGAGGGCAGTGCAGAGTAAGGGCAATTGAAGTAATAAATAATAACACATTTTATTTAAAAGCCTTTCTCGACACTCAAGGACACTGTACAAAATATGAAGAAAACAAAATAAACAACAACACACTTACAAAATATAAACAAGACAGAAATGTACATAAAAATCAACAGGGAGCAAATTTCTAAGAATAGGCTATTTTAAACAAGTGAGTTTTAAGTCTGGATTTGAAAAGAGGAAGAGAATCAATATTATGGATGTCAGGTGGGAGGGAGTTCCAGAGTTTGGGAGCAGAGCGGCTGAAAGCTCTGCTCCCCAGGGTACTCAGACGGGCAGAAGGTACAGAAAGATAAATAGAAGCGGAGGATCTGAGCGAATGGGTAGAAGTTGCGATTAAGAGAAGATTAAGTGGATCTGTTCTGCCTTATGTGAAATGCAGAGGGTCCAAAGTGGCCAGCAGCGAGGAGCAGATGAAGTTTCTGACCAGCCTCTCAAAGCACTTGCTTATGACAGAGCTCAGTGTGACTGGTTGCCAGTCATTTAAGCAAGTGGTTCACTGGTGCTGATCAGGGAGTGACAGTTCCCTTTAAAGTTCATGATTGTATTTAACCTCTGCCACATGCTTCTGACAACTGTGGTGTTAAACTGTGCTTCCACTTTGTCATTGTACTCATGTTTTTGTTTATGTGTAGTTATAACTAAAGTATTTTGTTTAATACAGTATATGTTATTAGTACTGGATGTAAACACTATACTGAGGTTCCCAAGCTTCAGGGCCTGTATGCAGCCCAACACCTCAGTGAGGTTCTGCAGAATGTAGTTGAACGCCCTCCCTGGACAGTAGAGACAGAAACCCCAACAAAAGCAGGATAAACTTTTCTTTTAACTTTGCAGGTGTTCCAGTACTTTTGAGCATAGTATACATTAGCTGATACACAAGATTTTAATATCAATATATTAAAAAAAAAAAAAAAAAAAAAAAAAAAACTAATGTCATCCCCAGTCCATTCAGTCAAGTTGTTTCCAAACTTTTGATTGGTATAGAGTAGTATACCAGTGTAGTACAGAATTAATGGGACATCTTCAAGATATTTACCTCAATGTATTCAGAGGCTTCATTACTGCTACCGCACTAATGTGTCTTGCATGTGTTACAGACACTCTGATGAGTTATTGATTATTGACAACTCAAAATAATTCTGAAACTTTTCCATCAATCATTCAAACTGTTCTCTGTTGTCATTGTTCTAAAATCATTATCTTTACTAAAGAACTCATGAAGAACTGTTGTTTAAGGCATTGTTTTTGCATTAGGACAAATTTATCATTGTTGCTTATAAACAATGATTAATCAAGTGTGAGGAGATCATGTGTTTGAAGGGCTCAGTGCTGTATTGTCAAAAGCCTCCCAGTCTTAATATGTTGCATGACAGGAGAAGTTTGAACTGACTTTTCTGAAATGTATTAGTGATCAAACTAAGATGTGGAACTAAAATGTGAGTTAGGAGAATATCCTGTACACAGAATACAGAATATCCTGTCCTGTAACAACAACAATGTGCTGTTTTTTACAGTGTCTGTTATGAAAGAAATCGTAACCACCTGTGTGGTAAATAACAGACATCAATATGTACATGTTCACATCCAAATTCACATCATATCCCTATAACCATATCTATACCTTATGTCTTTCTCTCTTACTCTGTCCGAGAGAGAGAGAGAGAGAGAGAGAGAGAGAGAGAGAGAGATGGCCACTTTGCTTTCTGAGCTCTACTATTTTTCAGCTTGTGTGATTGTCTTTCACACTTTAGATGCAGCATAAGGCAAATCAAGTCCTAATTAAAATCATTACAATAGCCATAATTCATACTGGCACTTCCCACTGTGCAGACACATTTGGTTAAGAAAGGTACGCATCCAGGACTGTGTGTGCTGCTGCCGACCAGATAAACTCTGTGCCCCAGCTGGTGCGTTTCACACCAGATTCATCTGTTGATACAGTTTGCTGCACTGTATTGAGAAAGATTCTCTCTCTCTCTCTCTCTCTCTCTCTCTCTCTCTCTCTCTTTCTTGGTCTACACACACAAAACCCACAGCTCATGAATCCACATTCCTACAAACATGTAATGGAGCAGGTCGTCACACACTGGCTCTTTGGATGTTTGGCCTGGTGTGAAATGTGTGGACAGGTTTATGTAGCACTGCTAAATAAGCTTCGACCCCCCTTTGGTTATTTGATTTGAAAAGGCTGCTTTTGCTCAGCAGGGGAAGCACAGTCAATAGTGCGACTCGTCAGAAGAAAACATGATGTGTGTGTCTTAGTGTACTGGAATATGTGTGTTTGTTTTCATACATTTAAAGGAACTACAACAATCTGATTTCCAAAAAGCCTTTTTGATTATCAAGGTTATGGTGGTTTGGCTGAGATTTACAGTTAGAAAATTATTGTTATAAATTGCTAACGTTAGACATACTGTGCATAAGGTGTACATGTATTTACATATTAGATACAAATACAGTGTTTATTGTATATAATATAGGGAATTGTAACCTTGCAAATGGGTAGTTACATATGCATGCATAGGGAACATTTTGAATATAAGCTCTTGCTTATAAAGTGTATAATATACTGTATATGGGATGTTATTACATATACACAGATCAGCCATAACAATGACATCACCTCTTTGTTTCTGCACTCACTACATATTAATTACTCCAAATCATTCTCTGCATACTTTGTCCAATAGAGTGGACAGTAAGTGGACACTGTTTAAGAACTGGAACAGCACTGCTGAGTTGGATCCACTCGTACCAGAGCAACACACATTAACATACCACCACTGTGTCAGTGTATCTGCAATGCTTTGAATGACCCACATAATACAGTTAGCCCCCTACTTACGAATGTTCAAGTTATAAACTTCATGACATGTGAACATTTTTGTCCTCAAGTTCAAAAGTACTTTGCAAGGATTGTCTTCAAGTTTAAAGTCAGCGCATAAGGATACTGTAGTATTAGCATGTCTGCTAGCATGCTAATACTACACTTAGCATGTCTGCTAAGTGGCGGCAGCTATAGGGAACCCGAAGCATTTACAAATCAAGATGATGGCGTTTCAGATGATTGAAGACTCTCTGTCACTCTTGCAACCGGATCATACATGATGAGGGAATAAAAAGGCCATGACCCAGACATCCTTAGACCAAGTCTTTAAACGGGTGACAAAACGTGATGAGTCTCGTCATGACCCTGAACCAGTGCCGTTGACATCAGATGTTAGAGCATCCATGCCAAAATCTCACCCTCCCTCTGATGTTGACGTCCCATGGTCACACAGTGCTGATGACCCATCCTTTCCTGTTGTTGATGTCCAAAAGTAGAGCTGGTTGTACATGTATCACATTGTACTCACAACACACATTTGTACACTGTTTGGACAAATCTACATATGAACAGCCTCCTGGAACAGAACCTGTTCGTAAGTTGGGGACATACTGTACCTGCTCAGTAGGGTCTGGTGTAATGCTGACCATTAAATAGAAGGGTGAAAGGAGGCTTACAAAGTATGGAGAGAAACAGATGTACTGCAGTCTTTAAATACAGAACCACAAAGCGCTTCTCTATCGTCAATGAAGCTGATGAAATGTAGAAACAAAATGGTGGTCACAATGTTATTGTTGATCTGTGTAGATATATAGTTGCATATATTGTACATAATAGATGGAACATATTGCTAGTTATATATGCTGCACAGTATATGGGAGGTTGTTAGAAATACACAATATTATACACATGGGGTTAATTGTTAGATAGAGGTTGCATATAGAATATATAATGTATTTGAAATGTATCATTACATATAGGGAGGGACTTATACAGTATATATCACATGAAGATTACATGGGTAGTTACATACACTGTATTAGTTAAACATAGAAAGACTAATCTGGGTTTATTGGACTAATTGTCTCTACCAGGGAAAGCTTTTTACTAGATTTTTGGAGCACTGATGTGAGGATTTGGTTGCATTCCCTACGTATCCCAAAAGAACTGGATGGAACACCATATATTTCCAGAGAACACAGTTCCACTGCTCCACAGCTCAGTGCTGGTGGATTGATACTCCTCTAGCCCACCCCTGACTTTAGGAATGGTGCCAGTAGGTTTATGTTTCTCTGCTCCAGAGAGCAGATATTCTATTACTAGTATTTCTCTCCTGGGACTAGATAAGCTGTATGCGTACATTTGTACATCTGTATGTATGTATATATGTGAACGTCATAACACTGGTTAGAAATTTGTCTTGATTTCAGAGGTGGTAAAACCTCAAAGAAAGCTTAAGGAGTTACAGGTGGAAGAATGATGAAAACATTGACAGGTGCTAGCATGTCGAGAAACAACAAATGGATAAGCAGGTGAGGGGGTTATAGTGAGATAAAAGCAGACTTTTAAGGGGGTGTGAAGTGTTAAAGTGGGCAAAAGGAGTGCAGAGCGAAGGAAAGCTGTAGGAGAAGGAGTGAATGATGTAGGGAAGGAGGGAGAGATAGGGAGAGAGAGAGAGAGAGAGAGAGAGAGAGAGAGAGAGACAGAGAAAAGAGAGAGAGAGAGAGAGTGAGAGAGAGAGAGAGAGAGAGAGAGAGGGAGGGGTGCGGATCCCCGGGGGCTGTATGACTCATGCTCCTGCTGCTGGCTCGTGCGTCACTGGCGCGGGGCTGTGTGGAGGAGGAGATAGTGGAGAGCTCTGCATTTAATTACCGCCTGCCAATTTATACACACTGGAGTGATACACACACACACGCACACACAACACACACACACACACACACACACACACACACACACACGCAGAAGGGGGAAAAAAATCAAGGAGCAGATGTGGAGATTGACTGAAAAAAGGTTAACCATGCCTGCACTCTCTCTCTCACACTCTCTCTCTCTCTCACACACACACACACACACACACACGCCTTAGTGACACAGTGCTGCAACTGTTGCCACTGCTGCAAAGCACCGTGTCTAGTTCAATACACAAATGACATGAGAGTGAGTTCAATGAAACACCAAAGTCAAAAGCAATAAAGACACAGCAGGGAGATTAAGCCGGAAGAAAACTGTAAATAAACACCAAACATGCTTGTAAAATGTGTGATATTGTTTCCTGCATGTTTTCAGGTGTATGCTTGAGTTTTCTGCAGGTTTATGTATAGGGGATAAGCCTTTACTTGGAGGGTCCGATATAGGATTCTATCATGATCAATATAACACGTCTAAATGTTAAACATGATTGTTGAGTAGAAATACACAAAACATTTTACACAAAAAAAATGGCGATTTAGTAAATGTCACCAAAATCCTTCACGGTTTTATTAGTATTAGTAGACAGATAAGGACTAAATGCTCTTCATCAGCTTCCAACAGGCACATATCAACCACTAAAGTGAAGCAATGTCCTCTCAAGGTTATTCAAACACTCCAGACTATATACTACAAAAAAAGATGCTACAAAGGGCTTTTTGATCAATGCCATAAAGAACAATTTTTGTCATGAAACTGCAGTTGTGTTGGCATAAGATTTCTGATGCATATTGGTGTTACTGTTTTCTAGTGCATGTTGGTGTTACTCTTTTGGGATGCATGTTATTGTTAGTGTTTCCTAATGCATGCTGGTGTTACTGTTTTCTGATGCATGTTGGCATTCATCTTTTCCGATGCAGAAACTGTTTTCTAATGCTAGCCGACATCACTGTTTTCTGAAGCATGTTTGTGTTATTGTATTATGATGCATGCTGGTTTTACTGTTTTCTGATAAATGTTGGGGTTGTTGATGGCAGTACTGTGTTCATGGGCATTTTGCCCCTGCTTTTTTCTAATTTATGCTGATGTTACTGTTTTCTAGTTCATGTTGGCAGTACTGTTGGTGATGTATGTCGGTGTTACTGTTTTACTGATATATGTTGCCATTACTGTTTTCTCATGTTTGTTTTACAGTTTTGTGTGATGAATGTTGGTAGTCCTGTTTTCTGATGAATACTGGCATTACTGCTTTTTAATCTGTGTTGGTGTTACTATTTTCTAATGAATGTTGATTTTAGTGTTTCCTAATGCATGTTAGTTTTACTGTTTTCTAAAGCACGTTACTATTTTCTAATGCATGTTGATGGTATTGATCTCATTTGCAGTTTTTGGCAGATGCCCTTATCCAGAACATCTTAACTGCTTTGCTGTTCACTCAGATATCCTTAGCTATATCCTTATCTCACAGTACTGTATTCTTATGCATTTTGCCCCTGCTGTTGTGCTGCCTTTACTGTTTTGTTACAGTTTTGTATGAATGTTTATACAGTTTTGCATGATAAATGTTGGTGGTACTGTTTTCTGATGAATGTTGGCATGACTGTTTTGAATGTGTGTTGGTTTTACTGTTTTCTGATGCATGTGGGTTTTATTGTCTTCTGATGCATGTTGCTGTAGCTGTTTTCTGATCCATGTTGCAGTTACTATGTTCTGCTTCATGCTGACATTACTGTTTTCTGCTGCATGTTGGTGTTGCTGTTTTCTGATTCCTTTTGTTATTGCTTTCTGTTCGATGTTGGCATTACTGTTTACTACTTCATGTTTGTGTTAGTATTTCCTACTGTAGTTTTTATGCAAATGTGTGTGTTTTTGCAGCATAGTTGCTTTCTTATTTCCTGCTGCATGTTTACATTGCTGTTTTCTGCTTGCTGTACTTCCTTCTGTGTGTTTGCCCTGTGTACACATTTATATACATGAGACACTCACACACTGGCCTGGCTCTCTGTGGTGAGTAAACTGCTGTTGGAGCAGATGAGGGAACAGCTTGTGGCAGTGACAGTGACAAGCCCTGTTTGTTTCTCTCTGAACAAATCCCATCTCCACCAACAAACACTACACTTACATGATTAATACCGACAGCCTCAGATGATGAAATACATCATGTTAATATTAGTTACACAAAACACCTTACAAACACTTGTAAGCAACACATTTAATTGGCATGAACAAAAGAATGGTGGCAGGTTTTTAATGTTGCATGGTTCATTGTGTTAGTCACTAGTGATTTTTATGAAACTTGCGCTCCTGCTTCTGTGCATTGTGATACATTCGGGACTCCACTTTGACAGATGAGTTGTACAAACAGGCTTTCAGAGGGAGATGGCTAGAAATAACTGTTAACTGAGGTGCAGGCCAAGCAGATGGTTTGGCCAAACTGACAAGATGTTTCCTTGCTGATATTCTCTGTGGTCAAAGACATCATGCCCCTTAACTTGCAGCAGAGGACTTGCATATATTATTTAAAAGAATCCTTTTATAATGATAAGAGCTTTTTTTCCCTCTTTTAAGTATTATTATTCGCCTGGTGAAAAAAAAATACAGCAGAGAAGAAAACTGTCATTATTATATGAAAAACTCAACATTTGATTTTCTTACATTTATATTCCATTTAAAAGCTAGGTTTAAACTTAATATAATGTTTATGGGTGATTATTTCTCTTATGAACAGCTGTCAGCAGTTAAATGTTAATAGAAAATAGAAAATAGTTAGAAGATAGAAAATAGAGAAATAGTTAAAAAGTAAAGTTAGCTTCCTTTCTTCAGAAATATACTTATGTATATTTATATGATGAGAGTTGATGCACATGAACAAAAAGTTTGCTCTTGTTTAGACGTTCTCAGCAGGGGACTAAAGGCAAATGCCAAAATAATTGAATGACAGTGACAGTGATCCTGCAGGCTTGGCACACCTGTTTTTGGAATGTTTCTCCCATTCCTATTTGCAGAACCTCTCAAGCTCCATTAATTGATTGGGGAGCATTGATGCACAGCCCCAAGTTGTCCCGAATCTACTGTTATCTTGGCTGTGTGCTTAGGGTCACTGTCCTGTTGGAAGATAAACCTTTGTCCCAGTCTGAGGATCAGAGTGCTCTGGAGCAGGTTATCATTAAGGATGTCTCTGTGCATCACTGCAGTCATCTTTCCATTGACTCTGATTAGTCTCCCAGTTCCTGCTGCAGAAAACCATCACCACAGCATGATGCTGCCAATACTATGCTTCACTGTAGGAATGGTATTGACTAGGTGATGAACAGAGCCTGGTTTCCTCCAGACATGATGCTTGGCATTCACTCCATAAAGTTTTTTTTTTTCTCATGGTCTGAGAGTCCTTGAAGTGCCTTTTGGCAAACTCCAGACGGGTTATCATGTAACTTTAACTGACGAGTATCTTCTGTCTGGCCACTATACCATACATGCCTGATTGGTGGAGAGCTGCAGAAAAAAGAAACTCGCCAATGTTCAGCCTCAGTCGCAAAATAAAATTTCACAACTTATACAGGTGCGGGGGCTTCCCATGCTGCCCCCTGAGGTAATAGAACTTTTACATGATGTCTATCAATCTAATCTATACTTTCTGTTTTCAAGTGTTACCTCTGTATTTATTTTTATGATGAATTCTCTTGATTGTAGACTTTAGGAATGACATACCTACATAATTGAAAGTGTTCTTGGCTTGACTCTATGTTTCACCAATGAAAGAATTCTTAATTTGTTTACTTTAGCTGACCTCTGTGGTCTTCCATCCCATGATGGTGCTGAGCTTGTCAGTGTATTCGGTGTTTTAAGGAAGGTCTTGGCTATTTCTGTTTCTGATCTCTGTCTTGTTTTGTTTTTTCAGCCTAATGATGTCCTGCTTCATTTGTTTCAAAACCTCTTTGGACTGCATATTCAGAGTTCCCCTGAACTGCTAACAAATGCAAATTCCACACTTGGATTCAATTCAAGACCTTTTATCTCCTTAATTTGTCATGAGATAAAGATGGAACAGGCTATACCTGGCCAAAAATGGCATATCAGTCAAATGACCACTTATTTAAAAAATGGAGGGACTATGTACATAATGACTGTAATTCCCAAATTTAAAATACAATATTTTTATGAAACTGCTTGAATGTCACTTTAAATCATTAAAATCCACTGAGGTGGGGTATAATGTTTAACTTTCTAAATAATTTTAGATTTGACTATGAATGCAGTATGCACACAATATGGGCAAACGTATTAGGATACCTCCTCATTCATAGTTGTCTGAAATCAAGGGTTTTAATAATCAAGTTTCTCCTGATTGGAGTCTCTACTATCCATGGAAGTCTTTGTATTATATTTTGAAGCAGTATGTTTGGACATGATGAGTGTTAGTGAGGGCAGGATTTTGGGTAATCCCCAACTCTCCCACTCATTCCAGTAGTATAAACCCTTTCAAAGTGTATATACAAGTATGATGTGTGTGCATACTGACAGCAGAAGTGAAGAAATTTGTTATTCACTTGCCCTAGCAGATGGAACAGTTTTACAGACATTTCTTGCATAATTCTAGATAGAATTGTCTTACTGTTGGAGTCATTCACCATCTGGTAAGGGCTCTGGAAAGAAAGGAATCCATATGAATTCTGTTAACTTTTATCTGCATGCAACTAGCTTTAGTGGTGCTTGAATGTTGCATCAATCCTTTTGAATTTTATATATTTCCACCTAAAGCTTAATCAGTCCTACCAATAAACAAGGAAAACCAAATTAAACAAATCAGACAAAATGTTACACATGCTCCCTTACTTATTAAGGAATTTGTTTTTGATTTCTGATGTTAACTAATCATATTCAGCCTTATCTGTGTGTGTATGTGTGTGCGTGTGCGTGTGTGTGTGTGTGTGTGTGTGTGTGTGTGTGTGTGTGTGTGTGTGTGTGTGTGTGCATGTGTGTGTGTGTGTGTGTGTGTGTGTGTGTGTGTGTGTGTGTGTGTGTTTGTGTGTGCATGAGAAAATACATGAAAGTGTATTTCACCTAGACATACTCTCAGTGATATATGTTCCCCGGTTACCCTTATTTATCTCCTTGCTCAGGGTTATAAAGGCTTTGCAGTCTCTCCACTCTGGAGTTCCAACATTAAATCTATCTCTCTCTCTACTCTCTCTCTCTTTCTCTCTCACCTTTCTCTCTCTCTCTCTCTCTCTCTCTCTCTCTCTCACCACGCCACCCCATATCTCTCATTCCGTTTCTCTCTTTTCTGTTTGCCTTTTTACCCCCCTCACACATACACACACAAACACACACACACACACTCCAAGCACACACTCTCTCACCCCATCTCATTCTTTGTCTCATTGTGCCTCTCTGTGCGGTTTTCGGTTTTCTTCCCATTTTCCCCTCTCCATATCCATCTCACTTCTATCTCTCTCATTCTCTCTCTCCATCCTCTTTCTTTTTCCTTTTCTCAAATTATTAGCACCTCTCTCCCAGTCTCTCTCTCTCTCTCTCTCTCTCTCTCTCTCTCTCTCTCTCTCTCTCTCTGTGCTTTCCCTCTCCTTTTTTTTTTTCTCTCCACTCACTCTCCCCCCATCTCTTCCTCTTTCCCTCCTATCAATTCCCCCTCACTTCTCTGTTTTCTCACTTACCCTCTCCTCCTCCAAACCCGTCTCTCATAAGTCACTTTTAATCTCCTGTCCCTCTTATATCATATATCCTTCATCTTTGTCTGTCCCCATGTTCTCTACACATCTGTTTCACTAACCCGGCCACACTCCATCCCATTTGTTCTCTCTCCTCTCTCTCTCTCTCTCTCTCTCTCTCTCTCTCTCTCTCTCTCTCTCTCTCTATCTCTCTCTCTCCCTTTTCTATAATGAGGTTTCATGCCTGCAGTCCAGTTGCTATACCATGAACAAACTCAGGGACCTGCATCAGGGGAAAGTGAAAGATGAAAGGACTACATGAAGGGAAGTCAGCAGGACAAATTAGACTGGAGTATATGTGCCAAGTAAACATCCATACACAATGAAAAGACGGACATCAATAATTTTGAGTTATTAAAAAGCAAAACAAAATAAAAAACACATCCTGGTAGCTGGATGTGTGTTCTTATGATACTTTATGACTTTACACAAAAATAATATCTGCCTGCCAGTGAATCTCAAAAAAAGGATAGTGTTTGGTTTATGTCATGTGACATGACATCAGTTTGAATGAGGCCCAGCTTTAAAACAGTGTAAAAACCATGGTAGTGATCCTGACCAAGGCCCATAGCCAGCACGTTAATGTCATTCTTGCAGTTTTGGAACTGCCAGCACGTTTGGTAGTGATTATACCCACAGTAGTGATTATATCAATTATATAGCAGTTTTTATATTAATTTCTTAATTTATTTGTATAAATGGAACTCCTCCTCACTTCTACAAAACATTCCCACTTCACCACTCAGTTAGGGGTGTAAAGTGTCACAATATTATGTTGTATTGATTAATATTTCATATTAGTGTTTAAGATGAATATTCTATTGATTCTCAATAACACAGTAGTCATTTTTGCTTAATAGATCACATAGAAAGAAAATTCTGAAAACTGATCGTATAATACATTCTTTATTAATATAATAAGCCCTTTGATTTTTAGTTTTCCATGATATACTGTAGTATTAACCAAAGACACTTCTAGTATTTAGAAAATCAAGCTTAATTTCTTGTTTAGAGTGAATAACAAGAAATGTATACAATTTTTTGTTTTCTTATATGCATTTATTTGTTTGTTTAATGCTGCTGAGTCTTGGTCACAACAGAGTCAACCTAACAACAGTATGCAGTTAAGGCCATTTTATTTACTACTGTTATGTATGTGCTCTAATTGATTTCAAATTAGCATGTTAGAATGTGCATTGACATATGTGAGATATTTCAGAATTGCTTCCTTGAGAGGAACAAAGGACTGGCTAGCTGTTTTTACTGAAACAACAGCTTCTTTCAATGACAAAACCAGAGAGAGACTCCATGTATGAATTTATGTGGGGCAGCGCTTAGCAGGGGGGTTACCCAGAGTGTGGAGTAAATATTGGGATACTGCTGCCAAAGCGTCTGCTTTGTCTTGTGGTTCTGCATGAGGCAGACGCAGAAGCTCCCATTTCTTCTGCCATTGTGTAACTCCAGATTACTGCTGGCCACCGTGCTGCTGGGTTGGCAACACAATAGTGCAGCGTAAGCTAATTTAAATGTGAATGGGCAAAAGGTAGAGGGTTTTTGAGGAGAAGGAAGAGGAGCAGAGAGTCTGGATTTATGGACATCAGCATGCAGTGTGGTAATGAGTAATTGGTTTGATTTGGGAGACCGTAGCTTAGCTAATGAGAAGGGTGCAAAAAGGAAAACTGGTGGGCACTGTATTGATTTGAAGCAGAGATCTAGCTTGAGTTGGAAATAATAGCTTTTAATTGCATGAATCATATGACCTACATGAGCCAGGGCTGAAGGACAATGAAAAATAGTCTGAAAGTGTAAAGATGTAAGTAAATAAAAGGTGCCATTTTGGGCTCTTTGGAGAAGGATCATAGAAAAAAATGCTTTCAATGTTCAAAGTCCATTATTTTGGGTGCAGTTATAAAAAACATAAAAGCCCCTGTTTCTATAAACAAGTTTTAAAAAAGAGATATATTAATGTGACATCTTCGAAGAACCACTCTTGTTTTTCTAAAATATTTTTTAATGAATTGGAAATTTGTACAAATATGAGATTTGATTCTTAGAGTGATGAACCTTGTTTGGTTCCTTAACGTTTAGAACCCTAGACCAATTTTGTGGGATGTCTTTATAGTTTAACATACTTTCATTCACCAAAAAAATAGAAAAGTATTTATAGGAGACAGTCACACATGGCTTCTTGAACTTGTCTTCATTTGAAATGTAAAAATGAAGACGATTTACTATATTTGATATAATATATTTAATATATTCAATGAATTTGACCATTTTTTGATCAAGCATTTATTTGTGCCTATATGTCTTTTGGTTTTTTTGATTATAAAGACTAAAAACACTTTGCATATCATAAATCCTTTTGGTAAGGTATGTATCTCCATTCGTTCTCATTTTGATAACCCAATACTTAGGTCGTCGATGTAATTAGTCCCGCCCCTTCTCACTGATGAGTCAGAGCCTGCCAGCAGATTGAGCATGTACATGTGGACAGAGCAGTAAACATGCACTGGAAGCTCATATCCACCATATGTCAATAGAGAATACAGAATGAAGTTGAGAATACAGCATGTAACTGCCTGCAAAGTGTAAATAGTTCAAGAAACTTTCACTGTGAAGTTCAATGAAAAATAACCTTCTTTAGTTTTAAGAAACTTCACATGAAGTAAGTTTTACATTCATAAAATAAGGGTATATTTCCAGTGATGCCATAGAACAGTGATTCTCAATCCTGGTCCTGGGGTACCACCTCCGTGCTTGTTTTAGTGTTCCCAAATTCCAGCACACCTGATCCAACTAATGAACTAACTGGCAATCCCTTGTTGAGTAGTACTGGGTGTGTTACAGCAGTTCAGATTTTAAATATCAAATTGTATCTGTAAAAGGGCCTGTGAAACAGAACACTGGTGATTAAAGCTCTGCACGAAAAATGCTCTGTCTTTCTAGAGTTACGAGATTTTCTGTTACAAATGAGACCAGGATCAACTATTAAAAGATTAATAAATATCTTCTGTGAGAATAGAGGGTAAATGTCACAATCAAATGTCAGTTTTGTCTGATAAGAAAGGGCAGAATGGGAAAGGGAAAACAGTGAAGAGCAAATGCACATTTCTTAAGGCTGCTATTAATATCTGCATTGCTGATAATTTGCCTACAGTGCACGTATGAATTAGAGATTACTTAGTGAATATGTCAGCTCCTTGTCACGTGCACACACACACACACACACACGCACACACACACACACACACAAATTAGGTCCAATTCCAGCCATAGCTAATTTGAAAGCAGCTCTCACTCTGTTTTGTAATAGCATATTTATGTCTTGGTCTTCAAGCTTTCAAGTTTCAGTGGGCATGAGTACGTCCAACAGCTATAAGCAAAGTATATGGCCTGGTTTGAGTTAGTGCACATGCCATTTCTCCATCTCTCTCTTTCTCTCACTCCCCTTCCCACATATTTCTTTGTCCTCATCAAAGCTTCTCATCTACCTTTCTCTTTGCACTCTCATTAAGATAAACAGGTCTATTCTGGTTTCAGGTGAGAGACAAACCAGTAAGCAGCTGCAGCATTAAATCACTCAACTAGTAATTAAGAGAAATTACTGCCTGCCATTAGTACCAGAAACCTTTCAGGAAAAGCATACAGTGTTAACAACCATTTAAGGAGTGTACCTGTCAGTGTATGGTGTTTGGCTGTACAGACATTACACTGACATTGCTATCAGAATAAACAATTCATTTTTCACCAACAAATCCTAAGGAAAAATTAATATTTTCATTTATAAGCCTCAGTTCATTCAGCTTCACGATTCTGTTTTAAAGTTTATTTTAAAAATTGTGATAAATTGGCAGAGAAAAAATGTTTGTTTTTTCTGAAGAAAAATGTGTTAGCGTCACCTTCCTTGATTAAGTGTCCTTTTTTAAGGATCTTGTCCATGTCCATGTAAATGAAGGCTGGTGGGGGCAGTTAATTGGTTGAGAAAGGAGGAAGAAGGCAAGGCATTTGAGTCTTCCAATAGAACTACAGTAAGCTTTCATTTCTACCAGAAGACTCTGAGAAGTATGCAGGAAACATTTTCTTTTAAAACCAAGTGTGAACAATTGATGGTAAATGAGATACAGTCTCATGACATGTAACATTGGTTGTCTTTGCCATTGACCCCATAGTCAGGCCAGGTCTTGAACCATTGGGCCATCTCAGATCCTGCCGGCTACAGAGAGTACAAAAGATGAAAATGAAATAAATACCTGATACCACACTTTACCTGTGTAGTTGGCCTGAAAATATTATATGTATTCAAAGCAATTGAATGACCACCCCCAAAGCTTTGGCCATATACACTGTTGCAGACTCTAACAGGCCACGGTAATAGCTCTTTAGTCTAGGACTAACTGAGACAACGGAGGGCAAGGTGTTGATTCCTGGTTTGCTGTGTGGAAGGAACCAAAGCATTAGCAGCCAGGAGCCAAAGATCATCCACTGACAGAAGGACCAAAGTGAGTCAGGTTGTGGTGACAGGAGGCGGGCACTATGCCTCATGGCAGAGGTAGGAGACAGGTGACACAGTCATTACTAGAGACCTGAGCAGGCGACAGACAAGACTGAGACATGATGGCTGCACTAGTTACAAACAAGGCGCATGGCATCTGTAAAGCAGCAAAGGAGGTGTGAGAGTAAAGGCCTTTAAACACAGGTGGGGGCAGTTGATTGGTTAAGAAGGGAGGAAGGTATTGCATTTGAGATCTACAGAAAACTTTCATACCACCAAATTCATGATCTGATCTTTTCTGTAGCTATCAGACTGTTTGTGTCTAACACTTGCACTGCTACTGATGCATTAGTAAATAATTGAATTATATAATTGAATATTATAATTGATTATAATATTGATAATGTTTGTTCTGTGCCATATCTTTAGTATTAAATATGTATTAAATTAAAACATGTTTTTTCCAATAAACAGGGCCTTTAAAATCCACTTTTATTACTTTTATTATACATTTTCATTAAAACTCTACCATTCACCTGCCTTGTATCATTGGGTATTTGTTAAATGTATGAAGACAATTAAATCATTGGAATAAAGAGTTTGAAACAGACATTTTAATTGAATGTTTGAAATATTTAAATTATTCTCAAGAACACATTTAAGAAATTTCTTAAGAGGGTAGGTGAAATAAGTTTGAAGTCATATGAAATAAGTGTTCTGAATTGCAAAAGTTTCTGAATTAATGTGTTATGTAAGTGATGCCTGATTCATTTAACACAGTAATTCAGAAACGTAAGAAATCTCAACTTGTTCAAAAACTGCTTTTAGAACAACATTGTGCATCTTAGTTTGTGATTTAAGTGCTACTGCTCCTGCCACAGAGCTCCTAACTACAGCACTCAGGAAAACTTTGATTGAAGCATTTTACCTCCTGATGGTTCTCAATAACTGCCTGTCAAATTATCACCTCACAGGCAAAAAAAAGATTTCAACATACTTTAGGTCAAGAAAATGCTTACATAAGAATTTCAAATGGAAAATGACTGACTGCTGGCAGCTTCCTGAAGGCTTTCAATTATGAGACGCTATTAGCCCCTTAAAATGTGACAGCATGATGCTGCTCATTTACTGTGGAACTGTATTAAACAATAATGGTCTGTTATGGAGCTCTTTGATTTTGGCCTGAACACAGAGGTTACTGCCTTACAGAACTATATAATAATAATAATAATAATAAATAATAATATAATTTGATTAGGACAGAAAGATTGCTCCTTATTGGCTTTAGTTGCCACAATGGCCATAGCGTTTTGTTCCTTCTGTGCAGGATATGTGCTTTTGTAAAATCATAGGATTGCATGTCTGACCCTGTAAGCAACTAGGGTTGAATAAAGTCCTGAAAATAGGGATGTGTAACTCAAAGCCATTGTGTTAGATTTAGTGGTGCTGTATTGAAAATATAGGTTCTTTAATGAGCCATAAACTTCAATTACATAAGGACAAAGAATGGTTATGCATTCAAATGTTGTTAGTGTGTTTTATTATGATTCTATATAGAGCCATTGATTTTGCCACATGAAACATTGCAAATTAGTTTTTATTAGCAAATTAATAAGATAGTGAAAAATGTAAATTACAATTTTAATTAAGCAGTGTAGTTTCCTTACAAAGTGGTTCAGGGACTTTGGTCCTAGAATGTGGTACTTCTGTTCAAGCATACCTGATTCGACTTAACTGTTAATTGCCAGGTTTACTAGGTCTGTTAGTGCATGGAAATTACTAACTATTGAACTATTTTGACTTTAAAAACTATAAACAATAGTAACAGAGATGATCACAACATACAGTACAGTCTGAAAGTGTCAGGCCACTGAGAAAATATGTAAATTTATTTACGTCTCACATAGTAAAAAAAACAATTTGTTCAAACATACAATATTAAACACTAATACTAATATTGCAAAAAATATGCAAATATGTAAACCACCTCATTAATCTTTTGACTGTGCCATTAACCTCCTGCCTGGTACCACACAACCCAGGGAGCATCTGTTCTCCCTCTCAGTCCAGAAAATGCTGCCATGGAGAAATACATCCAGGAGGCCATTGCACAGGGTATCATTCAGCCCTCTTTTTCTCCTGCAGGGGCAGGATGTCTCTTTGGGGAAGAAGGATGGCAGCCTATGTCCGTGTCCGTCTATGTCCTTAAAATTTTTCATACATAAGGTATTTTGTGATGAACTTGGCCGATATGCCATTGTCTATTTGGATGACATACTCATTTTCAGTTGCATTGGTCTATGTGTCAAAGATGTGCCTCTGAAGATGTTTCCACCTACCTTACGGGTAAAACTGACTTTCCATGTGTCTTGCTTGAGTTCACCATGGGATCAGGCTGCATTACCTGCACAAGTTTGGATGGTTGACGAGGCCCAATCCTATATGATGAATAAAAATTAAAGACTACTTGGTGTATTGGTAAAGTTATAGGCTGTAAGAACAGTCCTGGGTTCCGGCAGCTTGGATCTTGGACCCAAAACTCATCCTTCATCCAACCATGATTGGGTGGCTGGTGTTATGTAATGTTTTGCTGGTAAAACTAAAGCAGCTAATTTGCCATTTACAATTTTGACTTGCAGTATTACAATCTATTCTTTCACTGTTTATGGGGAGAGTAGGCAGGGCAAAAATTTGTATTTTGTTTTCCTTTAAGGGCTATTTCATTTATTTATTTATTTTTTATTTTAAAGTGTCTGTTATTTTGGCCTGGGGACACCTTTATTTTAAATTCTGTATTATCCAATTTACTGAAAAGGCAAGGCCATAAAAGCTGGCAAATAAGTAATGGTGGATACCAACACTAATAGGTATTAGTAAGTATAAGTATTGCCTTCATTAGTTTTGTTGCTAGTTTTATTTGTTGATAATTTTGTTTATATGGTCTTGGGTTAAATGGGCACTCATTTAGTTTTTTTATTATGTCTAACCACTAGAGGATGTAATACTATACAAATACTGTATATATTGCACTAAAACAAACAATATTACACTGCTGATGTACTGTATATGTAGAAATAATAAAATGTATAATATAAAATTGTATTTGCATGTGCACTAGATATAGAATTAAATGTAGATGTAGTGTGAGAAGGTTAGAGGGAGAAAGTCTTTGGTGGGTGCAGTGTAACTGAGCAGCTAGCTGCTGGCATACCACCATCTGCAAAGCATTCCACCCAAGAAAGGTTCAAAGCACAAACAGGTTCATTCAGATAAAGGCATAATGAGGTTTTTGAGAAGACAAATTCATTGGATTAAGCGAGCAGCTGCAAAAATGCAACTGCGCTGCAGCAAACAGATATTTGAATTTGCGTCCCATGAACTTTAAGGTGTAGGATCCTCCAGAGGCTTGCTGTTGGGCATAAACCACTTATTTGGCCACCCCTAACTAATGCTCACAAGTAGAAATGGTTGAAGTGGGCCCAGACATACATGAAGACTAATTTTCAAACAGTCTTGTTTACTGATGAGTGCCGTGCAACCTTGGATGGTTCAGATGGATAGAGTAGTGTCTTGTACCAACATGTGTAATTTTCACGTTGTACATGTGATAAGTACTTTGGGGTGATTTTCTTCAGGTTGACTTTATTGAAGTCCTAGACAATAATGAATGTAGCCTGTATGTGTGTTGTTTCTTGTTTGCTAATTGTCTTGTGCAGTTTCCAGGTCTGTGTTAGCCTGTGGGTTTATGTACACAGCAACAGCCATGACTCCTGAAATCTCTTGGGGAAGCCACACTGGTATGCATGAAATGATCAGATATTCCAAGTTCAGGGAGCAGGAAGATTTTAAAAAGTGCACAATCTTACAATCACACCAAGCACTGTTAATCAGAAAACATACATCTTCTTTGCTCTTTCTGGAGAGTTCCTTTTGTTTCATTCTCTCTTCAAAGTGGAGAGAGAACCCAGTAGCCTTGGTGGCTTGGTTAGGGATCTCCAAGGACATCCATGTCTCTACAAGGCAGATAAAACAGCAGTCACTTGTCTCTTGTTGCAAAGAGATCCGTGCCTTACGTTTACTCAGTTTGTTGTCCAGTGACTGTACATTATCCAGTAGTATGCTGGGAAGAGGGGGGCCATGAGTGTGCCATCTCAGCCTGACGAGGCTCTGGCTCTCCTGCCTCTTTTTTCCGGTATCTCATGTGGGCGCAGAGCCATAAAGGGGGCTCCTTCTGTGTTTACAAACAAAGGATCTGCATCATAGAACTCGGAAGTCCAGTTTGCAGTGAGTAATTGTCAATTTGATTTCTAGAAGTGTTTACCAGTCATAGATGAGGGTTCTGACACCATTCTGTACCATACAAGAGACAAACAGACACACAATGAACTAAAAGTTACAAAAACTAGAGGGAGCTTGCAACATGGCAGCCATGTTTGGCACCACTTTGGTTTCAGGTTTCATAACAAAAATCCATTCTACATGCTGGAGCAAAAACCCTACACATCCTTTATACACTCATCTGTGCTCTCTCTCTCTCTCTCTCTCTCTCTCTGTCTCTGTCTCTCTCTCTCTCTCTCTCTCTCTCTCTCTCTCTCTCTCTCTCTCTCTCTCTCTAGCATACCAGTCTGTTTCTCCCTAAGTGAGAATTAGTTTAATTTAATGTTTCTCTAATGGCTGCCTCTTTATCCAGCATGCTGTGGGCCTAATGGCACTCGTGGTCCCCCATTCCTGGGCTTATTTCCTGTGATTAAGCCCTGCCATGTCACTGCAGTTGCTTCTGTACACTCACGTACCCACGTTTATCAATTAAAGCCCTTCCTCTGTCTCCAAGCAGCCAGCTAATTAGGCTAGTACTAAACCGAAGAGGAAGTGTGGCTAGATTAATGGCTGCTTTGTTTGGGAAATTATGTGGGACTGGTGTGTTGTGTTTTGTGCTACAGTGTGTAATTAGGGCACGCCACAATGCTTGAAGACTATGAGTAAGGTTCTGTCCGTTGTCATCTGCGTTACAAAGGACACAAAATGGACTAAAGACACAAGAACAGCTGCAGTCTCCTCTGCATAAACAGCAAAGAACACCAAATACCACTAAATACTAACAGCTGTTTAACATTAAATACCATTAACGCAAGTATTGTAACACAAAAGAGCAATGGGAACAGTGCAGAGTATGATCAGAGAACTTGTAGAGAAGAGAATTGCCACTTAGGAATGTTTTCCAAGTTTGTCAGACAATATAGGGCACTCCTGATAGAGTCTGATATGAATGGATTAATTGGAATATTTCAGAAAAATCCTAGTTTAGAAATGGTTGATAATTTTCAAATGGAAAATTGGACTCATTTTCTCAACACAGCAACAAATGTTTCAGCACTGCAGATATTTTTTATAGAGCTTTATAACACCAGTTATAATACTGTGCCTCATTTATGCTGAAGATGTCACTCAGTAGCAGTAGTGCTAGCAAAAATACCAGCAAATAACAATAAATGCTGATAGTAGTGTAACACCAAATAACACTGAATGCTAACAGTAGTGTAACACCACATATGAAATACTAACAGTAGTGTAACACCAAATAACACTGAATACTAAAAGTAATGTAACACTAAATAACATTAAATTTTAACAGTAGTGTAACACCGCTGATTGCTATCACTAGTGTAACACCAAATATGACAAAATGCTAGAAATAATGTAACACCAAATACCACTGATTGCTAAACGTAATGTAATATCAAATACTATTAAATGCTACACGCATTGTAATACCAAATACCACGAAGTGCTAATAGAAATGTAAGCCCAAATTCCACTAAGTACTGAAATCAGTATGACATCATATACTGCTGCTTGGTAAAAGTAATGTAACAGAAGGAAAGGAAACAGCAGTGTAACACCAAACAGTTCCAGTGAAACTTAAACTTACAACATGCTAAACAACATTGTAACACTAAAAGTTCATAATTTTAAGCAACATTGTCCTATCAAACATTTGTTTGATGTACAACAGTTTTAAACCAAGTAACACTACATGCAATACTGCTTTGTAACAAACCTCACAACATTTATTTAAAAATGGTTCTTTGGATCCATGCTGTAGAAGAACCTTTTCAAAAGGACCTTTTCATAATGTATGAATGGATTTCTATTTCTGCACTTTTTACACAATGTACCCAACATCCGAGTCAACAAATGTTTAAAAACCTTTATACCCTAAATTATTACTAGAGTTATGACTCTAGTAAACCAAATCTGAGCATAACTAAATATATACATCCATAAAAACAGTCAAGAGGTGGCCTAGCTCTCACACATCCTAAAGGAACTTTGGTAGCTTTTATGTAAGATATTTTGGGAGCACCATGGAACGCACTCATTTCTTCAGAAAGTGGGGTTTTGGAGACCTGTGTGGGATGCTAGTGGCCCACGTCTAGCCCAATGAACAGTAAAATGCTCAGTAATTTTTTAACGGAAGTGCAGCAAAGACTGAAATTGACACAGAGAGCGGGTTATTATCGTCATCACCATCATCGTAAGTATAATCATTATCTGTACTAGTAGCTAAAGCATCAACCCCTCCTTCTCCTCCACCCCTTCCTCCTTTCCTCTCTCTTTCTCTCTCCCTCCCTCCCTTCTCTTCTCCATGTACAGGATGTGTGATTTGGCTGGGTCATAACTGTAGAAGTAGGTAGAAGTAGCAGCGGACAAATGTAGAGAGAGAGAGAGAGAGAGAGAGAGAGAGAGAGAGAGAGAGAGAGAGAGAGAGAGAAAATGTAGTGAGGAGGGAGACAGAGAAAGGAACAGACAAAATGAGGGACAAAGTGAGACATTACAAGACATGAATAGAAAGGAAATTAAAAGAGGAGGCAATGGGACAAAGAGATGAGGGACAAAGAGAAAGACAAAAATGAGACGAGTGAATATGAGAAAGAATGCAGGGTGCAGTGAGACACAGAGCAAGAAGGAGAGTGAGAGGGATGATGGACAAATAGAAACAAGAGACATAAATAGAAAAGACATTAAAATGATTGCACAGAGAGAAAGAGATAGTTGAAAGATAGGGACAAAGAGAGAGACAAAGACAAGACAATAACTAAAAACAAAAAAAAAAGAATATAGGTGCCAAAATGTGGAAATGAGAAAGAATGCTGTGAGAGAGACAGTGAGCTTGATGAGGGACAAAGACAGCAGTGAAAACAGACAAAGAATGGAGTGATTGAATGAAGTGAGTTAGAAAGATAGAATGGGGTAGAGAGTGGGGCATGGGGCAAAGAGGGGACAAAGACAGGAGACATGATAGAACACATGAAAAAAATGCACAAAAAGAGAGATGAGAGACAAGAATAAGAAGAGTGAAAAGTGAAAAACAGAATCCAATGAGACAGATAGATAAACGGATATTGGGAGAAACAGATTGGGATGAGGACACAGAGAGAAAGACAGAAAAACAGATGGAATACAATGAGACAAAAATTAACAAAAAGAGAAAGAGACAATGAAATGGAGAAAGGAGAAAACAGAATGAGAGGTAGATTGTCATTTCAGGCAGACTGAGAGTAACCTTTCACAGTATATTTCTATCTGTACACCTTTAATTCTGACAAGTCTTTATTGACAAGCATTTCCTGTGCTCTGACCCCCTCCACTCAGCCCCTGCACATTTGCTATTATGCCTGTGAGTCACAAAGCGGCTGAGCTCAGTCAAGAAAAGAAAATGAAAAAGATGTATTTGATCAGGAAATTAATAGAATGTTAATAGAATGGGTGTAATTTTATGCAGTCCTACACTAGATGAGCATGGCTAGTCTGTAAGATTTAATTTTATCTGAACAGTATAAAATGCAACATTGTGTTGTAACGCAGCCCTGGAGACAGTCAACTGCTGAGTGCTGCCAACTGCTGGATTAAAAGTGCATTTGTTTCCATACTATTCCACATTTCATTCACAAAAAAGTACAAAGGTAGGTAAGAATGGTGGCAAATGAGGACTGGGAACACTGCAGTCATTTTTATTATGCTCAACTTGAAGGGTCTGAAATAGGTGTCTTGTTAATATATTAACTGTTGTAGTGCTTGTCTGCATTTTTTGCAAATGGGTTTCATTTATCTATCTATCTATCTATCTATCTATCTATCTATCTATCTATCTATCTTCTATCTATCTGTCTGTCTGTCTGTCTGTCTGTCTGTCTGTCTGTCTGTCTGTCTGTCTCTCTCTCTCTCTCTCTCTCTATATATATATATATATATATTCAAATTAATTAACTTTTTTCCTAGCTTATTTCCTAGCTTGTTGCTCTACAAAGACAGTGGTACAGAAAGGAGAAATTATATTAATGGCTCTTGGACCGTCATTGTAATGCAGAGGATGTAAAGTTTTATGATGCCAGCACTTGCCATTTCAATGCACATACATTATGTTTGGTCTGGTGCACACATATTTGTGTTCCACGTGGCGTTAATGGGCCTTTTTGCCTGCATTGCTACATTCTGAATGGCTACGCACAGCCCATTCACAAGAAAAGCAGCAGGCAGGGACAAAGAGATCACTGCAGATTTCTTGCAGAGGATCATCTTAAAGAAGCAGCAGCCTCAAGCTTTCTTCTATGCTTATATGAAGGCATTTATGTTTTTAGAAATAGGAGCTGCACTTGATTGCTTACAAAAGAAGATTTGGAATATAAATTATAATATAAATAGAATTAAAATACACTACAAACAATACATACCTATCAAACCGTGTTCTTTATTTGCCTTTTAAAAATAAAAATAATCAGTTTAGCAATTTATGAATGCATCACATACCAATGTACAACATAATCTCCAACATTGACATATTCAAAGTGTACATTTTGTAGTCATAGTAAATTAATTTTAAAAATCAGAGTAACATATTTCATATATATATATATATATATATATATATATATATATATATATATATATATATATATATATATATATATAAAGAAAACTTATGCCTGCTCAATAATTGATGGAGTAGAGGAGAAAGTAATTTTAGATTATGTTATTGTGATGTCAAAATTATTGAATTATTGAACATCAGACATTATTGAAATATCTGGTGAGAGTGAGCAAAATTATTTCAATAAGATAATTTAAGAAAACATAATGACAAAGAAGCGTGTCAAAATAGTCTCAAGGTCAGGAGGAAGACAAGCCTCATCTCTTTTCACTTCTTGTGTTTCTTTTTTTTTTTTTTACAAACCCACATTAATGATTTCATTCACAAGAATCTGAACATGTTTTTGTCAATCCTTTGTCTATCAAGGCCTGCAAATTAAATTAAAATAAAACTGATTTTCCTATATATATATATATATATATATATATATATATATATATATATATATATATATATATATATATATAGTTATATATATATATATATATATATATATATATATATATGATCAACTGGACACTTAATTAAAACCACCTCCTTGTTTCAACATTCACTCACTGTCTATTTTATCATCTCTAATTACCATATTAAGCAGTTTACCACTCAAGTAAATACCACGTGGGTGGTAGTGTGTAGTGTATGTGTTTAAACACTGTGTCCATTGACTTTATACATTTCAATGTTCTTTAAAGTCCCTCCTCTTTTTGAAAAGGGTCTTTGTGAACCAAAAAGGATGATTCTATGGCATCACTCAAAATTACATTTAGTTTTAAAAGTGTACATGTGTACTGCTTGTAGAGTTCGTTGCTAACTGTTAAATTTATAATATTTGTATTAATATAACATCTCATCATAACTTATAATTACAGATTTTTTGCTAATATGCTAATGTTGTACAAGGCTTCCAGCATTGAAACGACTTTGATTAATGAATAATCAACAATCAATCAAGCTGCCATGAGATTACACATATAACAAAATGATTTTAACCTGTCTATTTGTTCTCAAATTAGGTTACTATTAGTTTATTCACTGCTAATATTAGATTCTCACTAACCAATTAGTTTTCTGTACTAAGACATAATTCCACTGAGATCTGTACAATAGTAAGATGATGAGACACAGTGTCACACTCTGCAATGAGCAGAGGATTTGACACACATTCAAATGCTGCCTGTGCAGGAGACAGTAATGGTGTAATGCTCATGTAAAGTGGCATAATAATATGGAATATGAGGCTGTCAAAATGTGGTTAAATAAATGTCAAATGAATCTTTCATAACATGATGGGTTCTAAATATATAACTCTTACGCAACATATTGTGTGTATGACAAATACGAAAAAATGTGCAGAAGTCAATTGATTACTTTAGTGAGTTTACTGCTTATAATAATGTGTGTGTGTGTGTGTGTGTGTGTGTGTGTGTGTGTGTGTGTGTGTGTGTGTGGGTGTGTGTGTTTGTTTATATGTGAGAGAGAGAGAGAGAGAGAGAGAGAGAGAGAGAGAAATTCTGGTAATAAGGTCTGGTTTGAGGTACAGCATTCTAGGTGCTAAATTGAAGGTATGATTATATGGTGATGTGAACGGATGAAGGAGGAAAAAAGAAAGGAACACAAGAGCACAGCATGGACAGGTATTGTACAGGCAAGGACAAAGGAAGGGAAGGATGAAGAGAAAGGGACAATGCTATAACCTGAAAATAAAACAAAGGAAAATGGGGAAAAAGGAAAGAAATTAATGAAGAAGTGAAAAGCACAATTAATAGATTTCCAGAGAATTCATTATTTGCACTACAAGAACACTGATTCCTTTTACATGCATCGCACATTTCCTCTGAGGATTCTTTGTGCACAATTCTGCACAGAAAAGCAATTACACAGAGCTTTGTGGATGATTTTCCACAATGTTAACCTTATTTTTGCTCCAGCACTTATTTCTTCAATTTCTAGCTACCTCTAAATGCGACAAGGGCTATCCACAGACACTGTTTTCTGTTTATTATTGATTTGTAAGTTTACAGCTTGGTTTATCATATTCTTAAGACTGCTTGTATTGTTTGTATCTGGTCAGTTAAAGGAAGAAAATTCAACATCAGTAGTTATAGTGCCTTGAAAAAGTATTCATACCCCTTGAAACTTTTCACATTTTTTCACATTATACCCTCAAATTGAAATGTATTTTATCAGGACATGATAGACCACAATAAAGTAGCAAGTCACATCAGAGAACATTATGTTTCACAATGAACATAAAAGTTGTCTGAAAATAAAAGAGTCATAAGACTCCATGGTGACATGTCACAGACCCTTTTAAAAATGTGAAAATGTCTGTACAGGACTCAAGAACTCGATGCGTCACATGGAAGTTTATGAATGTACGACCTCGTTTACAAGTCGACCTTGTTTACAGGTGTTTTGTTACTCCAAAACCAGCTCAATCAAACACTTTAAATGTCAAATATTACATTTAACAAATTTTTATCTAATATCTATAGCAAAATTTGAAATACTACTTATAATATTGTTGTGATGACGTGACAAAAGATGGTAACTTTAAAACATTAAGAGGTTGAACATAGTGTACTTAAATTATTCTTGTAATTCAACCATTTTGCTTATTAATCACATATTTAGTATCTAAATTTGTAAATCCAAGGATTTAATTATCAGACAAATATACTTAAAATGTATTAAAAGAGTGCTGAAAGTAACATGTGATCTTATATATATTAGTATATATTTGGAGTACCTGTGTATAATTGTAATTTTAATTAGTAATTAAAATTATTTAGTACTACTACAAATTTTAATTACTGGGTTGTTTTAGTATAAATTAATAGTTCCAAAGTAACATAAGTAAACTTATGTTTAGGACTGTTTACCACAACAAGGACTAATGAGATGCTCAATTAATTAACAGATTTCAAAACTGTTTCTGGGGTCTTATGGGTAAAATCAGGGGTCATCAAAACTGCTCCTGGAGAGCTACCTTCCTGCAGACTTCAGATAATGAGTCACCCCACCGAATCCAACTAAGGTAGTAATTATTTGGATAAATTTGTGCTAAATTTGGGTTAGAGTGACATTAAAAGCTGCTCACCAGGAGCAGGGCTGGTGACCCCTGGGTTAAATGTATATATTGTCTGTAAATCTGGAAAATCAAATAGCATTCTAGACCTGTGCAAGAAGTACTTTTTATAACACGCATAAAACATTTTAGATTTGTAATAATTTCTTTTTCATACTTAAGTTAATGAAGAAATAACTCCATTTAGTTAACATAACCAAACCTTGTAGGCAGTCAGTTATGACTAAACTAAACAGATAAGCCAGTTCTTTTCTTTTAAAATTCAAGCTTATACATACTGATTAATAAGTGTACATAATTACGGTGTCTATAACTGATGAGATTAACTGTACTTACTGAAAATATTGTTACTTAATGTCCTCTGATCTTATTTCACCTTTGACTTCTAAATAATGTTCAATCCTCTTCATGCGATTCTTAAACATATGATTTTCTTTCTTTGTACCACTCATGACAGCTCACTCTCCAGAAACAACTGCTCCCAGTAATCCATGAATTGCTTCACTCCCTCATCTCCCTCACAGAACTTTTTCATGCCTGCCCACAGAGTTTGAGGAATGTATATATTAACCAGAACAGTGCCATGAATCTCCCCCCTGACCTGCTCCAAATGGTTTATCAGTGCCCTTCTTGCCAGAGAAAGATCTTCCCCATACATATCAATGTTCAACCTCAAGGAACCACCATTGAAAGGAATAGGGTACGGAGGTGTATAGAAGCTCATGAATGTTGGTTTGTCATTGGAACTGCCAGCTAACCAAGTAAGGTTCTTCCTTCTTAAGATTTCAAAGTTGCTTTCCATTGGCTTTAGGGGTAGCCAGTCCTGGATGATGGCACCTCCTGGAAATTGAAGTCTGGTGCAAAGGTCAGGATCTAGGAGAAGGGCTCTGAGCTCTTGATTATCCGTCAGAACAGTTAGATGAGGGTTGATGGTTCTGGATTCTTCTGTCTTCTCAATATTGTCTAGTTTTGCTTTCAGGCCTAAGACAAAGCTATTAATTCCCTCAGCTTCTCCCCTCAAAGACAAGACAGCCTGAAACACACACACACACACACACACACACACACACACACACACACACACAGGAAGTTACCGTAATGAAGTATGTGAAAGTGTGACAAGATGTAGAAAACTGCTTTAGGAAAGAAGGAAAATAATTATTATTGTTATTGTTATTATTATTATTTATTTATGTACTTATCTATCTATCTATCTATCTATCTATCTATCTATCTATTTATTTACTTACTTATGTACTTATTTATTTGTTTGTTTGTTTGTTTGCACTGAATGACAGTTTTTAAATATTTACCTGGAGTCAACTATGGCACCTATGGTTTAATAGACTGCTTGCTCATATGAAGTAATTTGAACTAATATTTCTTGTGTTTTGGTGATGGATCTTACAGTATGTAACAAGTGCTACATTTGTGAACAAAATAAAGTTCTAACTCACCCGTCTAGCCAGAATAACAAACTTTGAGAGTCTTCCAGGTTCTGGATCATCTCCTCTCATAAGTCGTTTGGTGTTTACACTTGGGTACATCTGCTTAATATACAAGTCAGTCACTCTCTGGATCACTCCAGCCACACCACGTCCCCTTTCACTTGGACATACCCTTAGTCCCTCCACCACCACTGTTTTGCCTCCATCAACCATCAGTCCAGACTCCAGTGCCACCTACAGGAAAAAGAGAATAAACACATTAAGTAACTTCCTTTTTAAAAATAAAATAATTGTGACTGTGCATTTATATTAATTAGATGTAACTATAAGGAAAAATATTATAAAAAGTGTTATTTTATGGATAAAAGTATTGGGACACTTGTTCATTATTAAAATTTTAAAAGCTTATGCTGCTTTTGTATGAATAATTGTCTACTAAATGCTTTATACTATTATTTATACTAAACTATATACTATATTTTGGAGCATTGCTGTGAGAACTAGCTTGCATTCAGCAACAAGAGCATTTGTTGGATGAGTGCAACTAAATGCTAAATACAATCATTAGAAGGGGTGTCCACAAACATTTGCACATATAGTTATTATTTTACATAACAATGAATGCAATTCCAAATGTATTTTTTAGAATTAATGTTTCAATATAATTTATAGTTTTACAAGAAACCAGGTAAAGTAATACATCCCAGTCTGTCTTACCAGCTTCCCATCTCTTCTTGCAATTATGACGATTCTATCCTCCTCAGTCATCCAAATGTGGTACCGATGAGGTAGATAGTCGCTGCCTGCATAAATATCAGGTGATATGGCCATCACCTCATCATAGTCCTGTGGTCTGGCCAGCCAGAAGGTCAGTCCATCACTCTCTCCTACACATTGTCTCTCCATTGCTTCCTTGAGGACGAATGCTGGCCTTCTATTCTGATAATTTTAGAACCTGTCCACACATATGAGCAATAGTAGCTCTTTTCATCATAGTGGCCAGTTTTCCAGTGTCATGCAATAAATTCACAGATAAACAAGTGACATAAAAAAGAAATGAAGATCAAATTTCAATGTGTTTAAATGTAGTAAAAAAGATGGAACAAGGATTGTTCCAAAAATTAGGATGTCCTAAGTTTGTCGCATTGTATTTTCATTCATATATAGTATAACAACATTGTATATATATATATATATATATATATATATATATATATATATATATATATATATATATATATATACATATATATGTATACAACTCTTAGAACCCAAGATCTGCACTTTGAGGGTATACCATTTCCTAGGCTTCATAACTCAGCATCAGAGTAACCTACAGATGTGAAATTATCAATTTTCAACTGGATATTTGACATTTATGTTTTTAACACTGTAAGTACATTTCTGATCAAAACAAAATGAATACAAATTTGAGTATAAAAGAATAAAAGTATGTCCAAATATGAAAACATTCTACAGAATTGGCCTAGGGTTCAAGAGGTTAATTAAAGAATTAATACTTATAAATTGTATCTTTATTCTTCTGTGTCCCACTCTAACACTAATTGGGCAGAATGCTGGAAGCTAATGTTTCGGCTTTAAGGACTTGTCACTATTTGGAACAAACCAGGCTAAAAGACATTTATAGTAAAGTGAAGAGGCTTGTTTGAAGCATACCTTTCATAAATGTACACTTAGAAAAGAAAGACTTCTAGTATTAAACATCTTACCTTGTGATTTGGCTGAGGTTTGTGTGGTCAGGGTTCAGGCAGTGTGGAAATAGTTTCAGAGAGATGAACTTCACCCTCAAGTGCTTTTATGCCATGTTTAAGGGTTGTGTAACCTACGGTTTGTTAATAATAAAAAAACCTAGATGCCCACATGGAGACACTCAGTTCTTTATGTCCCTTTAACTGGAATTAGTCATTGAGATAGGTCTGGGACTGGACATTTCTTAGTCTGACAATATTAGCAATTTCTTCTCAGGCTGTTATTTGTGTTTAGTCAAAATTTGTGCTGTGGCTCCTCCAAGTGTACGAGGACAGAACAGACTGTGTTGTTAACTGTCTGTCTATCGCAGTATACTCTACTATACTATACTCTATATTACACTAGACTACACTGCTGACAACACATGCACACCCTGTATAAGGCCACAGCACCTGCTGAGGAAGCTCCTGCACTTTGGAATACAGGGTGGATTTCTCTGCTCTCTTTAGGACTTTGTGTTGGCATCAGCTGTCTTCTATGGCATAATGTCAGTGCAACAGCAGACAGGAAGAAACTGTACAAACATATCAGGAAGGCAAGTTCTGTCCTGCATCAGACCAGGTGGGAGAGGTGGAGAAAAGGATGTTGGCCAAGCTTGCATCTATTATAGACAACACCTCTGGCCCACTACAGGATGTAGTTGCAGCACTGGGTAGCTCCTTCAATGACAGGCTCCACCACCTGCGATGTGGAAAGGAGAGATCCTGCATCTCCTTTCGCTCCACTGCTGTTCGAGTTTACAGTGAAAATCTTGGTATTTGTGTGTCTTTGCAATCTTTGCATTGTTTGTCTGTGTTAGCCACACTAAGCATGGACAACAGAAAGAGGAGGAGAGGACTTGAGAGGACTTGAGAGCAGCCCCAAGCAAGTTCCAAAGAAATTCAAGCTGTCCTGCAGGCGCAGGGTGCATCAGTGTCAGCTCGAACTATCCGTCGACATTTAAATGAAATGAAACACTATGGCAGGAGACCCAGGAGGACCCCACTGCTGACAGAGGGAAATAAAAATGCTAGACTGCAGTTTGCCAAAATGTATATAAGTAAGCCTTCTGGGAAAACATCTTGTGAACAGATGAGACCAAGATAGAGCTTTCTGGTAAAGCACATCATTCTACTGTATACCAAAAATGGAATGAGGCCTACAAAGAAAAAGAACACAGTAGCTACAGTCAAATATGGTGGAGGTTCAAAGATGTTTTGGGTTTGTTTTGCTGCCTCTGGAACTGGGGGCCTTGACTGTGTGCAAGGCATCATGAAATCTGAAGATTACCAAAGGATTTTGGGTTGCAATGTAGGGCCCAGTGTCAGAAAGCTGGGCTTGCGTCCTTGGTCATGGGTCTTCCAGCAGGACAATGACCCCAAACATACTTCAAAAAGCACCCAGAAATGGATGGAAACAAAGCACTGGAGAGTTCTAAAGTGGCCAGCAATGAGTCTGGATCTAAATCCCATTGAACACCTGTGGAGAGATCTTAAAATTGCTGTTGGGAGAAGGCACCCTTCAAATATGAGAGACTTGGAGCAGTTTGCAAAAGAAGAGTGGTCCAAAATTCCTGTTGAGAAGCTTGTTGATGGTTATAGGAAGCGATTGATTTCAGTTATTTTTTCCAAAGGTTGTGCGACCAAATATTAAGTTGAAGGTGCCAATAATTTTGTCCGGCCCATTTTTGGAGTTTTGTGTAAAATTATGTCAAATTTGCTTTTTTTTTCTCTGTTTTTTTGTGTTTTTCCAATACACACAAAGGAAATAAACATGTGTATAACAAAACATGTGTAATTGCAAAAATTTTCTGGGAGAAAATTCAGGGGTGTCAACACTTTCAGCCTTGACTGTATAGTACTGTGACGCACAGTGTTAGTTTATGTGGTTTTGAGGGCAGAGGTGTTTCTCACATGCACGTCAGATACTGATTGTGGCCAGTTCAAAAGCAGCATCCAGAATGTGGCCAAAGCAGCAAATTTGCTATGACCTGAATCTGGGTCACATTCTGCTTTTAATTGTGGCCCATATACGTACCTCATGCAGTGATTGTACAGAAGAAGGTCAGATGCAAAAAAAAGACATATTAGTAGTAGCAGTAGTAGTAAAAGTAGTGATAGTAGCAGTAGTAGTAGCAGCAGCAGTAGTAGTAATAGTAGTAGTAGTAGTACATTTACATGGAATTTAGCTGACACTCTTAGCAGCAGCAGCATAGTGGTGGTGGTAGTAGTAGTATTAGCAGCAAAAATAATAGGACTAGCAGTAATAGTAGTAGTATCAGTACCAATAGTAAAAATAGTAATAGAGTAGTAATAGGAGTAACAGTAGTAATTGCAGCCATAGCAATGGCAGCAGCAGTATGAATAACAGCAACAGTATTAGTAGTAGTAGTAGCAGCAGCAGCAGCAGCAGCAGTAGTAGTAGTAGTAGTAGTAGTAGTAGTAGTAGTAGTAGTAGTAGTAGTAGTAGTAGTAGTATTAGCAGCAGCAGCAGTAGTATTAGTATTAGTAGTAGTAGTAGTAGTAGTAGTAGTAGCAGCCACAGTAGAAGTAGTAGCAGCAGTAGCAGCAACAGCATCAGTAGTAGTAGTAGTAGTAATAGTAGCAGCAGTAGTAGTAGCAGCAGTAGCAGTAGTAGTAGTAATAGTAGTAGCAGCAGTAGTAGCAATAGTAGAAGTAGTAGCAGCAGCAGTAGTAATAGAAGTAGTAGTAGCAGCTGCAACAGTACTAGGTCTAGTTGTAGTAGTAGCAGCAGCAGCAGTAGCAGTAGTAGTGAAGCAGTCTGTCACTGAATGAGCTGAAAACTACTAGTAATTTTAGCAGTACTAGGACTAGATCAGTAGAAAATAGCTGACACATAAATTAAACCAGTATTCCAAAAAAACTTAGATGCTAAGGGCAAGTACATAGGCCAAATATTCCAATATACAGCCAGAGCTATCATCAATATGCAAGTTGGACTGGTCATGTAACATTGCCCACCTGTACAGAAAGGGACATAGGAGGCTGTCCTTTCTGAGGAGGCTATGGTCTTTCAACATCTGCAGGAAACTCCTGTGGATGTTTTATCAGTCTGTGGTCACCAGTGTCCTGTTCTACACTGTGGTGTGTTTATGACCTCATAAAATGAGATCAGTTCAGGAGGAGGTAATGCACTACACTACTCAGAACATCCAAACCAACTACTTTACCAAATAGTATTTCATAATTATACATCACCAGTATGTACATACATTAGTGTGGTAGTAGTTCATGGTTGTTTTCCAAAGCATGCAGACTTGTAGATGATTTTATTCATTTCTTTTATTTTATTGTAATTTTATTTGAAGTATACTATTACAAAGTAGTTTATTTAAACAAATGTCTACACATTAAAATATGCCAGCTTTCATGCAAACAGACTATATTTAAGTAAGCTCTCTATATTTGATAGCATACATACAGACATAGGATATACTGTATATAGAGTTTTTACATTTGTACAGGTATTTCAGTGTGAGCTGGGGCGGGTATTTCTGTACCTGACTTTTTTGCTCAATGATACAGGCTATTGCTTTTTCTGTATTGTGTACAAATAATGGCTTGTAGTCACTAATAAATAAGGAGGCATTCAGTTTTTGCTATCTAATGATGATGATGTCATTGTATCCGTGTTCGTAGGTGTGCCTTCGTCCTTTCCCTGTGGTAGGGGTCTTTCACCTAGACGGTAGTAAATCTGTCTCGGGGTAGATGGGGACCCTTGTGTTGGGATTCTGGTTCTGCCTTGGTAGGACTTCCAAAGCCGACCATAATAAAGATCCTCTTTGATTTTTGTGTAAAGTTTTGCAGGGTCAAATCCAGGGGTTGTGTGTGCTTCATGTACCTCTCCTGTATTTGTCTGTAGATAGATAAGTGAAATTAATTTTTGTACATCATGACATTTTTATTTAGACCACAACTAGGCCATCTATAGTGCCTTGCAAATACTGTTACAGCCAGTATTATTATTTGAAATGTACTCTTAAAGTCCGTTTTCATAGTCAAAATTAATGATTTGTCAACAGCTTGAAAAATTAAAAACTGAAAGTTCTGCCTGCATCTGTGTTCACTGGGGATCACGGAAGAAAATGAACTTTTCTTTCAAGCTTTAGTTTTTAGCAGCTTTGGCGTCATGCAGCATTCATCCATCCTTTAGTTTGAGCCAGATGCCCAGTTTCACACTGAGGAAAAGCATCCTCAAAACATGATGCTGCCACACATATGCATGTTTGTGGGATGAAGGTTTGTACCACATATAGCATTTAGAATTTTGTCACAAAACAATTTATTTTCAAATGAAGACAAAGGTTTCTGGCAAACTCTACACATGTTTGATGACAGACAGGTTTTATTGTGTTCAGTATTGGCGTACTTCTAGTCATCCTCCCATACAGACCAGGTGAATGCAGAGTTTTTGATACCATTCACTAGAAAACCAATAGCTCCAGTCTCAATCATTAAACTCAGTAATTCAACATGATTGTTGGATTGTGAGTGGTTTCCCTTACAAGTCCATTTTTTTGGAGTTTTGAGAGGCAATTTTACTTAGGCAGTGATGGGGATCCAGTTTCATTACAATTCATTCAACAGTGGTATATGGGACATCCAAACACTTGGGCTTAATTTTATCTCTAATTTCCCTAGAATATTTGTTCTTGATTGTTCATTCACAAACGGTGGTGAATTTAATACTTAACCTAGTATTTAAGATTGTTTCTTAATTTAAGAGTGTTTCCCAAAGCCTTGCGTAACTAAAGTATTATGTGACCATGCTTGTATATTAATGAGTAACCCGACCTACTCATTATTTACAAAGTACTTCTTGAAGTGCCTCACTGTCACCAAAGCTTTACTGCGCCAAATAAAATGGGCTGGCTCTACAAGAAAACAAAATCGGTTTTAAGGAAACTCACCCTGGATTAGTAGTATGAGAATTATGAGGGCCATAATCCAATAATAATTCAATACTAAAAAAAACTTTTTCTATGATTCATGGGAAAGGAGCAATCGTTCTTCTGTGTAAACTTGGAGTTTTCAAATCAGAGAATAATGCCCAGTTTTTAATCAGTCAAAGAAATGTAAATATGGGAAAAAAGGATCTGTAAAGGAACTGAAACCTAAAGGCAAAATGTTTCAATACCAATATCAAATCAATGAATCACTACCAATTCCAGATCAATACATTTCATAACTTGTGCACAGATTACAGACAGTTACATTATGTTACATTTCAAAGTATCGCATTTTTATAAAAAAAAATAAAAAAATAATTTGGGGGATTTTTTTAAAGCAAGCTTTCTGTTGCTGATAAACTGGCAAATGCAAAGTAATAGCGAGACTAGAGTGAACACTGGCTGCTAAAATACTACACTTGAGTATCATAGGACACTAAAGTAATTTGGTCTGTAGGCCTGAATTTCAGTACTCGACTTTAACCAAGCTTTCTGTTTGTAGCCTCTTTTTGGAATGAAAGCTTCCAAAATCCCAGTAATGATTCAGTAATGATTGCCAAAAGGCCTTGCATTATTAATTTGTGTTTTATTTGGTTTCTTTTTGTCTTTGTTTGTTTGTTTGTTTGTTTGTTTTTTACAACAATACGTTTGGACCTGAGGTAGTAAGGATATAAGTATAAATAGTAATAAGAGTAATAAGAGTAAATGTTTAATAGGGGTCAAAAGACCTCATTTGCCTTTATTGCAGGCCCTGCTAATGAACAGCCATTTTTAGTAGTCTTTTTTCAGTCAAAATATGCTTGCATAATTGACCTTCTTTGGAAACAAAGAGCTTCTGAGCAATTGAAAATCTTTTCATATTGGTGCCTGACTTTGATCTTTTGCCATGACTTAATGGAAAATGTTAAGATTGCTATCTTGTTATGTGAGAACATGCAGAGTGAAGCAGTGGCCAACATCTTAACCTCAGCGCACACATTACCAGCACAACTGAAAACAAAAAACACAGGAAACACATACCACAACTATGAACTCTTAAGGTCAGTTTCAAACCCAACGATAGTTTGTGATTTAAAAAACATCACAATATCTATCTTGTTAAACTGAGGTTGATTTAAATATGATACATTATAATTAGAGTTATATATGATTTAGTATTCTTAAAAAAGATTAAAACCTTTTAAATTCGTAAGTAAAGTTAAACATGATTCCTACCTCAGTAGATGCCAGTGGGACCGTAAGGTTTGCGTGCTGTACATCAAACACTTGTGTCCTTGGAAGAATAATTGCAGTGTAAAGATTACAGATATGTTTGGATTTTTTTCATTATATATATATATATATATATATATATATATATATATATATATATAAATAAAATGTATCAAAATTATAATTGTATAAAAATTTCCAAAAATGTCTCAAAATTAAAAAAAATACCAAATGTAACAAATGTACCAAAATTCCAAAAATGCCAAAAATGTACCAAACATTCTTTGATGTGATACCATAGAAAAGAAATTTTATGTGCATTTTCTTTAAAGAACATTCACATACTGTAATGGCTGTATTCCAACTTTTTCCTTTTTTCCAGTGTTAGATTTCTTTCAATTTTATTATTTACTTTCCAGAATTTTTTTTTCAATTTAATCTCCAGACAATGAAATTAATAATTTGAGATATTATAATATTAAAACCTGTCAAAGGGAATAAACTGTGGAATTACCTTCTACAGCAATAACTGTGACAAATGTAGATGAGGATGATGAAGAATAAAAGGGAAAGAATAGAGGCAATTATCAGAACTCCAAGTTGTCCAAGTAAACCCAGTTCATGGCCTGACCCCTGCGCTTCACCTGTGGAAAAACATAAACACACGCACAAATTGTGAGCATGCTCATGTACATAAGTATGTTACATTTTGCAGAAATTTGTTCAAAGATGTAGAATATGAGCACAGATTGTCATGACAAAATCTCATATCTCTTTACACTATTTTTTGCAGAATGGAGAACTAGATATGGTCTATGCTGAAATCTGTTGTAATGTAAGTTTGTGACACATGATGCTTTCTTACATTTGTGATACTGTGTATATTGTTTTCTTTGAGTGTAAAAAAATTATGTCAAATTACTTTTTGTTGTATTGGTGTTGGTGACTTCCTCACTATCGCTGATTTTAGCGCACTGCTTCAGGTTGCCTGAGGGAAATGTCATAACTGTACAGCAGATTTGTTCACTGTTGTTTAATGTCATTATCTCCAGAGAAGCTGAGGAGCAGGGATGAGGGTAGTGTTTCCCTTCAATCTTTACTTTGCCAGTATACTCTGGTTCAATGTGGAGGCCATACTGAGGATGAAATATGCCAAGTTTGATGCAGCTGGAGTTTTGCACCATCTCCCAGTTGACTTGAGTTAGATTCTCTTTGCCAGACAAGATGCAGGTCACATTTAGGCGATTTCCCTCCTTCCTTTGACTGATATGTACACAACTGTTAGAATTCCCTGTTGAAGGAAAGACAGAATAGAAGACAAGCCAATGAAAGGTCATGGTTTAGATGCTATAGTTTTTAAAAGTTGGTTTCTGAGCAGACAATCAAAGAGGTACGCTGAGGAGTATGTCAGTCGGTTGCACATGTTACAGTTGCACAGGTCTTTCCAAAAGAAGTGTTGGCTTGATTCATTTAAAATGAAATATTTGCAGAAAATGGTTTTGAATTTTTTTTTTTTTGTTGTTAGGTTAGCAGTCAGTGAACCATGGCACTCGTTTATCAAATATCTTCTCAAACAATATTTTTTTCTTGAGAAGTGTTTTTATCTACAGATTAACAGCTCTGATTTTATAATGGTGGATCCAATTGTCCTTGTACATTGAATAAATCCCAAATAAGAAAGCATTGGTGAATGTCAGAATATTTGTGAAAACTGTGTAAACACATTTTCTTAAAAATGGCTGGTTACTGAGTTAAGAACCCTTAAAACTGGTAAAGAACCTTTTGAACAATTGACAGTTCTTTAAACCTTTAAAAGGTTCTTCACACTTACAGAAATCTCTAACACACATCGCTCATTATGGAACCAAACATGATTCTATGGCATCTTTTAAAGAGTCCTTTGTACCTGTATTTATGAATGTTTGAGAGTTTTAACAAGATCTGATAGTAGGGTTGAAATTAAGACAACAATTTGGTCTGCCAGTTTAATAGCTTGACATCGCTTACCATTATCATTTAGACGTCATTTTTTACAAATTTTGTTCGACAATATTTCAGTAATTTAATTAAATGGTTTGTTCCCTCAAGAGACGTCAGATCAGCCAACAGGAACACGCAGACCACACTGGCTTCAAAAGTGGAAAAGCATCATTTTACTAATAGAACCTGAATTGTTGGAACTGTTTCTGTTGACCTGGCTGTATAATTCACTTTTAAGAAGATGGTTAAGAACTTTGTTTCATCTGACTTTTTTCTAAACAAATTGTATTTTGATGCTCTATGCCACATAGAAGCACTTTGCAGTTCTTGAATTATAGATTGTAGTCCATCTCTTTTCTGCATACTTTCACCACATCAGATCAGATATTATTTTCATATAAGGTCACATTAGAGCAGCTGAACGATGACAATTTTGTACTAATAATTGCACAAATATAAATGCACAAACTACTCTTTAAAATGACAGTTTTCATTAAATAAATGGAAAAGCATTTAATTGTATTAAACCCTTACACAGAGCCCCTGCACTATCATCAGTAGGACAGCAGGCACAATCTTAAGTGGGGTAAAATATAATAGTATGTAACACTGTTACAAGTTAGGTCATTTTCACATATTTACAATAATGTAATTTTTATCATAAAATCCTCTCCAATATTATTTTTCTCTCTATGATAACAGAAGCACGTTATCAACAACCCACAGCCTCACAGCCACTGCATACGGTTAGCTGTAACACAATCTCAAAAGTGGCTCCAGATGATCATATATGGAAAGCATTATTCTTGTCTTTGTACCAATAAAAACAGCAATAATACATGACTGTCAGCACAGTGGCCGTTCTATATTTTGTTGTTTTATTCTTGTTAACATTCATATACATGCAGAGGATTTTTATTTGAGTCCTACATCATTCAAAAAACTGAAGAACTTGAACTAAATTCCATCACATTGTGATTATAATGAACATGTGCTCTAAACACAGACAGATGAATCAGTCGCTGGTTGTTTTGTGTTGATTTGTCATAGTGCCAATCAGTGAAGATTCATCAGCTTCTGAGCTGCCTGACTGCAAGGAAGTGTTCTCATTATACAAATCTTAATAAGAAAACAAGTCACATTCCTTGTGGTCAGTATGAATTGTTTTTAAGAAGTCATCTCTGTGGAATATACTATTAATATGACTGTTTCAGATGCTGAACCCTCTTTGTAGAACTGCCATTTCTGTCATCATTGTTTACATGATGTAGTTGAGGAATAGATTGTCTCTGTGAGTTGTCTAAAATACTGTAATATCCTGCCTAAAACCTTATTTCATTATCTTGGTGTACCTTCATGAGCCACGTGTCTTCATTATGTTCAGGATTTTCAGATTTTCAGGAGGTTCAGAATTTTCTATGGCTCATGCCTAACCTAATGCATGTGTGTCATTTTGCAGCTCATTTTGGTCATAAATATCTATTATAGCCATTATTTTGTATTTTATATATTTTATTTTCTAAACAAATTGGTAAAATGAATCCTTCCACTGCTGGTGTCTGACTGCTCATCTTAATGAACCGCATTTTTCAATAACACTCTAACAAACCACACTTTCTGTTGGCATCTGATAAATGTAATGATGCGCAGCCCTGTACTGGAAATAGGCCACTTTAAAACCATGCATATTTAATATACTGATTAGGCATTAGCATGTACCTGTTTGCAGAAAGGTCAAGATGAAAAACACGCAGAGAGATTTCTCACTCATGGCTCCTCTTTGACGCAGGCACTGCCAGGCTGTTTCCTATTCACTGTTTCTTTAACCTCACTTCACACTTGCAGAAAAATAAAAGGGGGGGAATATCCTGTTTCATATGTAAATCTAGTTCTTCATATGTTAAAATTGAAGTCTCCAACTATTCTAACATTCACTCACTGTCTGTTTTTTTCTTTCTTCACTTATTTCCTCATTGTCAGCTTGATCATAATTATGCAGATCTTCACAGGAAGGAAATGATGAACGGTGAACTCTTTAACGTGGGAGTTTCCATAGAGCTCTTCACCCTCGAACTGCACCTGCAAAAACAATGCAATGCTTATTGAGAAATTGCTTACAGCAAAGAAAAGTGTGAAACTGAATAATTTGATAAAGAAGCATTGGAATGCTCTATACTTATATCAAATAATAAACCATGCTGGTATTTCCTTGCTTATTCACAGTTGATTTAATGTCATATCATAGTTGAATCTATGTTGAATCAAATGTCAAAAGTCAACATTGATATTGCAACATCGTTTCAACATTGTTTCAATGTTGGTACCATGTCATTTTAACATTGTTATATATTTTATAACATCACTTTAAAATGCAATTAAATAAATAAAATTTGATTTATGAATTTTCACATCGATTAAACATCATTTCAAAATATTTTCAACTTTTAAGCAATTACTGGTATCATCCATCCATCCATCCATCCATCCATTTTCTATACTGATTATTCCTGAATAGGGGGAGCCGGTGCCCAGCCGGCAACTCTGAGCACAAGGGAAGGAAACAACCCTAGACAGGGCGCTCGTCCATCGTAGGGTACTGGTATTATTTCAAACACATTTTAATTCTGAATTTTGGTCATATGGTAGCAGAGAAAGGTGCAAAAACATATTATGTGGAGGAATACCACATTAGAACCACTGTTGGCTTTCAGAAGGAGCTCAGAAAAAAAACAGTTGAAACCACTCAGTTGAAAAGTTCTTTAAGGAATGATAAGTGGTTCCTCTATGCTATTTCCTAGTCCTTAAATTATCAACCTTAAAATAATGGTTATGGTACATTTGAGGAGTCTATATCTGCATGTTTGTAGTCCAGTGAGGATTGAATTAGTGCCTACATCCACTTCAGTTTTTTTGTTGTTAATATTTCATCTGACAATAGTACACCTGCTGATACTTCCAAGAACATCACTGAAGATTTGTCTAGAAACAATAAGTGGTAAGAGATACGGCATGATGGTTAGCACGTTTGTCTCCCAGGACTGGGGTCTTGGGTTCAAGGACCCATCTGGGTCTCCCCATGTCTGAATGGGTTTCCTCCGGGGACTCCAATTTCCAAGATTTCAAAGATAATAGGTGAATTTGGCTGCTTAAAATTATCCTAGTGTGTGAATGTGTAACAGACAACCTCACAAATATTCTTTTGAATCAAGTGCAGGTTTAATATGTCAGATTCATGAACAAGCCAGGTAAAAAAAAAAAGAATGGTCAGAATTGAAGAACCAAACAAGACTTTGCAAATGAATGAACTGCACATGTGCTTCAAATACAAAACAAGATGGCCACATGCGACCAGCTCTAGAGATCTAGGTGACAGTGACAGAGTAAGAAGCACAGCTGATGTGGCAGAACCTCCCTCCTAACAGGTGGCTCCCAACACCTAAGACTGTCTCACCCAAGCTTATGGGATTATTAGAAAGCAGGTTGATTGAAGAATAGTGAGGAAAAGGAAAACGTAATATATATTACCCCAGATTCTAGAAAGAACAGGTGCTTTAGTGTTCTTTGACACTGGACAGTAACAGAGAAATTAAAGCATGTAAAAAACAAAGCCCAATGGGTTTGTCATGGATTCAGATGTTTAGCTGTTTTAAGATTTTCGAGATATTCATACTGAATCCCTTCATGAATCTGCGATACAATTTGCCGAAACCAAAAAACCTCTACCATTCCTTGGTAGTAGTGGGTTTTGGCCAATGAATGACGGCGCTCACCTTACTCCCATCATTCACACTCACACATTCACACCTTGATCCAGAATATAGTGATATAAAGAATAACATTTCATTTTTCTGCCTTGACATACAGTTTTTGTTCCAAGAGATTTGTAACACGTTTTTCACTTGACTCTGATTCTGCCATTAATTTAGAGTATATCAAAATGTCATTGATGTATACCTCAGATGTCCCTCAGATCCTCATTGATAAATGCCTTAAACACTGAAGGTGATAGAGAAAATCCATATTGCATGACCCTGTATTCATAGAGCTCTCTAGTGGTGATGAATGCAATGCAGTCTGAAATTCATCCTTTTCAGAGGAAGCGGCTTCCTTCAATTGTTCTAGGTCAGCAGGTGCCAATGGCCGGGGATATTTGTACTAAACAGCGATTTGGTTTCAGATATCCAAATCTCATTGTTTTGTGTCCACAGTGCAGTTGCCCATTCCTTAAATTTCCCAGACAGTCACAAAATGAATGTCAGTGCAGGACTGTTCTGGGTGATGTTCAATATATAGACTGCAGTGCATTAAGAAACCCTTGCATCTATCCATGGCCCCATCATATATCTGTGGTATAGCCACTTTAACAGGAGAGAGAATTGGAGTGGCTATTCCTTCAGATGCTGGCATGGCTGGACCGTCAATGTCTGTTTGCTCTGGTGGTGCAGTGCGCAAAAGAACCTCCTCCGTGAGATCAATCCGCTGCTCTTGTCTCTTGTTTGGAATAAAGTGCATGTTTGATCAGGCAATGTCAGAATCATGAATATGAACAGGCCGGGTCAAAACCATAAAATACAAGAAAAATAAAGCTCAGAATTGCACATTTGCTTTAAATACAAAGCAATAATCTACAGGAAACATGTGACGTTGACAGTGACCTCTGGTGGTGCAGAGTAGGAAGCAAAGCCCAAATGACAGTATGTCTGTAGCCCAGATATGGATTGGCTCCCTGTTCTGGGCAAACGCCCCAGTGCTTGAAGATGTTCTCCAAGTTGGTAATGCACTGTGGACAATTGGCTGCTGCTTACTCCTGATGCAGTCAATTGGCCAATATATATTTGGTATATGTAGTTTGCTTCTTTTGTACAGAACTGGTAATGTCAGGGTAACATTGCTAACAAACACTAAACTTGTCTTATTTACATTCTTAGGTGTCCAAAACTGTCTGTGAACTGTCTCAAAATGCATGGTTGTGGCTGCTTTAGGATGGGCTGGATGGTGTGCCAGCAGCTTTGAGGTATGCCGGATGGTGTGCCGGCTACTGTAAGAGGTCCAGCTTCTTCAGAATGTACTGGATGATGGTCTGGCTTTTTAAAGATGTGCCAGTTGGTGGACCAGCTTCTTTAGAAGGCGCTAGGATGTGTACCAGTAGCTTAAAGATGTGCCAGCTGGAGGCCTGACATCTTTGGATGTGGATGGATGGTGTCCTGGTTTTCAGCACAAACAAATGAATGTGTGTTTTATTTGAAGTAAAAACAATAGTGTGAATATTTTTCTGTTAAATAATAAGCCGTTGGTTTGTAATTGATATGATTCCCGAAAGTATGAAATTGAAATGAAGTTTCAGTAAAGAGTACATTTCAGGTAGGATGCAGAAATTAGAAAAGCACTCTCTCACTCCCTCCTCTCTCTCCTTCCGTTTCTGTCTCCCTCATTCTCCTCAATCTCTTGCTATAGCCTTCATTCTCCCCCTCTTCTCTCCCTCCCTGTAGCTTCTTCTTTCTCTCTCTTTCAATTTCAAACACACACACACACACACACACACACACACACACACACACACACACACTCAATAAATAGACTGTATGGGGGTGTCAAGACCATGTAACCATGGTGACTAATACTTGACTCCAGTTCAAACAATGTCTGTCACTGGCTATTGAATTTTCTTTTCTTTCTTTCTCCATGTTTTCTTTCGTTTAAATAAAAAAATATTTGATATGTCACTGTGTCCATAACCATGAACATATGAGTCACATTTTCAAAGAATTTCAAAAGAATATTGTGTTTCCAAAACAGCTCTGATAATTCAAGGTATTAACATCCACAAGACCTCTGAAGATGTCCTATGGTATCTACCACCCAGTCTGGAGCAGCAGATCCTTTAAGTCCTGAAAGTGGGGGCCTTATGCAGCCATGACCCCGTTGCTCAGTTCACTGATTGTCCTTCCTTGGACAAGTTATGATGACAACTGTATGCTCTGACTCAAATCACAATTTGGCACTTTTCAAAAGTGGTTCAGATCTGTAGGCTTTATGAACTGATTTTTCACTTGCTGCCTAATAGTATGGATATCACAATTAGTAATGAGATTCACATCACCTGCAAGTGGTTTAATTTTATGGCTGATCAGTGTATATTTTATGTTTGGTCTTTTACAGAATGGCACCTTTTCATTGGTTTCATTTTGTCGACTGGGGGTGGGGAATTTTTGACTGAAGGGGAGTGGGTTGGGCGGTGTTCCTCTTTCATCACTTTGCTCTGTCGACCAGCCCCCTCACCCTCTTAGTCCACTGGGATTTTTCCCAGTTCTCTCAATAGCAGTCCATCTGTGGTTCAAACAATACAGAACTGCATTAAATGACATTTTTTTATTGATTTACAGGATTTGTAGTGACCAGCCCCCTCAATCTGCTACAGTTGTCCCTGTCTGTGGAATAAGTTGTAATGTTGAACCATTTGGAAACCAAGTACTTTTTCTGTGTAGGTGTGAGATTACTTTTAATAATAATATTCTTGCTCAAAAACATTGAAACTTTTGGAACCTTCAATAATTTTGTAACAGCCTGTGCATGAATTGTGATCTTGAATTGTTTTATTTTTGTTGTTGGTTTGAATTAAACTGGTTTCTCACCATGAAATATAGCACAGGTGTCCAATTCCAGTTCCAGAGGGAGAGAGTTGCTGCACCACATTTAGGTGATTTCCCTGCTCAAACACAGCTGATTCAACTCAGTAGGTAGTTACCAGGATTAGTAGGTATGTCTGAGCAATAGAATCACAAAAACTGTGTTGAACTCTGGCCGTACACCCCTGAGTGAGGACATACAGAAGTTAAAAATATGCTCTCCTGCAACCACTGGCGAGGGTGCTTATTTTTTACATTTGCTTAACTCTTAATCCCCTTATCCCAAGATCCGAACTTTGCTGGCATGCAATTTTCATATTATCCTATAATTTGTTGTTTGAAGAATTATCACTGAGTAATCCAGTTTGGAAAACTGTTGTTTTCTAACTTAATCAAATCCCATTTTAAATGATAAAGGAGCCTTCCAATGCATGTTGCTCTGTACATGTGTACATGCTCAACCTGCACACAGACTCTGACTGAGGGAAGGGTCTAATGATGTCCCTGACCTGGATATTGGGTTATAGAGGAAAATGAAAAGGAGGGGCTGTTTGCTCTCTTTCTTTGCTCCCATGTTGTACAAATTTCAGAATAAAGGTCCTGAGAATGGATATATACAGATACAGACATAAATAACAAAAATAATAAAGAACATTCAGGTTGTTGTTTTTTTACTTGGACCACTGTCAATGATATTTTATTATTGTAAACATTGCCAAACTAGGAAAATGTCAAACTACAAAAATATCCCACAAAATTGGCCAGAGGTTCTAATGGTTATTTACATTAATAAACATCATTGACTCAAACTCATTGACCTCAAGTAAAAATGTAGAAAAGCTGCCTGAAATGCTCCATAAGCAGTCCACTCTTAGAGCCTTAAAGAAATGGTATTTATTTTTACTTGAGTGTAAGAGTTACAATGCAGTATTACTAATGTCATCTATTTTGTTTTTATGTACCGTCTATTGTGGAAAATATGGTTAATGATCAAACCCAGGTGCAAGATTTGCAGTGTTTGGGGATTATGTTGTTAAACCAATGATAAGTCAACGAAATCTGTGTAATATATATTCTTATTTTTTATAATTTTCTTTAACTTTAACTAATTTTAACCTATCTTTTTGTTTAACCTAAATTTTGTTTAACCTAAAAATCAGGGCCATTTATTACTGAAAGTGGTATAGGCAGCTGCATAGGGGCCCTGAGCCACCAGGGGGCCCAAAGTATGTACTTTTAAAATAAATTCAATGTAATGTAGAAAATTCAAGTGAGTACTGTATTCCCCTTTTCTAATTAAGCATAGGATCATGTCATTTTTCCTATTCTTTATATGAAATAATCTGATTGGGTAGGTTGCATTTTGCCCCTATTATTTATTTATTTTTTCATCCCAGTTTTATCATCAGTGTTGTGTATTATTTGCCAATGTCTCTTTATTACATGGAAAGCGGCTTATATTCAGGACAACTATGTCTTTTTCTTCATGTATTCTGCTGTCTCCAGCTCCTTTTCACAATCTCTTTCTCCTCCCATCCCCCATTGCCCATCTGTCCGTTCCAGAGGAGAGTAGGATACAGGAGAGCTGTGTGTGTGTATGTGTATGTGTGTGTGTGTGTGTGTGTGTGTGTGTGTGTGTGTGTGTGTGTGTGTGTGTGTGTGTGAAGAGAGAGCGTGTCGTGACTGCGGGATATCTTACAGTGAGGACGGTGTGCCGCAGTGCTGAGCAAACATGCAGCTCTTTCATACAACTGCCTGCTCATTGCTGTTGCTTTACTCAATATCCTCTTGATTTCTGCTAGGTTCTCTGCGCTCTCTGCTGATGAAATGTAGGGATTCTGTTATGTCTATGTGTGTGTGTGTGTGTGTGTGTGTGTGTGTGTGTGTGTGTGTGTGTTGTGTTCTCAGAGTGACCTGAGGTGACCTCGCTGCACATTTAGAGGGCTACACACACCACCATTTCTGGGTATCCCAAGCCAAGGATTGTGTGTTAAAGTGTCTTGTTCAGAAGGTGTGAGTTTAATTTGTATACATTTATGTATAGAAATGTATGTCTATCTATCTCTGTCTCTATCTATCTATTCATTCATCTCTCTGATAGAGATTAGGAGATAGATAGAAATATATTTCTGCCATACATACATACAGAGTATTATTACATTTATTTATACATATATATATATATATATATATATATATATATATATATATATATATATATATATATATATAGCACCCTGACCTCATAACATCATACTAGATCCAGGCTTCCAAAACACACAGCCAACATAACAAAGGCTTTTAGGACAACTCTGCAAATGTCCTTAGTGACCCAGCCAGAGCCACACTTGAACCTAATTAAGCATTCTGAGATATTTAAAATGTATTGTACCAATGCTGCCTATCCAATCTCATGGAGCTTAAAAGGTTCTGCATAGATGAATGTGAGAAACTTCTCAAAATCAAGTGTGTCAAGCTTGTAGCATCATCCTCAAAAAGGTGCGAAGGTGCTTCAACAAAGTATTGAGCAAAGGCTGTGAGTAGTTATATGTTATATTGTTATGTTTCTATTTTTTAAATAAATTTGCAAAAAACTTTTATTACTTTGTCATTGTGGGGTACAGTGTGTAGAATTTGGAGGGGTTAAAACGGCTGTAACAACAAAATGTTCAAAAAGTGAAGTGCTTATTTACACCCCATCTAGGAGAGGAGAGAGAGAGAGAGAGAGAGAGAGAGAGAGAGAGAGAGAGAGAGAGAGAATGCTTATTTTTGCTTAATGAGGTCAAGGTTAAGGTTAGGTAATTTTTAATGTGTGTGTGTTTTGCTGGGTGGGAGGGGGTATCTTTTCATTTGGTCAGAGTGTCCAATAGAAAAACAGGGGAATGGTTAAGGGATTGGGAAAGGGGAAAGCATTACATAACTCACTTTTATCCTGTGACATCTCCTATCCTCTACTCTTCATTCATTTGTATTGTTATGTGCTTGGCATGGTTGCCTAGGAAGAGACAAAGCCAGCTGGTGTCTGAGCCAGCTCAAAACCCCCATCCCTTCCACCCTTTTTTTACCCTCTAGTTTTCCTTCCCCTCACCCCAGCTCATTCTAAACCCTCACCACACACACACACACACACACACACACACACACACACACACACACACACACACACAATACTTCCCCTTACCACCCCCACCTCTCTGTCTCCTCTAGTATTGAAGTGCAAGAGGAGGGCTTTGGGTAAATTCCACTCTGGGTAACTGTGTAGTTCACTGCCAAAGATGAGAACTCCCCCGTTCTGTTGCTCTTTCTGATTGAAGTAAAAGTGTCATGATTCTGTATTAAATTGGTAGCAGTGAAAAATGCATTTACAGGATTTTAGCTTGATGTTATTATATTGAGATTGCTGTATTTTCTAAATGTGCCAAATGATATTTAAGTCTGAATTAAAGTGAACAACCTTATGCTTACAGAACTGCAAGTGTTGTCTTCTCTTAGAAATGAGTCGTTACAGCAATGGCAACCTTGCACTGTACTGCAAAAATTTACCAAGACAGATCCTCATTTCTAGAAAGTGGGCTCACCCTTTTAAGACTTTAAATAAATTAATTTAGCTCTGATGCATCCAGTAATTGAAATACATTCCAATCGATGTGATACTATGATTAATCTGTAACACTAAAATTAAAACTAAGCCTGCTGGTGTGGGGGAATTTGATGTTTAAGCCATCACATTTAAAAATAATGTGTGGGCAAAAAAGAAAAGACATAAACCATAAACCAGCTAACTGACAGGGCCAAACATTTCCATTCATGGCAAGCTGCATTCAGGCCTGTTACATGTACTGCTCACATCCCTGGTCATTTCAAATAAATATATTAGATCTAAGCTCTACGGTGTGAGCCAACAGCCAATGGAATGAATAGATAAGCTCTGTATCTCCAGTTAATTTTAAATGTATTTTAATTTTTAGTCTATTTTAAACCTGGCTATGGCATTCCATACTGTCCCATCTAGTATATAAGTCTACACATAGTTCAAAAAGTGAGCTTTAGTTCAAAACGTGAGGAAAATTCCACTGCAAAGTGCAGCAAAGCAACACTTGAATGGAGTGCCTCTGATCACAAAAGCACTCCATTGAATTTAACACTGAGGAATTTGAATAATTCCCCATTGAGGTCCTCCTAGGGTCCAAATGACCATGTGCTTGCCCTCTGAACACAATCTCCAGTCTGTGTGTCACTGTGTGTCTTCACTCAACCAATTAATGGTTCAATCTCAATGGGAAACTCTTTTGCTCATTTGTGGGCACTACATATTTTTTGGCTGTCTGTCCAAATTTGGTTCAACATCCAGAGCCAGACCTTAAATTTTCTTTGTTGAACCAAAATTCATTTTGTTTCATGTAACTATTTTTTTTTTTTTGTCACAATGATGAACAGAATGGCAAACCAATAATGTAACACCCACATAATTTCTGAATTTTTGAGGTGATGAGAACTTTCCAGTTTCAGAATATAGCCAAGGCTTATCCCCTAAACTCTAGAGATCTAGAGTAAGACCATAAAGACCATAAAGAAACCTTCAGAGGATGACTCTTGAAACAGTCAGCTAAACTCAACTGAAATGTTCTTCATTTAACCAAAGGTTAACCACAAGTAAGAATTGGTATATTATTGTTATCCTTTTCTGCATTATATATATATATATAATTCTATCACCACACTGTATAATCTTTATAGTATGAAAAAATGGTCCTAGATCAATATTTTTCAAACAACTAGAGTAAAGAATTCCCACAAGAACCTTTAGATAGAAGAGCAAGCGTGTCAGAGGTCAGCAGTAAAAGAGCAGTGTTAGCCCAACCACCTGCTTTTCATTATAGACAAGTCCATCTGACCCACTGCTTACATCCTCCATTTGTTGTTGCCTGACATATATAGCACCCTAAGTTTGCTGTCCTGTTGACCTCCTTGCCTAACTCAGTTTCACCTCACCTCACTTCCTATATTCACTCCTAAATGGTTCTTGGTTCCTTAAAAAAACTTTTCAAACATTGTCCATTATGCAGAGGAACTGATATTATTTACACTCACACATTTCACTTACGTTGCTTTTTTAACCCTAATGTTCTGCTCTTGGCAGAGCACATTTTTATTCACTATGTCTTACTAAAGGTGTGGAATGCAACCTGACTGTGGCACCTCTCCTAAAATGTATGTTGGCTAAACGTAGTTTCAGTAAATCACTCAACATGTTGATTATGGTGGAATTTTTGCTGTTGCACCACCACCCAAAGAATTAATGTGGTTAAAATGTCACAAAAGTTAACAAAGTTCAAGTTATTGCTTTCATTTTTTTCCATTTTGTTGCTGTCCAATGAAAAACCTGTATCTCCAAAATGGAGACTTTATAAGACAAAAGATGCTCTTAATTTTAATTTTCTTTAATTTTAAATTTATCATAAAATACAAAAATGGAGATACATGGTTGTCATTGGACAGCAACCATTTTGTAATTGTTTTGTTGTTTGTGTTCAAATCCATCCATACACATTTAAATAGCTTAGTGAATGTCTATACATCACTTCATACTAATTATCTTTTGGTGCAAAAAAATAAAAGGACAATACCGTTCCCTTTTCTTGGATGTAAAAGAGTTTAAATGTTTTTTAACTGCATCTAAGCATTCTTCTCTGAATGATAGTAAATTGTTCAGTGTTTTTATATAGTCTCTAGCATCAAGTATTGTATTTTCCGAGTGTTGGTGTTTTGGAAAATTCCTGATTCTAGGAATCAGTAGTGCCCACTGGCAAAGACCACTGTAATGTTTTTACTCCACTGTGTTTGTGAAATGCCAATAAACATGTAAGTAGTGGTCAATAAGCAACAGCATCTCAACTGACAGCCCACTGCTAGGCCAATAGTAATCCAGAGACACTCGATATCACATGTATCCCTCATTTCCAACCCTAACGAGAACATAATCAGTGTTCTGCATAATGTGCAGATAATATATACTTTTTACACCCCATTCAAATGAAACCTCAGGAGACTATAGAAGTCTAAACCTGTGTCCAAGTTGTGTAAACTGATAAGAACATGACTACAGATACACTCTTAAAAATAAAGCTGCTTCAAATAAACCATGTTTTTAACAGAGATGGGTTAGTATGAAGAACCTTTTTTAAGTCAACCTTATTTAACCAAATTTAAGTCATTCTTAATGAAGCTTCTTTAGATTTTTTACATTTTTTTGTCTTTCACACGTCTATAAACATGGTTCTGTGTGGATCTAATGGCATTGCTCAAAGAACCATTTGAAGCAGCTTTAATTATTACACTGAAAATGGAAAAACATGGCAAAAAGATGGCAATGACTGTTCAAAGAACCAGTACTGATGCAATAACAAGACCACTGTAGACCACTATAGTATACTGACGTACTCCCTCACTGATGAAATAAGTGAATGTGTGTTTCAAATGAGGAGTATGCCGTGTTAATTTATTTTTGGGGAGGGTCTTTTTCTTCACTTCTTTTTTTAATCTTTTTTTTTTTCTTATTTTCTTTGTTTATTGTTAGGTGGCGCAGTACAATTCACAAATTAAGTACACACATAAAATCTCTACCACTATGATTAGTTTCATGGCCATTTAAAAGAAAACCTACTTAAAACGGTTCACTATCAGCACAGACTACGGTTAACATTGCCATGCTATATGGAAACAATTTTTCTTGTTGGTCAGTATGCCACACTGCAACCCCAGCAAGCAGCATTAAATGCTCCAGATCTTTACAAAGCCATTTGTTCAACAAAATGGCAGCTGTCTGCCACTGGTTATCATACATAGTCATTCATTAGCCTCTGCAGATGCTACATTTACAAAGATGAGTGCTACAGACATGATGGAAAACAAGCAAAACCCCCGTCTTAATGCCACAATCAGGGATAAGTAGAGTATATAATGTTTTCACATATTTTTTCATTTTTGATGTGCTGTTCAAATTGAATCATGTTAAATGTGTATTATGTTGCTGTTATAAGGCTTTTCAGATATGAAACTACTATAGTATATAGCCATCATATTCTGATATTTGCACCTATTTTCTGTGAATTTCAAGAAAAAGCTTTGTTTTGATTCCTTGTTTTAGAGATCTTAGTGCCCACACTGTTGTTCTGAAATCCCTGATTGTGGCTGTAGGAATTAATAAGCCTGAACAAAGCATGTTATTCTCTCAGTTTTTCAGTTCGCAGTTCACTAAAATGTTTAGAATGAGGGTTCTTGCCTAATATGCTCTTGACAACCTTGTGACACAGCACAAGCAGCATTTACAAACACTATGTGTTACTAACAAAAAGTACAACAAAAATAGTAACAGCAACCATATTTTGGTAGCCTGGAATGGCACCATATGACATCAGTCACCCACTGTGCTCAATACAGCCAGACTCTACCCACTCACTAGGGAACAGCACCCCCTTTTCTCCTTGTTCAATACCATAATAAAAACCCTTTCAGGATTGTAGACTTTAACCATGACTCCTGTCATCATAAAAAAAAAATTAAATAAATAAAAATTCAAACCATTTTCAAGATGATCAGGAGTGCTGTTAGTGCCACATGCAGTCTAAAACAGAAAACATGTGGTACAAGTTGCATACTGTCTTTTTATATTACGTCAAACTCTCATTGATGACTCTGAATTGATTTTGTAGTTTCGTAAGCGGAAACATCGAAATTTGACACCCATGAACTTAAGCATGACTTGTGCTTTGATTAAATATATAGCTTGATTACATAACAGCCTTTGACTTTAGCATATATGTGCCTTTTTAATGGCACAGAACAATGAAACTCTGATTCTGGCCTGTTCATGAGAAAATAACGGCAAACAAAAAATATATAAATAACTCAATTTTGTGATGAAGTTAAAAAGTCTTACTTACAATTGCAATAGTAACAGTAGCCAAACATTGTTTACAAAATCTGGTGAATTATGCCTTGTTAGCTTTCATTCAATGAACAAAATATTTAGAGTATGTAGATGAGACTGAACCTCTCGTAAATTGTGTAATTTAAATAAAGAGAGAAAACAAATATACCACACTTTTGAATACAGTGCACACTATAAACACACTTGTGCACTATATCAAATGTTCACAATTTGTCCTAACATGCTTAATATAATAGGGGTTTTCAATGGCCATTTGTTTAGCTGAGGTCAATTTATAAAATACATTTAATACAAATTATTGTGGCTTGAAAGAGATAAAGATCGGCAAAAAAATTGCAAACATTTATATAAAGAGGAGCTTAACAATTCATCATGCAACGTCCTTTTTTCCCTTCTTTTTAACACCTTGCAGAAACAAACTTAAAACAGAGGGTTTCAAAAATAAGGTATAACAAAATATCAACAGAGAATTTGTAAGTCCATCATTCTGAATCACTGATCTAAAAGTGTTTGTCCTGTATCTCATTTGTGTTCAGCCTAGAAACAAGATGATCCCTAACCATTAGCAGCACAGGGACTCACCCCACTTCCCCCAAAACAGAGTACTATACAATTTACATCTCTTATCTCTGCTGCTGTTGTTCATTCCTTAACTAAGTTACACTTGTTGTACATCGACGATTGGTTATTATTGTTCATTAAAATGTGAAATGCTCCTAGTTAAGCTATGAATCAAGTATATAAAGAAAGAATGGTATGTTCAGATGCAAACAGTTACAGCACTACACAATATTAATATAATAACATAAGCAGGAAAAAAGAATAAAATGTTACTGTTATTTCTACCATTTTAAACAATTATCAGTATAGAATTGCACAGCTTCCAAAAAATGTATATGGCTAGGTTCACACCAAAAATATTGTCTCTGAAAATGTGTATTCATGTATTTAATGCCATTGTATTCATTTATGAGCATGTATTTATTTTAAATGAATGCTGGTAAGCCTAACTTTAACTTCCCACTGTGCTACTACACTAATGATCACTTTACTCATTTGGTCAAATGTTAGATGACAACAAATCTCTATGACAATAAAATTGAGCATTAAGCATTGAAATGGAAGTGTGTGTAAACCTAGCCACATGCTTAATGTCAACCCCTTACCCCCTCCTCACTCACTCACAACATACACATCCCAAAGATCTCTCAGGGATTGAAAGGTTTTTTAAAAAACATACTGTATTTAAAATACCTTTGCATCTCTCACAGATTTTGAAAAAAAAAAAAGTAACAAATAAAAATAACAAAATACTCTTCATTTCATTCAAATACACTGCGTAAGAATAAGCAGTCTTGTTGGGTTACAGAAAAGTATACTTTAAAAATATATATATATATCGTAATGCCTCTGAATGGCATTAGAACTGTATATTCACCCCCTTGATGAACAGTACAACTTGGAGTTTTGAATTTATCTACTAGAATATTGTAAGCATCGTTATTTTAAATGTAGCAGAGGTTAGATTTACAGAACCCAATTTCCTCTGTAAAACTGAAAATAAAAACTCGACTGTTAGTGCTGCATCAAGGGAATGCGCTACACAGACACTCAAACTTCTGTCTTACAGAAGGAACTGCAGTTCCTACTGTAGTGATAGAAGTTGGTGTGTTCTTTACCCCCAAATCCAATCATCTAGGACATGTACAGATTTAGGTTCATTCAGACCATGGTCATTTAGTTGGACCCTATTGAATAGCAAAGATGTCAAAGAAAGGCTGACATTGTAATGTTAATGACCATGTCCACGAAAACTCTCTATGGTGCAGGTAGATCACAAAAATCTTTATCAGGCACATCAGTTATTGCCGTGGTTTCCTTACAGCTAAGATTGAATTTTTTTTTTTATGAGGGCATGTATCCTGATTGCTCTTAAACAGAGCAGATTAGTGACAGGGCCACATGGGGTCCAAGTTAAACCTTCGACTTAAGTCTGAAACTGAAGTCTTTGGTATGATCTAATAAAAGTTTGGACAAGCCACTGCAATGGTGGAAATGTACCTGATTTAAACTGTCCTTAGATTCGAGGTGTACACCTAAGAACTAAAAAAAACAATGTCTCCAGAGGAACTACCTGAGGAGCGATTATCTAGACCACTAAATGACCATGACTGGTACAAGAAGTGACATTGAATTACTACCCAGATAGTTTCTTGTGCTTCGAATGCGACAGTGCATGTATCCCAACTATCAAAAGAAGCCATTTGGCTGTGTATTTACAGTTAAGACATATATATATATATATATATATATATATATATATATATATATATATATATATATATATATATATATACATAAAATGAGTGTATGCTAGTCCAAGCTGAAATTAAGGTCATTCACAATTCACATTGCATGACCTAGAACACATGCACTGGCATCCAACCACAGATTATTTTCCAAATACAGTACAGGACAAATCAGTAGATGAAATTACATTATGTCAGTCTTGTAGTTAGTAAAATAACATTTGCATGTTTTTGTCACATGGCTTTTTTACACCATTTCTCTAAAGGAAACAAAAAAGAGATGCAGCCGCCCAGTTGTGTTGTATGTGAGGAACTCTGAAAGTTAAAGGGACCAAAGTTTGCTGCTCAAGTCCTTCACACACTGGCATAAAGTGACCTTATAACACATTTCAAGCACAGGAATCAGCAGATTATAGAAACAGAGCCCAAAAACCAATCAAGAGGATAGATTCAATAATGTAGGCCAACTGCAGTACAGAGCCAATAGGGGCCGCATTAGCAGAACAGGGCTGACTGTCTCGCTGTTATGACCTCCCTTGCTCACTCTTTCCATCCGAACTTCCAGAGGGACTTGCTAGACTTAGGTTTGGGTGGAAGGTGAAGGAACTCCAATCTGAATGAGCTCCGTTTCTGCAAGGTGACACCCCAGAGCACCCACTAGATCCTGTTTCATTCAGTCTGAGAGGCAAGGCAGGACATTCTAAGCCCTACAGATAAAAGGCTTTCTGTCTGCGTTCTATAAACATGTATGTCTGGTCCAATTCCACTGCTCTGTCACAACAGCACAGTTAGTCAATCCAATAAGGGAGCATCATATATAAAAATAAGTTACAAAATATTATATGGAGTTACATTTATAAGCCTGTCCATTTATTAACAAAACAGCATGGCCCAAAATTAGCCACAAACCAAGGTCAGGCATTCTTAAAAGATCTTCAGCTCTTCCAATTTGGATTACACTCTGAACAGTGACTTGGCTGCGCTACATCCACTTCATACTCTTTGTCCTTTCGTAACATGATCTCTCCCATCCTACCCTTACCACCTGCCCATCGCATTACCATGGCCTTGTCTTTCAGCTCAGTCTGCAACCTAAAGCCTTTTTTTGTGAGCAATGGGGACCCTTCTCATGTGCCCGTCAACCAACGTGCAACTTACAGTATGAGTAATATATCCCTATATCTACCTAGTATACCTAGTATCTGTCAGCCAATTGTTTCTACCCTTGAGAGAAAAGTGATCCACTATTCAAGGCTACACTTGATTGATAATCATGCGCTGCCCAAAAATGTGTTCTTTCTTAGCACACTTAGAACAAAAATCACAACCAAGGAATTTTGAATAATTTTAGCTTGTTGTTGTTTAAACTTAGATTTCTTTGTAAAACATTGGAAGTAAACAATACCGTTATGATTTTTACCCCAACAAAAAAAATTATACAATGAAGATTTTTTTCTCCATTGTTTCTAAGTACATATAGCAAACCAAGATCCGGTTGGTTAGGACTTCCGGAGCTAGACTGTTTTCATTGGACAGCAAAGCTATTTTAATATGTCTTTAATATATCTCCAAACCAAACATATGGAATATGTTCTACATGCTTCATGTGTCTGTGTTATGGCCAAAAATGTTCAGATACATCTCCAAAAAACAGAAACCTATAGAGAGCAGCAATCATCAATGTACTGTCCTGCTGCAAAAGTGGTTTGACACTGCCCTACTGATTACATGAGCTAAAATTGTGACCGTTTTTAATCACATAAAATAAGTAACATGTGATCTTTAAATTTAAAGAGTCTGGTGGTAAAATTTCTCATTAAGTTCACCAAAATTCTGTCCAGCTTTCAATGAAGCTTTCCCAAATTTGCAATAGTGTCTACAAAAGAAGACATTTGTGGGTGGAGCATGGATAGGTCAATCACTATTTCTGTTTTAGGAATGTGATGAACTCTGAAGTGATGAACTGGGGTCACAAGGGAGGTCTGGTACTAGTTTTAAAAAAGGAAACAAGATCTTAGTGTTGCTGAATCAGAAATAAAGTCAACTTCACAATCTCAGTAATGTAGTGGGGCTTTGATCTGATAACATGGTGACCAAGCTCATGATTATGAATGTACAATGTATGGAACATTGATATGGTCACCATGTCTGTGTACCACATATAAAAAGAAAACAACAATCTTCAGCTCCCAACACTTCTACGATTTCTAATATAGCCATACGGCTTTCACAGGGTTGAATATGCATTTTTCTTCTTTCTTTTAATTACAATTGACTGGACCTTCAAAACATATATTCAAATTCAGCAAAATGTTGTGTGCTTTTGAGAGGTGAAGAGGGTTTACGGTGTAAAGCCAAGAACATTTTCTGTTCTAAAAAGTTTCACCTTTTATAAATTCTGCATAATACATGTTACTTTACCATAAACTATTAATGGGACTGTAACTGTAATCCTCTCTTAAAGCACCCAACTTACATACTGTAACAACTTTTAGTGCAGGGGTTCAAACCATATTCGCAAAGGGCAAGTTGAGCAGCACGCAAACAACCAGCAGACCACACCTCATTCAACTTGTTAATCAATTGGTGGGTTTCCAAACCACTGATCACATGTGTTCCCATTTGGCTAGAATGAAAACCTGGCCTGCTGCGAAAACGGTTTGACACGCCTGCTTTAGAGTCATTATGCAACCACACATTTCTTAAAATCAATATACTGTAACACAGTACAGGCAATACCAGCTTTCTCAGTCTTCTTATTTTACCAGTAAATAACTTAATCATTTAAGAATAAAGGCCTTCAATTAAAAATATTACAAATTCCAGATATGGTATGTTGCTTACTTAAGATTTTGAGCCCCAATTCATTTTAGATTTTTTGTGTATTAGATTTTTTCAGTATAATTTTGAAGTTACCATGTTTCTCAAATGGAGCTGACAGTATCTTTGTTTGTTACAAGTTCATTTTGATCTCCAGTATTTCCTGGGTGGTCCTTCTGCTTTAGCATACTTATAAAAAAAAATTTAAAATAATAGGAGCTCAAAACCTGACAAGGTTTTGGTTACAAGAAACAGAGCAGAATGGGCCAGGTGCCCTCAATTCACTAAGGGCATTAAGATCAAGGTGCAGTCCAAGTGAAGGTGGAGAAGAGGATCTCCTGTTCCTCAGTGGTTGTAGAGAGTTACCAAAAGAAAGGTCCCAACATTGTGACACAATCACCCACTGGGTTAGGGAGGAGTTACTAAGGAGTGTGGAAGCTTAATGGCAAATTCACTTGATTTGAATACTGCAGACGTGACAGCATATACTTATTTAGTTAGACACTCCGAAAGGACTAATATGCCATTTATAAACACCCATTCTGGCCATTTTGTCTTTTTCTCTATAAGTCATTAAAATGAAGTAAAAAGGACAGAGAGAGAAGAAATAAACACATTTTACAGAGACAAAACTCCAAAGTGTAGCACTGTAAACAACATTACCAGTGAGTAGCAAAACAGGACCAATGAAATTACCAGAAATTATTGATTCATTTGATATTTGCATTAAAATTTACATAAAGCTCACTCATTACCCTCACATCATATTTTCTGGAAACACAAAAAAGACACATTTTGACTGACAGAATGGCCAGTATGGGTACTATAATGGGTTGTCCTTAACTCACAACCCTTCAAGGCCTTTAGGGCTCGAAATTGGGTAATCAAATCATTGTGTACATGGTAAAATAGGTATGCAAGGAGAGGGGATGATGAATTTCTTGCACGGATTGTGCATCTCCAGGTCATACAGGAGCAGCATCTTCTTGGAATAGATGACTTTCTTCCTAAGGTGATAATCAGCTTTCTTTTCATTTGTGCTGCTTTTCTCTCATCTGCGGCATCTCTTCATCTCTCTGTAGAAGAGCCAGAGAACGGCTCAGTTCTGTCGTGCATCCCATGCTATTTATAAAGACTCAACGTGGTGTGCTTCCGTCAAGCTTTTCCAGAGGGAGACTTTTTTGAATTTGGGCTAACGAAAGCGTGACTGTCCTCATTTTTCTCCATCTCTGCTCTCTCTCTCTCTCTCTCTCTCTCTCTCTCTCTCTTGATATATATGTATATATATATATATATATATATATATATATATATATATATATATATATATATATATATATAAAAATAAAATGACACAGATAATAAAGCTACAATGCGCTAAAGAAATGGAGCGTTCAACATTCTATTGAAGACACAGCTTTATTCACTGACATTAATTGTTCCGTCGGCTTTTTCACTTGTGAAACAAACAAGACAAAACCAATCCTCAGAAATAAAGAAATGAACTGGTTTGTAAGATAGCGTTTTCCAATTGGATAGCATTACACCCTTCTCAATGCCACTGTATCCTGTGGGTCATAATGTCTCTTATCTCGAACAAGCAGATATGTGTTAATCGTGGTGGGTGTCACTCTTCCTTTCATGCGGATATATTTCCCACAGAAACAACACTGTGTGACTCATTCAAGAGACGGGATCACAAAGAGGCTGCTATTTTCAGATGTGGNATATATATATATATATATATATATATATATATATATGCTGAGGTTCCAAATATTGGAAATGTTGATCAATGTTCTTCAGGTTTTAGTTTGGCGATGAAGAAACAGGTTCCTTTGCCATGTCAAATCTTCCTTTGCTGAGTCAGACCACATGTGGCTGCCATGTCGGTTTTGTTTCCAAAAGAAGTCTGTTGGATTTTTGATTCCTGATAAGATGGTTTTATCCCCTGATTCGACAAAGAGGTCAGTTATTTTGGAATGAACTGTTGCAGTCACTAGTTGATGTTTTTAATCACTATAGGGTACCAAAATCATTTGTGCATTACAAAACTGGAGGTCCTGTAGGTCCAATATCTCACATGTGGATCTTAATAGGTCTTTAGAAAAACCTGTTTAGGTGCTGTTTAGATCCTCTTAAATGAACTGCTAACAATGTAAGGCCCATTAGCCCAGTGTCTAAATTGTCATTTTTAGTTAACTTTTCTGTTCCTGCATTCATTTTTCTCTTTTCATATCATTCAAAGTCTTTCAGTTAGTTGCATGAAAATTACTGAAGAAAATCACTTATTAACAAAACCCTATAACTGATGTTAGTGGCTATGTTTCATTACTTGCCCTTAATTATATCACAAATACCCAAGCAAATTATATTAGAAATGCTGTAGTGTACATTCTAAATAGCACATTTAATCTACAGTGCATCTGATTTAATTAAATTATATTCTTCATATTGCAATTCCTGTCAAATATATTAAATATATATAGCGACGCCACAATAATACTAGCAAATAAGGTCAAGTGCATAAAATAAAGCAAACATTTAAGACTGTAATCTAAAATTATGAGCAAATGTCCCTGTCTGACATCAACTACTGTGCGTAGATTTTAAGATCTACAAAGCATTTCTGCAGGAAAAGCGAGTAAATAGGTATGAGAAAGGTTTTGTTTTGTTACCAAATGGAAATGATAGCTGTGACATTTTTTTTTACTTCCGGAAATACGAATCACTTCAAATTATACAAGATTAATCACAACGTCATCAACGTTTTCTAGATTTCATTCTGGGTATATTGTGAGTAAAATGAGCTGAAATACATTTTGTTTTACCTTCATCATTGGCAGCTACAGTGCAACATTCAGACAAAATAGTCTCTAAAGCAACAATCTCACCATCTAGAGCGAGATATTCCATTTCGATTATCATAAAGTGCCTTAAAGATTGTGCAGTCTTATTCGCAACTCAGCATGTGGAAATATGCACACACTGTACTGCATACTGAAATAAGTTATGTATCTTAAATGAACTGTTGCATATGAAGTTTTAACCTTTTTTCAAACTGTCTGTTTCATTTTTTGCAATTGAATTCTTATGAGAGCTGTTATTAAACTAACTGTGAGACTTCAAGTATTTTCAATTAAACTAGTTTAGTACTCAATTTATTGTTATCTCTGCAAGTTTAACGTTTAGTTTGGGGAAAGATATGAAAGGAAACCATCTGAGAGATGTCAAAGCTCTTCCAGTTTCTACTGTAGTTTGGCGTCTGGGTGTGAGGAGAGGGGTGACTTTACATCCTCGTTCTTCGACGCATCTACCCCTCCTCTTGCTACACGTCAGACTCCACCACGCACTGCTCGGTGTATTCTTTCACCAGCTCCACTTTCAGGGTCTCCTTGAAGAACTCAGTCATGGGCTTCCACAGTGGTGGGTCCAAGAACACCTGGCACATCACATGACCTTTCAGGACATTGGTGTGGCGCCTCAAGTGGTACAGGAGTTGCTGGATAGCCAAGCCCAGATCTTTGCCAAACATGTCGATGTTGAGGTAGTACCAGTCGTCGCCGATGGGCACACGGAATGGGAAGGTGCAGAGGCTGGCCATGGATGGGCAGCTGATGTCATCTACCATCCAGTCAATGTCCTTCTTCAACAGGATTTCCATGTTGCTGGGCAGAGGCTTGAAAGGTTGCCAGTCCTGGACAATGGTGGCATTGGGTAGGACATCCTGCATCAAAGCACTGCTCAAAAAGAGCCGGCGAATCTCAAGGGGCTCCAAATGCACTGGAATGTTAGAAGGAGGGATGCCATCCCCTGCACTGCCTGTATTTAGTCCAAGATCAGCAAGATTTAGCTTTAGGTCTTCTGCACGGAAGCGAACCAGGAGGATTGCCTTGAAACAGGAGTTCAATGATGAAATGAGAGAATGTTTCCTGCCCATATATTTAGGTGTCAACAATGGACTAGTGCATCTCAGTGAATTAGAATATAGTGAAAATGTTCATTTTCATTCAGGATATTTAAAAGGCTAAACCATCATATAATGATTTATACATTACAGATGAAGTGACATATTTCAAGCCATTTATGTTTCATTTTTGATCAGTGTGGCTGAAAATCATGAAAAATATTCAAGTACTTCAAATAATTAAAAAAAACAAAACTGTTTTTAACAATATTAGATAAATAGAAAATATTAGCACTGTGGGCTGGTGCTAAGTCCTGCAGGATATGGAAATCAGCATCTCCATGAAGCTTTTCAGCAGATGGAAGCAGGAAGCTACATTGACTTTGGTCTTTGAATAAAACACAGTGAACCAGCATCACCAGATGATTATGGTTTCATCCTGGAGATGTATGTGCATGGTGGCTCTTGATGCACTGACACCAGCCCCAGTCCACTGTCTATGAAGGTCTCATAGTGAAGAATTCTTTAAGCTATTTTTCTTGACTTTATTTTATTGATTTTTATTAGGCTGCAGTTATTCCTGTCATTTATATACCTTTTCCACCACATTTCCCCTACTTTCCATTAATATGCTTTGATAAAGCTCACTGAGGACAGCCAGCAACTAACTTTTATGGCTTACCCTCTTTGTGGAGGATGTCACTGACTGTCTTCTGGACAACTGTCAGAGCAGCAGACCTTCCCATTACAATGGTGGTGGGTTATTGGACATGATATTTATACTGTTTGAATAGTAATTTATTCATGTATTCTAATAATAGTAATTTGAAATACTGGATTTGATAAGGTATTAGCTGTAATGATAAAATGCATGAAATATGTCACTTTACCTGTAGTGTAATATATGACACTTTACCTTTTTAGAAATTAAATAATGAAACAAACACTTTATGCTAATTCCCTTTGTTTGTTTAAAGCAATGACGATGGACTCAGCAGTACCTATTCTGTCACAAAGAAAAATTACTTGAAAAAAGCATTTGCATTACGAATGACCACCCTTGATTTACCTGCTTTCTAGTCAAAACAGCCATTAAGTTCAAGTTCTTAATTTGAGGACATTACAAAGACATTACATAGTTCAGTCTTAGAAGGAGGAGCATTTTCTCCTTCTCTTCGTTAACATGAATAATGTGGTCTGGAATTTTTGGTCAGTAGAATGTTACAAGAACGTTCTGAATGTTACAATTTTGGTTCATTCAATTTTGTTTGTTATAGAACATTTGATCTGTTCAGCTTTATGGAACTTCCTAGAGCATTTTTATCTAATTTATTTTTACACTTATTAATTTATTCTCCAATATTTGGGCTTATTCTTCATATTTGGTAAGCATATTTCAAAAAGTAATGCAAGTAATGTGTTTATTTATTGCATGTTTATATTGGGAAAGTTAGTTTGTCACATTCTAATAACACTGTGATGCAAACATTGTCACATTGGCTTCGGAACGACTGTTTAACTGGACATTAAATAAACACAGGGTGGTCTCTTTTGCACCATACAGTATTAAGCTAAACCATACTATATACTTACTAGATATTTTGTAATCAAATATTGTTTACCTGTTTTGTGATGAGCCTGTACTTCTGAAAGTCCTTGGGGCCCAATTGGTCATCTCTGGTCAGTCTGGTCACTTTAATATCAGGGTACTTGGACTTCACAAGCTGAGAGCAGAAGCGGAGCAACACTCCCGCCACACCCTTCCCCCTCTCCTGAGGGGCCACACGAAGCCCCTCCACCAGCATAGTCTCCCCATCATCAATAATGCACACTGACTCGAGTGCAATCTGGGAAATATAATTAAAGGGATGATCAAAGTGTTTAACCAAGTTCTACAATTAATTTGTGGCAGCCATAAGCATGAAATGCTTTCTGTGTCCTTTCATTTTAGCTTGCTGCTGCTTTGGAAACAACATGGTTTGCATGTCTAATCAGAAGAACAATTTTAGTAAGGTAGCAAATTAACCTTCAGTTTCTATATATTTCAACACACAGTAGCAATAACAACTGCAGTAATGACAGATGATCTTACCACTTTGCCTTGCTTGCGGGCCAGGATGACAGTGCGGTTGCTTTCTTGCAGCCAAGACTGATACCGAGTGGGAAGGTAGTCTAGGCCTCCATAGATATCCTGGCTCATGGCCATGATGTCATCAAAGTCCTCTTCAGTGGCCACAGTGAACTGCAGTCCTGTCTGGGGATGCACCTCAGGGAGCTGTTGGCAAGGAAGGCTGTTCTCGATCTTCATTGTTATTGCTGAATAAGCAGAGAGATGAGTAATGGAGACTATTATTTATACAGACCAATAGCAGATTTCTTTCAACACCTTCCTTCCTGTGGTCTTTTATTATCAGCCTTTATTTACCAACCAGATCACTCATGTGAGCAAAGTTACACATCAGTCATCTCTCTTGTAAAAGGTCCTTCCTATCAAGCCTCATTAATGAGAGGCAGATGGATGTTTGAGAAGATCCACTGGTTAGTTGTTCTTTCACACATAAGTGTGTATCACCAAATGAGACCTAGTTTAACACTGCACTATGTTTACTTCCCTGTGAAGTTTGGCATTAGGCTTGCATGACCACTGGCAACTGGCAACCATTACCAAATTTTCCCTGCCCTCCTCTCCACATCTCCATCTCTTGTTGCCAGAACCCTTAATCCTCATTCTAATTCCCACTCAGCCTCTCAGGCTAGGCTCCCTTCAGAAAACAAACACATTTTTTGAGGCCTAGGAAGATAATGGGCCGAGATATACAAGAATGGTATCGGGGGAAAGGTAGAGCGGATGGGCAGGCAGATGTGTGCAGGCATGCATGCATGGGCAGGGAGGAGTGGAAGGGATTGAACTGACTGAAAGACTTTGGATCTAAATATCTGCACAGTGGGAGAGAAACGATGGACAAGTCCCAGAGAAAACACTGTCTGGCCCCCCAGGGTAGACTGGTCGAAAAACACTCTTGTTTTTTCCCATCAGTACAGTGTCGAAATGTCAGTAACGTACACCTATGTGTTCTCTGACAGCTTATCTGCGCACAGCACCGAAACAATGGGATTATGGTAGCCTACTTATTTGTGAGCATGTGATGGAGTATTGCCTATCGCCATGTTCTGTGACAGCTTATTTGGGTGTAGTCAAGAGACAAAGGGATTATGGTGCTTGTTTGGGAACGCGTAACAAAAGTACTCATTCATGTTTAATTCACTGATTGTCAGCACACTTTGATTTCCTGATCCACTTCGGACTCACATGCGATTCAAGTCCTTCATCTGACCTTGACTTTGCACTGGACGGTGCATTTTAGCTGACTAGATGTCAAATCATTCTTCTGACCTGAATCAATCGCTGGGCGACTGTCTCTTTCCAGTTTTTGGCCTAATTAATTGGCCGTCCCAGCTTCCACTGTCTGTATCCATCATTAACCTTGAATTCATTTTGCTCTGAAAACATAATGATCTTAAGCCACCACTTATCAAATTCAGATAATCAGATTAGTAAGAGAACAAAGGCTACAATGCCATAAGAGGACAAAATACAGCTGCTTTTGAGAATATACTCTTTAAAGGAACCCTTTAAACAGGCACTGGAGAACTACACATTAATAATTACTTTAGGATAAATAATTACTTATCATGAAATATGTATATGGCTATTATAATATTTATGACGCTTTAGTGACTTGTGCAACCCAACTCCTGTCTTCATTCCTTGACATGTGTGATGTACAGTATTTGATTGAAATGGGGCAGAAATGTTGTTCTCGTTGTTTATAGAGATGGAATTATGGAAGAGTATAAAGTCATTATAGACACTGTCTAATTTCCACATTTACACATAATGGATTGTTGTGGGACATGACAGCAAGACTTCTGATCACAATGTAAGAATCAGATCTCATTAGGGCCTTAATGCAGGTGTGACAGTGTGATTGTGTTATATTCACACAAAAAGCTTTCACATTACACCTGCATGCAACAAGCAATCAGAAATACATTGTCTGTAAGAAAATAAGCATAAATTCCTTTAATTATAAGAGCGTGTGTATCTGAATTCATAAAAAAAACATAAGGGGGCATTTATGGTGTACTTTTAGTACTGGGATGTCTTCAATTTACTGACTTTTCCCTCAGAATTTCTCATTATATATAGCAAAGTATAGAACACATATATAACAGCAAAATGAAGAGGTCTGTTGTATTTGAAACATACATACAAATGCATTCATTGCAACATATAAATATGCAATATACAAATATATTTTGTATGACTCTCTCTCTCTCTCTCTCTCTCTCTCTCTCTCTCTCTCTCTCTCTCTCTCTCTCCCTCTCCCTAACACTCACTCTTGTTTATTGTTGTATGTTTACATAACCTGAGTATTTGTCAATCGTGGTTCAAATCCGATGATGCTGGATGTTGGCACTCATGTCTGTGATCCCTCTGAGAGTTCACAGTTCACGACCATCTGGATTTTAAATCCTTCTATAATTCAGATGATTAAAACTCACAATAGGATACAGTGCAGAAAATAATGCTTAAAATTACTTAATTTCACTTAGGATTAAGAACACTGCTAATTTGAAAAAGACTCAATCATGCCTCAGATCACGCCATAGTACTGGTACGTCATCTGACCCCCCGTTTTTTCTGTTTGTTTCTTTATTTCTTTTTTACCGTTTGATCAGAGTTCCTGCTTTCTCCTGCACTTGCGCTTAAAAATAGACTTCAGCTAATACAACAGCATCATAAAAGCCGTCTCATCCCATGTTTATATAAGCATCATTAAAGCAGATTATGCATGAAAACCTCCAACATAACCCTGTTCCCTCATGTTTTCAGATTTGTAATGCCAGTGACGCCTGTGTATCCAAAAACTGATTAAGAATTTAGGAACTGCCCAAGAGGATAAGATTCAAGTATCCACTTGAATAGTTTGTTCTGTCCAAGCAGCTTTTCACCAACTCAAAGCAACTTTTGTCTGAATCCAGTCTTTCTGTGTTTTCTATATTCTTTGTGGGCATCTTCATTGTGATATATCTGATATATTCATTATGACAATGAATATATCAGAGGGAAAATATTATGAGTAGAAGAGACTAGTTTGACTAGAAACTGTATACAGTTTAACATCCTTAGTCCAGACACATATTTATCACATTTCCCCCATCACCAGCCATGATCGTGATTTTCACACGTTGTAGCCAAGAGAAGAAAATAAGTGTTAAGAAAAAACTGCTTTTCAAACCACTCTTAGGAATAAAGCTAATGCTAAATGGCTGGTTTAGCAATGCAGTTCTAGAAATGTGTGTGTGTATATATATATATATATATATATATATATATCACTCCTATCACTCAAAGAACACAAATGATATATTTATCTTGTTTAATTTTCAGCCCTGAAATCCACTTATAATATTTAATAACATTCAAAATTTGTTTGGCTATCCAAACTCTCTTTTTTACACCTTAAACTTTGGTGTAAATGGGAGATGCTAAACTGCTGTAGGCTGAATAGGTGAATGTATGTTTTTGCAGGTTATTTTTTTCGTATGGTTGTGCAATATTTACATATTTCATCTGATTCTTTTCTTTTTAAAAATGTGAGGAAATGTTTTTCATCATATGGGCCCTTTGATAAAGTTTTCTATTCAATTACTAAATAATAATTCAGTACAAAAATGCATGTTTATAGTATAAGTGTGATCCTTTTTGAGAAAAAGCCCTGATGCTGCATAGAATCACACTTGCTCATCATTAAGAGCTGATGGTCTAAATGACTTTGCAGTATTTCAAGCTGCACCAAAACTAAGCAAGAGTCATAAAAACTGGCCAAGCACGACCCTGGTGCCTGCCCTCAATCACTGCATCACACTGCCTCCACCAGGAGCCCATTAATCTTGGAGTGTCCCTTCAATGAAGGCTAATGCAGGAACATCCTGCGAAGGTACATTGCCGCTTTGCGAAAATGAGAACAGGCTCGTCTGGGGACAAACATTTATGTCTTTTCAATCGCATACTTAAACATAGATCATATGACCATTCGTCCTTGGAGTCTGAGCATCTGCAAAATAAACACATTAAATAACAACATCTATACAAGGCGTCGGAACTCTCAGTATAGAATTTCATACTGGTAATGATTATGGTTATGGACTGTTATATAATGCGTTATGTATTCAAGCAGATGTTAAGCATCTTCCCAATGCTCGAACAGTGCCGGCAAATATATGTGGAGAAAAAGCACATTTCAGCACATACGATTTAAAATGGACATACATAATATTATATAGCATTATATAGCAGTACATTGCATTATATAGCAGGACACGGTTTGGTGGAATATAAGGTGTTTGGGAGTAGAGCCATACTTATGCACCTGGCATATATATATACATATTTATGTAAGCAGTATGCACTGAGGCTTGGACACCAACACACACACACACACACACACACACACACACACACACACACACACACACACACACAATTAGAAGGCAATCCAACACACCACTGCACATAATCCCATTTTTAAAAGGGTATTTATGAATGACCCCTGTACAGCCTTGGAAGTGCACAGTTTCTCTAGCAGGGCAATCATTATAATCCTTACATAATTCAACTGTACATGCACACACAAGGTCGCGCGCCTCATGCATGATGAAGTACTGCTCTGAGCATCCTCCTCATCCTTATCCTTCTCGTGCATGACCTGCATCCGGCCTGCCCCTCACCCCTAAGTCATAAAGCAGCTGGTCCTCCAAGCTTGGGGGGCTTTGGAGATGATCATAAAAGCTGGGGTGATAAAGGAATGATGCCTATAAGAGGTGCAGTCGTATGTTTTCTGTGATTCTAATTCTGGGGGAGAAAAAGCGTATGTGCGTAATTGCAGCATTGCTGCACGAGCTTGCACAAAGCCCCCACAATAATCGATGGACCGAAAGCTGCGCGAGGGGGGTTTGAGGGGGGTCGGTGGGAGACCATCACTGAGGAGCTGGAGCTCCGCGCGCATTCAGAACCGAACCGAACCGGCGCGCGACAGCAGCAGGGCTCTCTCGGTGGCGAATTCCCATCATTTGAGCCATTTTCCTTTTTCAATCGCTGCTAAATCCCATAATTGGGCCACACAAAATGGCCGGTGGGGGTTGGGGGGGGATTGGGAGAATGCACTCGATGAATGAGGCATTCAGGGCAGTGATGGGCAGAAGTGAGAAAACCTGCAGCAGCAGCGCTCAATACGGCTGACACACGTGACGTTCGTCCAAAATACAGGCTATGTCGTCATGCACTACAAAGCCCCTGAGGTGGAGGCTGAGGGCACAGTGGGGCAGTGGCTCCATCCTCGCTGACGGAACGTTACCCACCTTGAAAGGCGTCTCGAGCACGTTTGCTGAAGAGGAGAAGTCAGGTCAGCCGGCCGCTCAGACAAGACAGACAGACGGACAGACGGACAGACAGGTGCAGACAGAGCGTGTGATACAGCCGGCGCGCGTATCCTCTGCTGATGAGACGCCCGAAGACCACGACCGCGCCAGCCCCTCTATATATACGGTCATGACTAGACTCCGCCCACAAGCCCCGCGGGCGCGACGTACCCCTGAAACGTCACTCACTCTCTCTCTCTCTCTCTCTCTCTCTCTCTCTCTCTCTCTCTCGATCCCGAGGATGCTGGGCAGCTCGCTTCTCATTGGCTATCTTCTCCACCTCCAGTAAAAAAAGATAACCAAGGTCCCCTTCTGCCCCAGTAGGTTCTAGTATGGTTCCATCACACTGTTCACACATTTCAACTCAGAACCTAAATGGTTCTACCCACACAAATACCCATTTCTTCCCCCCCAAACAGAAGGGCTACTTAAAAAAAATAAAATAAATGATAATAAAATGAATATTCATTCATATTTGTTATAAGGTCATGTTGGGATGTGGTCTATGTCAAACTATATTCTATGTCTTTAAGGGCATATAGGGTATATGGAGACATGTCCCCACCAATATTTTGGGAGGAAATAAAAGATGTTTAAGCATGTTATCATGTTAGCGTTATTACCAGTGTGAAAAGATGGGAGATGATCTCCCAGCATGAAGCTGAAATTCCGGCCCACCAGGACTTTTCCAGTTCTTCCAATGGCCAGTCCATCCCTGCCACAGCTATATTCTGACCCCTATAGCTTCTGCACCTTTTAAGGTGGAATGGGAAATTCCAGTAAAAGAAGCTGGTGAGTAACTTCAGCCTCATGAGCACAGCTGTGTTTGTTTATACTGTGATACATCTCCCCATTCTGAATCTGATGTCAGCAATGGTTATGTGACAAAACTCTTAAATGATCATGGTTTGCAGAAACACCATTTGCTGGGGGAAGCATATAAACTAGCTGACTGAAAAGCTGAGAGAGTTTGTGATTGACTGCAGCATAAAAACATTCCAAAACGCGACTATAAATTATCACTGTCCTGCACAAACCTCATATCGTTCCTCTCCCAGGGTGCAGCAGTGGAGAATGCCCACTTCATGTCTGCTCAGTGCTTCACAGTGCATGTGTGTTTTCACTAGTTTTGTTTGGACCCCTCTATGCATGGGTTGAGGTCAACAGAGGACTATTTAATGCTGACAATAAAATTGTATATTAACATATGTGTTTTTACATTACATCTTATATTTATATGAAATAATTACTTAGAATTGGAATTAGAATTAAATTAAAGAATTAAAGAATTAGAATTTGGTGCAAAGAACTGACATTGAGAACCTCAAACATGTTGTGTCCTCATTCATAGAGGCATAAATAAATCAGAGCTGGATAACGGCCAATCAATTCCAAACCCCCAAAACTGTTACATAAACGTCTTAACTCATTTCACTTGTTATACACTCCTTATAAATAGAGGAGGCTCAAAAAGAGAGCTCAGGCATGTGACCAAGCTCTCTGCAAAAACCCCCATTAGAAGGGGAAAAAGTGGCCAATTTTTTTTAACAGTAGAACATAAGAGAGCAAAGCCGGTAAGCAACGCTAAAAACAGTTCAGAGTTCTGACAGGGATTTTGGACCCCATGAAAAAATATATTGTGTTGGGCCCAACCAGTCAAGACAATGACATAACTGTGGTAAATAAGTATATTTACATTTACATTTAGGGCATGTGGCAGATGACTTACAAATGTGCTTTGCTGTTCACTCAGAAAATATCCATAGCTAATTTGTAGAGCCCAGAATCCAGAGATACCTCAAGCTTAGATGCTGCCAAAACAAATTTCAGAATGGATTCCTTAATACACAAAGCTCAACATATCACACTTTATCACACAGACATAGTACAATTATAAGCCTTTAATGAGTTACATGCATTTGAAAGAGATGGGTGTTTGGTCAACATTCGAAGACAACAAGTGGCATGTCCATTTTTGGATTTGTAGGAGAATCTGATGTTCAGCTACTCCAAGTGAGGGAATCTGTCAAGCTGAAGACAGAGTCCTATCGAGCCTGGAAAGCTTGTGGGACTGTGGAGGTAGCTGATTATATCTGACTGCAATGGAAAGATTCAGTTCTGAGAAGATTCTGGCAAACTGTCAGGTAGCTCAGGAGGGGAAAGCAGTTCCCAACCAACGCTGTATATTTTGGGGATGTGGTGTTGTTTGTCCTCCACTGCAAATGTCATCAGATAGTGGAGCATCTTCTCAATCCCACCAGCACATCTTCCATAGAGAAAGCAGAGCTTGGGGACTCAGACAGGGACTTGTCCACCGGTCAGGGCAAGGTCACCGGGGTGGTTCAAAAACTCCTTGGTGGCAGGGCACCAGGAGTGGATAAGATCCACCCAGAGTTTCTCAAGGCTCTGGACATTGTGGGGCTGTCCTGGCTGACATCTTTACAACATCACATGGGCATTTAGGGCAGTGCCTATGGATTGGCATAGCCTGGCTGATGGTCAAACCTCAGATACAAGAGGAACAACACAGGTTCCCTTCTGGCCTTGGAACACTGGACCAGCTGTTTACCCTTGCAAGAGTCCTTAAGGAGGCATGCAAGTTTGCTCAACCAGTCCACGTGTTTGTTGACCTGGAGAAAGCATTCGATTGTGTCCCTTGGGGTATCCTGTGGAAGGTGGTCAAGGAGTACAGGGTACTGACTATGAGCCATCCAGTTCCTGTATAAACAGAGCAGGAGCTTGTTTCACATGGTAGGCATTACGTCAGACTGGTTCCCAGACTGGTTCCCTGTCAGGGCTGCCTTTTGTCACCAATTTTGGCCATAACTTTTATGGACATTTCAGCATAGACAAATGGTGGAAGCTGTCCAGTTTGGTGACCTCAGGATTACACATCTGCTTTTTGCGAATGATGTGGTTACGTTGGCTTCATCAAGCTGGGACCTCCAGCAATTGGTGGGATGAGAATCAGCACCTCTAAATCTGAGACCATGGTACTAAATAGATAGGGTAAGTCTTGTAGTTTGTTATGAAATATACCTCTAGGTTAGTCTGATCCTGACTTATGAAGCCTAGAAAATGGCATGTACCTGCGGATATTGGGTTCTAAGAGTTAAATGTCAGCTAAAAGAATGAAATGTAAACACTGATGTTTTTGTTTTTCTTTTTTTTTGTTAAGAAATTAAATAATAAATGTTAGTCTATTTCACTATGACTAAGCTAAGGTACATTTCCACCACCCACAGACTACTCCCACTTTTCTTCATGACAAATTGGGTGATATAATATATCCTTTTCTTTCTCTTTTCTTTCTCTCTGCCGTCTTTGGTTTTTTTTTTTTCATTTGTGTTTCTGATAACCAGAATTTTCTTGCAACATGATGCTTCACTCTTAACTCAATGCATTACTTGCAAGGACAAATTGAACCTGTTCTGAGGACAAACCGAAACAACTGATGTAAATAGAGGCATAGAGAAAAATCAGGCAGTGCATGGGCTCTTTTTATTATAAGAAATTTTTATTTTATACATTTTAAAATAGATAAATAACACATTCTTCTCCTGTAGTTGAGAGTATGGCTTTGATATGGGGATTGGGAGGCTGCCACAGGACAGTAAGTAGAAGTACGAATAACTGGTAAAAAATCTTTGCCTGTGGTATGAAATGAAAACACTGATATTTTTGAAGATAATAAATAACAAATATTAGCCTATTTCACTAAGATTAAGTTAACAGGTAAATTTCCACTGCTCATAGACTACACCCACCTTTCTACATAAAAAGCTGAGTGACATAGTGTCCTGTTCTTTCTCTATCCTGTCTTTCTTCTTTCTTCATTTGTGTTTCTGGTAACCAGATTTTTCTTTTAAATGCAACATGATGCTTCACTCCCAACTCAATGCATTGCTTACAAGAACAAATCACACCTGTTATGAGGACAGAATGGATCTTTTCTTGTAAAATAAAGGGTGGAGGCAAATCATGCAATGCAGAGGCTTTGCACATGATGTCAGTTTAATAACTAGAAAGGGAAAGTTTGTAAAGTTGGCTTGTCCTAGTGTGTGTGGTGTGTATGAGTGTATCAAAAGTGGTTGCTATAGATTTGCAAGATGCTTACTATTCTATACCACGTGGTTGCTTAGTGATTGTTATGGTGTTGCCAGGGGGTATCTTTGACATTCCAGGTAATTGCTATGGTATAGCTACGCTGTTGCTGTAGTATTCAACATGGATGTAAAGCTGTTGTTGGGCTGTTGCTATGATATTCAATATGGTGCCTAAGCTGTTGCTAGGTGCTTTTTAAGGTATGCCAGCTGGTTGCTAAAGTTTTGCTAAGCTCTTGCTATGTACTCCCATTTTCTAGAGGATAATACTGAAACATACATAAATATCACACATAATAAAGACAGATTGTTTTTTTATGTTATTTTTTAATTGGAACCATTCCAAGAAAGAAATTTGAACAATGTATTATTAAAAATATCCTTGGCTATTTAATGATTGCAAAATTCTTGCAATTTTATGTCAAAAACACTCTGGATGATCCAGTAACAACAGGATTTTTAACAGTGTTTTTAAGTCCTTTTAAGCAAAAAAAAAAAAAAAAAAAAAAAAAAAAAACACTGAGCAAAACTTTGTGTAGCCAAGGATCTTCTGAAAATAAATGATAATCAGCATTATTGTCCTGATTTAGCCCACTGGGCACCTATATAGATTAAAAAAAGCATTCTTACAACTGATCCTTCAGGGACTGTATATGTGATAGCCATCCTACCAGATTCATAAATAGTGCTAAAGTTACAGGTAAGTTCTGAACTGAATCAGTTAAGGACTGTTCCCAAAGTACTACCCAATTGTCCACATTGTCAAGAAGCATTCTATATCATGTCAAATGTAGCACTAACATCTAATAATACAAGAAATGAAACTTTACCCAATTTCTTCTCTTCTGAGTGGTTAAAGGCAGCTGATAAGTCAAACTGCATCAATTGACTTTACATGATTTAAATATGACTATTTCTGTATGAAGAAAATGCATTGCATCCATATCATTATTTCCATAGCAAAAGAAAGACAAAACTGTGTTTATGTAATTAATTTTATTCAAATAGAAATAATATACTAAATTATTTATTTAAGTCAAATTAATAACTTGTTTTAACCCATTAGAGCCTGAACTGTCTGTTCCAACACTTTAAACAATTCAAAAATTTTAATAACATTTAACCACTTCTGATCCCATTTCCATTGCCATCTGTCACGAGACCCCATTTCTTATTAAGTGACATCTTTGCCACAATAAGAAAAAACACAATGGTGCTCAATTCACTGAACTTATTCAGTTCAATTTTATCAGTATTTACCTCATGGGTTTAATCCTACAAAGCTAAATTAAAGTAGGAGCAGCTGAATATTTGTGTGAAAGGTCTTTACAACCACTAACTTCACCAAAAATGTCTGTGGGAAAATGCAGAACAATGCTTAATAGTAATTGATTAATCAAAACTCATTTCATACCTTGATTAATTTGTGTACAGTATATAACATGAGTACAGTATATGGACAAAAGGGACACCTACACATTGCACCAACAGGGAATATTATGACATCCCTTTCTAAACTCATGTGCATTAATAAGGAGTAGGTTGATTTTTGCAGCTCTAATAGTAGGTTTGAGTATTGAGTCATTGAGTCACTATAGGGTTTGGGGTTTTATGGACTATGCTCAGTAGCTCTCGGTAATCCCACTTTGTAACTTTATGTGGTCTTAGTTGCTGTAGTTCCTAAACACACCCATTTTTCAATAACACCAATCACAGTTAATCATACAATATCTAGGAAGGAAGAAATAGTTGCAACAGTGGTTTCCTATTACAGGGATATATATATTCCTATTATTGTGATATATAGTGTATAACAGAAAATAGGACTGAACAAAAGTACTCAATTAACTATTGTTTTAGTTGTTATTTCATTTTAAAATGATCTGTTAAATTGACATTTATACTTTAACTGTCACATTCTATTCTACCTCAATATACTACTTTTTATGTGATATGCATACCTTAAAACAAGTGCAAACGATTCTGCTAGAGTTCAAATTGCAAGTCTAACCATTAGATGTTGTCAGTTCTCACAATGAGAGCTGAATTCCTGAAGGTATCAGTTGTTTTTGAAGTGGGCTGCACTGACCCCAAATGCTATTTTAGACACAAACTTAGAATGAGCAGTTAAAAATAGACTGGCTAGAGTAATGAGCAAGATACAGCTGTAAGGAGCTGAGGAGTCTGGGAAACTACATTTCAGTGCATATTTGGTATTTTTGTAAAGTGTAAACTACTTCTGTCTTTTCCTCCTGCTCTCATACTAATCCATATAATATATAGAGGTTATATTTGTATGTATTTATTGGTGAAATTCCCACCTCCCTCTCTGTTCAATTCACTCAGGCGTCCAGATAAGTAGTAAACACAGCCTCTGTAGCTAAGCAAACAGAAAACACTATTTCCAGCAAATCATTTCATAACAAAAATAAAATAATAAAATTAAGCCTTTGCAAATGATTAGGATTAGCAAATCAGGTCTGAGGTATGTCACTAAATGTAATCAAAAACTTTCAAGATGGTAGTGCACTGTTTTACTGTGCAGCATAGACAATTTATGTGCTTGTGAAAAAAAGATAGGTTTTACTTCACTCATTAGCTCAATCTTAGCAAAGGCTGAGGTTTTCCTGACTCATACTTACACAGTGGATTAAGGACCAAACTGACCAATGTCACAGTGACTGGACTTCTTTGTATACCATGTTGTAAATCAGCACACAAAAGAACCCAGCATGCATACAAAAGACACTCTGAAGGCATACAAATGTCTAGTATCTTGTGCTCTGTGGTCATGTCCAGAACCTTGAATAATAAAGACAACCAAAGTATTGCCGAGCCAGTGACAAGCACCTGCCTCTAAGGGCATCTTTGACAACAGTATTGTATAAATATTAAGGTTATTCATTTATTCATTTCTATTCAATTTATTTCAATTCAATCCAACAGAGCAACAAAACATTTTTGTTTAATTATTCTATGCATTTCACTTTACATTTTCCTTAGCAGGTTTCCTGCCTTGACGTTGCGGTGCAGCTGCCAGTCTGACATACTTCCCAAAATGGTCCTGCCTGCACAAACATGGGTGCATCATTAGAAGTAAAAACCTGACGTGTGACCGCAATGACTGACATATGTTACAAAACATCTAGAGCAGCAAAGACTTTCAAAAACAAGAGCTTTGGATTAAGTCAAATAAGAACTCTGATCAAAATCATATTTCAGAGAAATAAAGGAACTGCTTTTCATGAAAAGGACACTGAAGCAATGTGGTGGGTCTACCATGCTTTCAAGTTGTGTTTCTGCCAGGGACATTGGCAATATTGCAATGATGTGGAGGGGAAAATGGATTCCATAATGGACCTGCAAATCCTGAAAAAACTGAAGATGAAATAGTGATGGCTTGTACAACAGGATAGTGATTTAAAACATTCATCAGAACCAATATTTACTACCAAAAGAGAATGACTCAAGCTTTTAAAATGGTCCTCGGTGTGCCCTGACCTACATATGTCTGTCTACTTCCTCCTACAGATGCAGGCAAAAGGGGTAGACAAAATGGCCACACACTTTTGCGGTCTGTGTGCAAGGGTGAGTACAGGCTGTTTCAGTCCACACTGAGTGTAGCGTAGTTATTTTCAAACTAAAATTTTATGATTACTTGTGGGTCACAAGATTTGTTATCATTCTCTAATACTTTATAAGTGATCAAGTCACAAAGTACTCATGTTTTTGGAGGAGGTGGCAGTGCACATTGACCAGCCATGCCCATCTCCATTTATACTGAGATTTCTTATGTTGAGAGAATCAGTCATTTCACAGAGGTCCTGTAGTAAAATTACTTTACTCCACCTGCCCAGGTAAATCCTGTCCGAATAGAGTTTAGGACAACCTAAATATATCTCAGATTGAGCGGTATTAGACAAAGAAGAAAGGGATAGCATCCCACCACAATATCTAAACTATGATTTCAGCCTAAAGGAGTGTTACAAAGGACCCTGACAGGTCACATTGGTTATTTAAATTTGTACATTTTTAATGTTATGAAAGACAGAAAGGTGAAAGAAGCTGTGTATTAAAAAAAAATGACAAAATGTGTCATTTGGGGAAGGGAGCATCCTTTATCACACTGTCTTCATCTTCTTCTGCTCAGCGTATGCACAATCATTACACATTTATATTTATATCATAAATCAGCACCAAAAAAGCATGTTTAAGTAAATATGTACTTTAATATATTATTACAAACAAATGAAATGAAAACACACTACTGTTGTTTCTACAGCTGGCTATGAATTCAGGTGTGATATTAACTCTGTGGAACACCTAGATACAACAGAATATTTAGTCATTTTTTTATTTTATTCAAAATACTGAGTTAGTATTTTAGCCTCATAGACTAATAGCCACTGATCATACATGCTGTACATAACTGAGACAAGGATAATGGAAAAGCAGCATAAACAAAGTGGTTAGAAAATGAAGCAAAAACAAAAATCTAATAATTTCTATTTTGCATATGGTTCAAATTATAGTATACATTAGTACACAATTATTTATTTAGCACAACACATCAAACTTGCAAATATAAAATAAAAACACAAAAGTAATAACAGATACACACGTTTAAAAAAACATATTGGAAAAACATCTTGTTTAGACAGAATTCAAAGAGCTGATCTAAAGTTACAATATCAGATATACTCTAATAACTACTGTCCACAGAAGTCTACTAGATTAGAAGCACTGCGGTGTGGATCTGATTCTGAAATCATTCAAGTCCTTACAGCAGTTTTCAAGTATAGGTAGCAGTTACTGCACTCCCTATAAATTCCCTTGATGTTGGTGGAAATTTTGGCTTTCTCTACAGACTAAACTATTTGGACAAATGGTCTTTATGTAAGGGAACCACAGATTACAATACTAATTTACCTGGTTTTGGATTAATGATCAGTCTGTGGCTTCAAATACTGCAGCAGTATCTGCTGTAATTACCTCATGATGATTTGCATTTGATGTACAGTTATAAACTATAATGATCAGTATCAATGGGTTTTCAGTTTAAAGTTAATAAATAATCAAAACATTATTGGTTAATGTAAAATGTTTAGAATGTTCTCAAATAATGAGACCACATACAAACATACCTAAATACAAATCACATGCATTTAGGAGCCTGTTCAGTGAGAGACTGCTCCTTCCCAAGTGCAGGACCAATAGACTTAAAAACTCTTTTGTCTTGCACGCCATCAGACTGTACAACTCCTCTCTGGGGGGAGGAGGGGTAACTGGAGGATTAAGGATGGGAATGAGTAGGAACTGAACCAACAGTCAACAGCTAACAGCAACCTGCAACCACCACAACACACTGGACTCTCTGTGCAATAAACAGTTTTTTTCAAGTGCAATAACAATGTGCAATAATGTGCAATACACCCTCTTACAGGACTCTTTTTTTCTCATGCACTATTGTCTATACTGTATATTGTAATATAGTCTGTATATTATATATTCTATATATTTATATAGTGCTTCTTACTCCTACTAAGTTATTATTTTTTTTCTACCAATCTTTCTGCTTTCTGTACTGTACTGTATTGATGCTGCTACTGGAACCTTCATTTCCCTGAAGCAACATTCAATAAAGTTCTATTCTATTCTATTCTATTCTATTCTATTCTATAATTCATTATGCATAATACATGATCGAAAAGACTCTTCCTGAAACATACAAATTTCTTACAGAAGTTACCAGGCATGCCCATGTATGCAACACGCATAGGCATTTTAGTAGTATGCTACTATAGTTTCTATTTAATTGTATAAATGTATTACTATTATTATCCAAACCCACCAGTGAATTTATTTGTGTAAAACAGTGGTTTTGTGTCACCACATCCACATTATGTGTACCCCATCCACAAAGAATTATTCTCAATAATATCAAAACTCAATCATTTGGTACTAAATTTCTGTGAGGGGCATTAAACTCATCTACCACCTGGTTCCATTCACAACCACTGTGAACAATGACTTGGTAAGTTTCTTTGGGATGGAGTGGTTCACTAAAAAAACAGCTCTGAATGTCTTTATTTAAGTGTAGATTTAATTAAGCAATTTGAAAATTTCCCTTAAACTTCCTGACCTTATTCTGTGAGATTGATGCTCAATTGTTTACTTCAATTTAATGATAAAACTTTAAAAAAAGATTATGTAATCATTTTCACATTTCACATATTGTAATAGCTACATTTATAACAGATTAAATCATAGTTTAAAAATTCAGTAAGTAATATTTCAGCTTTTATGGAAGCAGGAACACTTCATATATTGTCATAAATGCATGTAATATTCTTCCTAAGCTAAAGCAAATAAAAAAGTTTAGTTTAGACAGTGTCTCACACTAACAGCGTTTTCTGATGGTTAATGTTATCTTAACTTCTAGCTAGATATTGAACTAGCTTTTTGCCAAAACATACCAAAAGTGAAAAACTTCCATCATTTCCTCACATGATACTACACAGGATACTAGATATCTAAATAGTAGATATTAACATTTAACTACTGATTCTGAAATTTGTTCACAGAAACTTTTGGGGTTTTTTTTTTTTAGCTAACATTACAATTAGCACTACCTAGTGTACTGGAAATGTCTAAAAAAAATAAATATAGTTGTTATATATGTTATACATAACATATATTAATATATATATGTTAGAAGCTAAAACTTATGGAGCACCTGAAGGCTCATTGGTAGTAATAAAAGAAAATGACACAAAAACCCCGTAGAAAAACTACATCTTCATTCAAACGGTGTCGAGATCAACTGGACCAGCTCCCTGAATTAAACTATTGGACTGAAATAAAATCTCAAACTGTAAAATGATTCTGCAGTTAGTGAACTGAACATCTATGGAGGTTGTCAGTCAACTGTGAATTAGACCAGGCTGTTTATGTTAGTTACACTAAAAGCACTAAAGGCCCTTAGGCAGTGTTAGTCAACAGACCTACCCTTTTTGTGAGAAGGAACATAAAAAATTTTGGCAAGGCATTGATTTTATTTATTTTTATTTTGTGGTAACAATGTCATTTTCTTATTTTCTTTCTACCCTTGACCCTTCAGGGGCTCCATAAGTTTTAGCTTAGCCGATTTTAAATCTGAATCAACTCAATCATTTAAAATTCTGATAGTAATAATGCTCATAAATGGTCAATAAAAACAGATATATAAAAACATTATTAGTAATACAGAGTCTGTCTGAACCAGGGGAGTTAACTACAAATCAGTTCAATCGTTTGAAAGTGCTCCAGCTCCACTCGGCTCACAGACGCACAGATACGTCTGAGATTCGGTTCATACACACAGCAGGCTCTTCGATTCGCAATCCGGATCAGTTTGAATTATACGGATCTGAGGAGGAGACTCGGACACTCCCCTGCCCCCACCCAACCTGACTCAACTAATCATCTCGGTACCAAGCCCTACGGAGTTGCATGGTGTGTGTTAAAGCTAAAACAAGCGGGGCGGTGGTGTCTATAGGACCAGGGTTGAGAAACTGCTTTAAAGGCCCGGGAGGTTCATGCTCTGAATAAATCCTGGTTTGCAGATTTTGACTCGACTCGTCAGTTCAGCCACCAAACGCGTTTCTAACGGACGCTGGTCCTTTTTGGTCTTTCCGACGAGCCGTCGAGCGGCAGACTCTGCAGCAGCGTTTGTTTTGATCGGATTTTACTGACGTTTTTCGAGACCACTGAGGTAAACCTCGCTCTGAACAGGGTGTCAAGCCTCTAAACACGGATTTTTTAATAGATATTTTCGCAGGGAGTGAAATCGAAAGGTGGCCTGGGCGGGTTTTAGCTGGTTAGCTGAATGAGCTGAATGTTTTAGATTCCCTAACAGAATAAAGATGAAATCTTAACGTAAAGAGCTTTTATTAAAGAATACTTTCTGTGTGGAGTGACCAAGACTGAACACGTTTTAGCTCATAGTTGTTAAGAGGTGAGCATGAAACTGTGTTTAGCTGAGGATATGCAGCAGCATTTGTTTGAGGACAGTCCGATTAAAGCTGGATTATACCCTGAAAACCTGCCTAACATCAGCCATTATCACAGTGACTAACAACACTTTAACAAGGGAATGTTTAATACTGTTTCCAAACATTGGAGGTTTACAGATGTGCACTAGGTTGTGAGTTGTATGGAGATCTGAAGTGACTTTAAGTCCAGACACTGTATATCTAAATGTATAGGTGTATACTCTTATCATCTGAACGTATGGTTTGTAAACAAATGGAGTTTGGGAATCAAATGACCTTTAATGTGCAGTTTAAGTTTTAATGTCCAGTGTAAGAAGAATGGATGTGTAGTAGGATGTGGAGTATAAAGTGCTGAAAATGTGTAAAAATGTACATGCAGTCCAACATTGTGTAAACAGGAGACTGGGTCACTAATAAATACTAATTAAAAAAGTAATATGATTGTATTATGATGCTATGAGATGCTGTACTACAATTGGATGTACATTCATGAATAATGACTGTCCTCTACAGACACTATGAAGCCTCCCTCTCGCAGCCGGATCAAACCAGTACGATTTTTGGGCATAAAGAGGACTGAGCATAAACATGGGTTTTGTATTCGGTGGGGTAAGAAAGAGCAGCAAATGCTTCTTCATGGCCTGTCAAAACAGCAGAGGTTCAATTCAGAACTGGATTTGCTGAAGCTTCAGAAGAAATTACCTAAACGTACTCTGCTTGAGGTATGTCGACATCCTAAGTAGTGTTTGTAATTTGCATCAGAATAAACCTAGGGCAGATTTTACTGCTGCTTGTTTGGGTGTAGCTGTAAATACCTAAAAGCTACACAAATCTCTTACAAAGTACAAATACAATACTTTGTAAATTGACCTTTTGTGTAAACATAGGGCATGATACAAGCTACTGTGCTTTGGTTAAATTAGTAAAACATATTATTCTACTAATGGTGTGATTGTGCCATGTTTTCTTTCAGATTCAGAACCTGATAAAGTTTTTGAAGGGCTCTGTGGTTCGGCGAGTGTATCAGCAAGTCCAAATACAGAGACGTGAAAAACAAAAAGCCAAAGTACCAATTGAACTATGGTCTGAACTGGCACAGAAAATGGCTGGTGTCCATGAGGAAACCATATCCTCAGCCTTTTCCCAAGTATGTAAACAATACTACCACACTGACAAAGATATGTGTGCTTTAAGTACTTGGATGTTTTTTTATCTACCTAAATTATGCTCCTCCTGGAACAGTCTGGGTGTGTTTTTTTTTCTTCCTTACTTACCTCATGTATACTGCTATTGTTTTTTTCCCAGTGAATTTCCCTTTTCCTTTGGGATTGTAAGGGATCAATAAAGTATATATCTATCTATCTTTATGGAATGTATACAGTTCTCTGCCTGCCAGGTATAATAATCTGATCAGTGTATTTTGGCTTATGACTGTCACTAATTCTCAATTTGGATGATATGGATTCAGTAGATTTAGTATTCACATCAAGAAGTTCAGAATAGTAGATTCACAGGACCGTCCGTCTAATCCTGTTGTTGACACCAAAAATGCTGATGTAGTATTGAATGGTTGTACACTACATGTTTGTGGACACCCTTCCTAATGAATGAGTTCAGTTACTTTAAGTTGCACCCATTGCTGTCACAGATGTGCAAATGTGCACACACACAGCATGTCTAGTCCCTGTAGAGAAGTACTGCCAATAGAGTACGACTCTCTGGAGCACATAATCTTGAACTAGTTGACTCTGTGCCTAAATAAACTTTATGATATGATTGTCCAACATATTGACCTCCATAATGCTCTTATCGCTGAATGCAATTAATCCTCACACAGATGCGGCAAAATGTTGTAAAAGCCCTTCCCTGGACAGTAGAGACAGTTACTCCAACAAATGCTGGATCTCAGAACTCTGTTTCGTAATATGGGAGAAACAATGAATGGTCAACCTTCCCAATACACTTGTCCATACTGTATTGGTTGAAATGTGTTGAAGGTTGCAGATTTATATTTGAATTTATGGTATAGTTTTTAAAGAGCAATATTATCACTGAACAATAAGCTGATATTCACTGTATTTGTGAAAAACAGGTTAACGTCATGCATCATTATACATGAAATCATGTTTTCTGTCATACACCTGAACCTTGTTTATGTGCATTTGTTTTCATGCCTAATGACAATCTTGAATTTTATTCATCTATCATTAGATGCTTGTGATCGCTGGCACAGAACCTCTCAGCCAACTGCACTCTGTTCCTCCACGTCATATTGACACTCCAAGCCATTTGAAAGATAAGCACACAACACCTGGCATGAATGAAGCTTCCAGCTCTGGCAAAACTGTGGTAGTGTCTTCTCTTGCTGAGCCCTCCACCATTTCCACTACTCAAGAGAATTCAAATGGCACACAGCCAAGCCATGTGGCAGGTCAATCATCATCAAAGCTATCCACACCCAGTGTGCCCACAACAAGCCTCTCTCCGATCTCTGTCAGCCAAAGTCAGACAGTCTCAAAAGTGATTCCACCTGTGCCCACTCCAAGTGCTGCTACAGTCTCACTCCCATCAAACTCTAACCAGCCAGCTAAGCAGCATGTACATGGACAATCTGAGCAGGATTGCCAACAAGAATCTGTGGAAAAGGCATCTACGGTGGATTTTGACAAGATTTACAAATTTTTGAGCAGCATTAACAGAAACAAAGGAAGATCAACTCTTACTGCAATGGGTATATATCATTTTCTGAATTTTGTGTGGGTGTGGGTGTGTGTTTAAGATGACATACCATTTTATTGAATAACTTGCATAACATTGGGTATTTATCAGCAGATGTGATTAGTCAGCATAAACATACAAACCAAGTGCATCTAGAAGGTGTAGAACCTGTAGGTCTTTCTGATTAAATGGCCAGTGATTATAAAGGTACAAGAAGGGTGTGCCTAATTGACAGTTTGTATGTAATGATATAATGAAATGTCCTCTTTAATAATCTTAGAGAGTGCAGTGCTTCTGGACCTGCTGATGTCTTTACCTGAGGAGCTCCCCCTTCTCAACTGTGAAGAACTACAGCATCATCTGCTTCAGGTCTACAAGCGTCTGACCTCGGAGGCCGCAGTCTCCATCCCCAGCACTGACCAGAATCCAGTTGATCAACATACTCAGTGCACTCATACCTCTCCAGAGATACAAGGCACACAGACTGAATCAGGAAAGAATGTCCAGAAGGGAGGTGATTCAAGTGCAGTGTCGGAGCAAAGGAATGCTACCGAGTTGGATGATGATATCACTGGCCAGTCATCTGCAGTAAACTCACCAAAAGATAATTGGGCAACAGCTGGTCTGTTTCCGCTCAATCCATTCATGTTGCCAGTAGCCCTCCTTAAACGACAGCAGCCATAGGATGCTGTAAGCTTTGCTAAGTACTTTGCTTCAGAAAGAATTATATAATAAACATTTTTCATTGCCCTGATGGAAGTGGTAGTATTTGTGCCAGTTTTAGTTGAATGCAATTGTGCATCAAATTTGTCTTGTTTTTTTTGTTTGTTTTTTTTTTTTTTTTTTCAAACATTTCAATTTTAAATGTTCCTTAAAAATAAATGCATACTCATAACACATAATATAATAAACAATGTATTTAGGTTTGTTCTTTGAATCAAGGTAGTCACCGATTTATTGTGTTGTAACCCATGGGGATTAAATTTACTGGTGACACAGAAATTCAATTCTTTACAACCTAGTCAGTGCATTACCTGGTCTCTTAATTCCATCACCAACCTTTTCTTTCTCCCAAATAAATATTGGTAGATTGGTACATTTCGAAGTGCCTGTGATTGCTTAGTACTACAATACTAAATTGTAGTAGAAATTCATTCCTGGACAGGATGAACTCTAATACTGTGAAGTCTCTAAGAAACATTGAATAAGCAGGTGTCACAATACTTTTGATCTAGTGTAGTTGCGCAGTTTTTTCATACCGTGTTCTTTCAATTCCAAATGTATTAACTGACACCTGGGGTGTATTCCCCAGTAATGACCTGTTTTCAGAGTCACTTAGAGCTATTCCTCTTGCCATCTTGATACCAAAATTAGGTTAGCATATCTTCTGAATGACACCAAGGATGGGAGCATATTAATTGCTCAGCTTTTTTACAGTAAACGTGTGTGGAAGCATTTGCATGTTTCTACATTACTTTTATCTGCACTTTGTGATTTTGCTAGTCCCTGTCAAAAGCTGATCTGATAGGACCTGATAGCCTTGCGAATGAATGGCACTGTTCCTTTTTATTACCTTTATTGCATGTAATATGGATTTTGGAATTTGTTTTTTAATTAAACTGGAGCATTCTGAGTTTGTGTTCATGTTGTTCACATGAACAAATCCTCTCAGAAACTGATGTGATCTTTGATTTCGTCCAGCAGAGGATGTTTTCTACTGCAAGAAAAGAATTGGGTGTCTTTTAGCATTTGTCAAAGAGAAGAGGTCAGAGGGGGCTTTCCAAATGGTCTCACATCCAGCCCATGAGAAAGCACCTTCTCTTCCAATTCCAGAATCTCCAGGAGAGCTACAGGAATCTGTACAGGACCATCCTTGATAATCTCATGGAGCAAATTGGACAAGTTACTTAATATGGAAAGTTTGATGTCATGAGAAACGTGCTTCTAGAGGAGGCATTCTTGAAAATGTATGGCCAATAATTTGATTCAGGGAGACTGAGGTCTGAACTTTAAGTCCTCTATTCAAACCAGATTTCTGCAGTGGAGTGCAGACAGTGCAATGCCTGTACAAACTCTGTGGCAACATTTGGAACTACATCTGTGGGTGTAGAAATGAGTTTCTCCTGTTTTAAAAGGCTTAAGTCTTACACCTGCATCACAATGGGCCAAGGTTATCTATGCAGCCTAGCTCTGCTGGCCATTGAGAGGACACTGGTCAAGTCCCTGGAAAAGATGCCTACTTGGTACGATATGGCCAAAGGCTGTTTTCTTGAAAAGGAAGGGAATGCTCTCCACTGCTCACACTGCTGTGTGTGTGTGTGTGTGTGTGTGTGTGTGTGTGTGTGTGTGTGTGTGTGTGTGTGTGTGTGTGTGTGTGTGTGTGTGGATGCAATTTATGAAATGGAAATGATAATATAAACATTCTTAATATAACAATTCCTTGTCAATTCCCATATAAATTACTTCATTACATTATTGGCATATACAGGACATATACTGTTATTGTAAATTATGAATCTGTAATTGTTAGTTCCCCATTTAATAATAACTAGTGTATATCACCAGTTATCATTAGCCACCTGCCTCAATAACCAATGCAATATGCTTAGTAAGTAAAAAATGACCTACTTCAAAAACAGACAACAGTAGCCTGGTGTGCTTCTATTGTTAGAAAATAAAATAATAAAATTGTTTTGCTTTATTCAGTGGAAACAGACATTCTGGTTTTCTGCATATTTATTTAGAAGAATTGAAATATTGCTTTATAAATGGAAGCTAAACTGTTCTATTTTCTCTTTATTGTCAAGGGTAGTGGACCCTTTAACATAGTTGGTATAATATATAGTAAGCATTCTTTCAAAAGTAAAATAAATAACAACAACAATGTCTGTGAAAAAGCTGACTGATGTAAAGAAAAAGTGAGTTCAGTCTTGAACAAAAGTGCAGTGCCAATATCTAGGCCAGTGTTCCTTAATCCTGCTCATGACACACAGCCCACTGGGCCTTAGGCAAGGAATAGTTGAAACAGGGATTCCCATTTCAATCCATACTTTAAACACTTTTTATGGTTATACAGTGGAAATAATTATTTAGGTTTGGCTATATTTGGTCCTGTAATTCATGTCAACATGTGCACACATTTTGGGGATGTTAATTCTCACCTGTTGGACAAGACTTTGTTTTATCTGAATGTATTTATTTAATGTCCATTCAGATCTCCTTCCACCTAGCCTCAAAGTACCACATGTGTAACCTTTACACTTTTAAACACATTTTTCTGTGGGGAGGAAGTAGGTTGGGTGGAAAAGTGCCCATAGAAGTTCACAATTGAGTATTCTGGATTAACAGGTGTTGCATAATCAGCTGCAAAATAACAGAACTGATTGCGTAATTCTTTCTGCCATTCATGGTGATCAAAACAATTCTTGATAACAGGTACATTATGCTCTGCTTGACCGAATTATAAAGTAGAAGCATGAACCAGCAGTAATGTAGGGCAGAGCAGGTCATGGCCTAGTTTGTTTTGGGTTTATACAACTTTTGTAGCACATTCCTGCTACAAATAAAATCTTAACAGTCATTTAATGTCCTCATTCCTATGTAACAGTGTTGTAAATGGGAAGGAAGAAGAGTAAAGTTAAGACACTCTCAAACTATTTATGCTTTCACACATTTTGTGCATTTAACACAGAGAACATACCACTCACATGATGTTTTGTTTGTTTTGCTTTATTAGTCATCAAAATAATTCTACAGACAATGACAAACCACTGAAACATCTCCCATTCCTGCATAGACTTAGTAAAGACAGGTAGAACACAGAAAATGCTACAGTTCAGCATGAGCAGGACATTTAATTACTTAATGTTTGTTGTGTCGAGAACATTATGAAATCATGTGTTTTCAAAATCCCATATTAGATTAGAAAAAGCTACTCACTGGCAGCAGGGGCCTTTCTATGAAACCTCACATGTGCCTCTGTTCATGCATTTTGTAATTTATGATGATCTTGATGGCATGGATTCATGCATGTAAATTTCCCTAACACAGTTGCAGGAGCACAGTACTGCTGGTACTCATCAGGAAGTATTGTTGTAAGCTTTTCATTTAGCTGTACAAAGGTAGATGTAATGATTATGTACAGATTTTAAACAAATATTGTTTTGGTGGGCTACATAAGTGCATGTAGGGCATGATATGGAAATTGATGGTTATCATAGCATGTACATCTGCTTAATACCAGTATTGAAAACAAATGCAGCCCATTTTAATTATGAATAAATCAATAAATGCACGAATCAGATGAATTATTATAATAATCTATAAATAAATAAATATAAATGAAGGAGAAAAAAATGAGATTTCAGAGATGAATATAATCATATTAGAATGGATATTGACAAAAAAAAACACGAGGACAATCAACTTACTACATCCTAAAGAACAGCTCAGAACATTTATAAGAGCTTCTTGTATTTGTTCAAAATCTTCATTAGACATTATAGTTATCATCAATGTCTTGAATCATGTTGAACATTTACACTGGGGGGATTATGATGTAGAACATGGATGAAGACTGTGTCAAGCAAAATAAGATTGTGCTACACATATACTGTTCAATGACAGATGCAGGTTTAGTAAAATATTTATTTAGAAAATCTTTGAATTTGAAATAATTTATTTTTAGAGTTTTCACTTTGCTCCAGTTGAGGTTGTCCTTTTAGTCAACTTACGATATTATGGCTAATAGGGCTTCTTCACTTTTTATGAACAGAAAAAACACATTGTCATATTATTATTATAAGTATATTAGTATTCTGTTCCTGATCTGTAATAAACTTTTTAATATTCATAAGGTATTTGTTTAATTTAACTATTATGATATATGACATTCTTGATGCTGATTTTGTAGAATGGTCTAACTTGTAAGAAAATAAGATTTTACTTTCAGATGCATTATGTGAAATGCCAATGCCATTCATTGTGTACAAAAAAGACGTCAGACATTTATTCCCAACAGTAAACAACACTGACATTATCTTAGAAAGAGTCCAAGAGAGCAAAAAAAAAAAAAACTCTCTACAATTACATTTGAAGTTTAAGAACTCTGTTTCACGATAAATGTATCCATATATTGTAGAACAGTGTGGTGTTTACCAGTTGATTGTTTAAAACTTACCCGATCTCTGAGGTTTGCTGTAAACTCTTTATATAAATCTTAGGATGTAACACTGTACTGAGGGAGAGAAGGTTCACTAACTTCTATTATAGCAGGGACTGTCCTTTCAATTACATCTGAAACATTCAGGAAGGACATTTAGGTTAAAAACTAAATAAAATGACAAAATATATATATATATATATATATATATATATATATATATATATATATATATATATATGTGTGTGTGTGTGTGTGTGTGTGTGTGTGTGTGTGTGTGTATACATTCCTTACAAATACAAATTGAAATGCTGTATGGCTTGTAGCTCATGAAACCAAAAATTCAGCATCTCAAATTATCAGAATTTCATTTGGAGTTTGAGTAAATTACTATTCAAACAGTATAAATACTGTGTCTAATTCAGCACATGCCACCACAATCAAGGGAAGACTGCTGACTTAACAGTTGTACAGAAGACAATCATCGACCCCCTCTACAAAGTGGGTAGGGCATAGGTCTTTGCTGGCTATCCTCAGAGTGCTGTATGAAAGCATATTAATAGAAAGTTGACTGAAATGGGAAATTCAAGTAAATTCAAGAGCTTGGCAGCCCTTCGGAAAGTGGACTAAGGATGTTAGTGCATCAAAAGCCACCATGCACAGACGTCTCAAGGAAGGGTCACCCTAATTTCTAATTTCAGGTCACCCTGAACAAGAGACAAGGTCAGAAGTGTCTTACCTAAGGAGAAAAAAAGTGGACTCTTACTCATTGCTGCAAAATCCTTTCTTCAGATTAGTACAATTTGCATGTCATTTGAAAACTCCTAGCCTCCTAGAGTCTGGAGGAAAAGTGGAGAGGCACAAAATGCACTGTGTCCGAAGTCCAGTGTGAAGTTTTCAGTCTGTCATGGTTTGGGGAGCCATGTCATCTGCTGGTGTTGGTTCAATGTGTTTTATCAAGTCCAGAGTCAATACAGCATCTACCACAAGATTTAAGAGCACGCTGTGCTTCCATCTTTTGACAAGCTTTATGGATATAAACTACCACCAAAGGGTTTACTGACCATGATATTACTGTGCTTGATTGGTCAGCCATCTCTCCAGAAATGAACCCTATATAAGATCTATAGAGTACTGTCAAGAGGAAGATGAAAAATGATGAAGGCCACTATCAAAACAACTTGAGCTTCAGAAGCATCTCAGCAGTTTCACAAGCTGACTGCCTCTATGTCACACTAATGCAGTAATGTGTGGTAAAGCAGCCCCAGGTTTTGAATGTGTGAATGAACATACTTGTCAGAGGTCGGAAGTATCTACGGTATATTGTACATCCTTTTCTGTTTGATGAGGATTCAGGAAAGGTTTGGTTCTCCATAAAGGTCATGTTTATGCAAGCGTCACTGCATAGTAGAACAGTGCACCTCCACTCCAGTCTGCAAAACCTTGCTATTGTCCTCACAGTTTTCTTGGTCTCCCAGACCTCAAATTGACCTCAACCTTTACTGTTAAAAACCATTTACCATTACAAACTGAGGAACCAGCTTCATCTGGTTCCCTTCTTTTACTCTTCCCCTGTTTTGTTGGGGGAACACAGTTTGAGTAGTGTAAGAATGTGCATCCCCTTTCCTAATGATTACAATCAAGCCATTACCTTAACAAACTAATTAAGAGAAAAGACTCTGGTAAACATTTGAGAGCTTGTACTGCCTACACTCCTTTCCCCTACAACAGGGATGGGGAACTGAGGGCCAGAATCCAGCCCAATTTGCAAATTTCACTGCTCCAACCCAGACTAAATTTGGCAATTAACAGGTGCATTGAATTAAGTGTGTTTGTTTAGGAAAAGCACAAAGTCTGCAGGAATACAGGAGTTTGCTCTAAAATATTATAAAACACTTTCTTAAAATGTTTAAAAGAATCATTCCTTTTTAGCATTATGATTTTTGAAGATACAATCATCTTCTGCTCATTTCAATATTCAAACAAAACCAAAAAAAAATTTTAAAAAATCATGTCTTCACACTTTGTCTGTTTGTAAACTTTTGCCAAATCAGGAAATACATCACATCAGCACTTTCCCAAACTGGGAATAGTTTAAAAATGTACAGTTGTGTCTGAAACTGGAAATAGCAAGCTGACTTGAGGCCTTGCTGCCCACAGTGTCTCACAAGGCAGTTTAATGATGAATGTTTGAGTAACCAAATCATGAAGGTAAAATTGTGTCGTGATTTTGCCAAGATATCAAGAGCTCACTGCTAAATATGACTGTTTAGCTGTGATATCATTTTCACCCAATAACAGAGAAGGCTAGATTACTAATATTTGTTGCTTTCCTGCCTCAGAATACTGTATAAGTAGGCCACATGTTTATGTTTCAAACATGTGCAGCTCTCTATTTTTTGTCTTGGGTATAATAGTGGTTTAAATGTGGTAGGCATTTTGCTGTCATCTGCTGGTGATAAGTGGTGTGACCTCACTTTACAAACAGATTTTGACATAGTTTAAAATTGGTAGTATTATTATTATAAGATAAATACTAGTGGCATGTGCTAGTGGAGCAGTGCTCAAGTGCACAAGTAGTTTTTCACAGGCTTTTACTACATTGTGCTGTTCTTCATGTGAAGTCTGTTGACAAAAGGTTCTATTAATAATGTTATTATGTGCACATCCCAGGAGGTTCACAAATTACTTCATTTTTCTATTTTTCATGTCTACTTTTTAAACCCAACCTACACTTACTGTTTATTTTACAAAATATAAAGAACAGAGAATGCATTGCTGTTGAATCCTTTGTTGATACGCACGATTTGATTACTGTCTCACAATAAATCTGATGGAAAAAACAAAACTTTCAATGGACATTAATGTAAAAAGAATATAATTCAAGTCATTTTGGTCCATTCATCATGATGCTTTGATAAATGTTTTGTAATGACCAAGTTGTCTAGGTACATCTACGTTGTACCTGCACAGACCATATAAACACCCTGTGCAGGTTTTACTATTGACTAAGCCAGCCCTGGACATTGGATCTTGGTGTGAGGGGGCGTAAAATGCTTGGGGGACCTATAAAAGGCTGTCAGGCACCTCAAGCCACCATCACCTTTGTTTGCAGCTGTGTCATGAAAAAGAAACCTGGACCGAACCATGTGGTATTTAGCAATGATTCCAGGTACTGTTTGGGATCCAAATATGGTCAAGTTTAAGTATGGAGGCTTCGTGATGAGCACTTCAATCCTGCCTTTGCTGTGTCATCACACTGCCCCAACTGCTGGTGTGATAATCTGGGGAGTAATCGAATACGACAGTTGGTTGCCCCTAGTAGTGATATGAGTGACACTAACAGTTCAGTGATATGTGCAGGATATCCTATGGCCACATGTGTTATGCCTCATAGCAGGGCTTCAAACTGGCATTTTTCAACTGGATGATGCTTGCCCACACCCAGCAAGGGTTTCCCAGGAATGTCCCGGTTGATTGGAACACTTCCTTGGCCTGCCTGGTTGCTAGATGTATCACCAATTGAGCATTTACAAGGCCAGCTTCCACAACCTGTGAGTGTGCAGGATCTACAAGCCCCTACCTGCATGCCTCGATGTCCAACCATATCTCATCTTGTATCCAGGCTAGAGACAGCCAAATGGGGTACTACAGCCCCCTTTCACTTATATAGTTTTCCCCAATAAAGGTAAATAAATCCTTTTTTGCCAATGAGTGTATTTAGTCTAATGAAATAGTAGTGCTGTACATACAACTGTTTAAAATGATAATTTTATAATAAATTCTTTAGTTTTTATTATAAATTCTTCTTTAAATTCTAAGTCCAAGAAAAATTCATGACTACAATCATCTTTTTCAAATCTGCACTGAGCTTCATCGACGTTCCTCCTCCTTACTGCATGCTGATGAGTCCAATGAGTCCAGACATGAACCTTTTTATGTGGACACACAGAAGCTACCAGCTGTAGTCAATCTTGTAATACAAAGTAATACAAACAAAAGCTATGGTGTTATGTATTCCTTTGGATAATAGTGTTAGCACTTACCTCTAACCTGAGTTGATTAAAATTTAATATAAATAAAAAATAATTAATAAATTCTAAATTGCTGGATTAAATTTTACAGAAGACAAAATTCTATATGAAAGCAGTTTTTTAAGTATGCTGTTTACATATCAATTTAATAATTGGATGATTGCAGAAATGGAATTTTGATTGCATTACTTATGCATGTAAATGTAAATGCATGTAAACACACCATTAGTATAAATTACTCTAAAAAAACAGAATTTAGTGTGTTGGTAACTGATATGGCTTGAGTCAGATTTTGCGATGAGCAGCACTTTGCTGTTTGATAATCTAGATTAGAATTTAAATTTAATAAAACTGTAGTAATCTGGGCTAATTGAGACAGACATTAATAAGTATCTTACTATCATTGAAGTAATAATAATAATAATGACTAGATTAGGTCCTTGAGCCGTTTGGGACGACACATGCTACTGAGACATATGCCACAGTCATGTGACTATCAAGAGCCACATAATAAACAAGGTTACTTGGGCAAGATCTGAACCAGCCTAGCACTCAACTAGAAAGATCAACTCAGTGGGACTGAGATACAGAAAAAAGCTACACAAATCCCTGTTAACTTACTGGAATTTTGATGGTTTGTGTTGGATATTATATCTAATGGAACAGAATTGGCCTTCTCATGTATGTTGACAAGAAATTGGAGTCTGTATTTACAAAGCACTACAATTAATTTTCTCTAAGAAAAGCAAGACTGTTGAAGACTTGACTGTTTTGCAACAGAAGACCAAGAGGACATTGCATGCTACCAGCTTCTGAAGCTTCTCAACATTATTCCTTTAAGATCTTAATAGTGGATGCATACAAGTGGAAATGTAGACAAAAAAGATTGGAATTGCATCTGTATAGAGTACTGTGGTATAATACCTATATGTGCTCACTCATCAAAAATAATACTTGAACTGCACTCAAATATCAACACAGACACACAAACAAAAGTCATGGGATATGAGTATGTGATTTTATTTAATGTGGCATTACCTCGGGCAACATTTTGGGAATGCTCACACCTGTAAGTTGTGAGGTGTTATCCTGTGGAAAAAAAATGCCTTACACGTATATTCCACAAGTCAGTGCAGCATTCTTTAGCATTTGTGTGAAATGGCAAAAAGTCATCATGACTTCTGGGTTTTCAATGTAATTGTAAGTAATGCATATAGTATGTGAGCTATGCACAGAAGAGCTAAAATTATTGTATATCATATCTTTCTTTCTTTGAGCAAAACTGTGAAATTCTCGAGCACAGAAAGAGGAATCATTTGCTCACTGAACAAAATATCACTCTCGAGCTTAATTTTTCCCTCTCAAATGATTTATTGTCTTCTCAAATTTACAGTTCTCCTCACACGCCATATTCATATGCGGCTCCTCTCTTTGCTCAGTGAAGTTATTGAGCTTGAGTGTTGACAGGGGTGGTTTCAACAGTTTGGGGGGCAGGGACAGGGTCATCTCTGTCAGCAAATGTTATTGGCTGATATTTCCAGGTTTTTGACTTACCGCCTACTACAAACAGCCTGCTTCAGAAAGTAAAGATGGAGGGTGAGGAACACCGATGACAGGTGAGTGAGCTAGGCTAAAAGCCAAGGAAGAAGTTTGGAATCACCAGGACTCTTCCTAGAGCTGGCCACTTGGCTAAACTGAGTGATAATAGTAGATCACTCTGACAAAGCTCCAACATTGCTCTGTGGAGAGAGGAGAACCTTTCACAAGGCGAACCATTTCTGCAGCACTTCAACAATTGGGCCTGTATGGTAGAGTGGACTAAAGGACTCTCAGACCATGAGAAACAAAAAGACTGAACATTTGAATGCCATGCATGTAAGGAGGAAACCAGCCACTGCCCGTCGCTTAGCCAATATCATTCTTATAGTAAAGCATGGTGGTGGAAGCATCATGCTGTGGGGATGTTTTTTCTACAGCAGGAACTGGGAGACTAGTCAGGGAAGGATGACTGTAGTGATGTACAGAGACATCCTTGATGATAACCTGCTCCAGAGTGCTCAGGACCTCAGACTGGGATGAAGATTTATCTTCCAACAGGACAATGACCCCAAGCACACAGCTAAGATAACAAATGACTTCATGACACCTCTGTAAATGTCTTTGAGTGGCCCTACCAGAGCCCAGACTTGAACATGATTGAACATCTCTGGAGATATCTAAAATGGCTGTACACCAATGCTCCATATCCATTCTGATGGACCTTGAGGGGTTCTGCAAAGGTGAATAGCAGAAACTTCTCGAAAACAAGTGTACCAAGTTCGTATCACTATACTCAAAAAGACTTGAGGCTGTAATTGCTGCCAAGGTGCCTCAACAAAGTATTGAGCAAAGGCTGTGAATACTTATGTACAGGTTATATTCCTGTGTTTTATTTTTAATTAACTTTAAAGCTAATTAAAAACAAACATTTTATTGCATGTAGAATTATCCCATTTTGGAAATAGACTGTCACATAACAAAATGTGGAAAATGTGAAGTGCTGTGAATACTTTCTGGATGCATAATAAATGTCTTCATTTCTGTTTTATGCCTAGGTCCCAAAATCACTGCATCAACCCTGCATATAGCATTATTTTAAAAAAATGAATGTAGCCATAAAGGTATACTTGAGTATACCTTGAGGACTGTGATTTATAAAATGTATTGAAAGTTTTTGGAAAGTAGTTGGTGGATCAGTCTATATGAGGAGTATGTACACTCCTCAACATTGAAAATGCAATGAGAAAATGTATTGTTGCATGTTGCACTTTCAGTATTGAGGGAAGCATTTAATAAATATGTTTCCTTCTAGTTTAACATATTATGTTTATAGCAAGACATAAAATGCTTTAAAATTGACATTGGTGACATAATATTATATAACCGTTTGGTACAACTGACACAGCACTTAAGATAGGTTGGCTTAAATTTTTTGGTGTTTTGTGATTTTTGTGATTTCCAGCTTATGAGACATATACAAACCTATGTACCCATTTCTTAGCACAGGTCAATAGCTGTTTTGGTATCTGGTCTATCAGGAGAACCTTTCCGTGAATTAAAGTGTAGGTTGCCTGTCAGAGTTTCTTAAACTGAGAAAAGTAATCCATCCAAGTAATCCATCTGATGCTTTTCTTTTTTCATAGTTTATGGGGCTAAAGTCTAATCAGATTTCCAAGTTTACCCTACTCAATGCATTTCTCATCACCACATGGTGGCACTATTGGGTTGTTTGCGGGACACCTTAAACGTGGGTGAGAGATATATGTACAAAACAGTAAGAGGGCAAAACAATGATAATGTGAGCAGAATATATGTGTACTATTTATGTTTATAGCTAACCATAATCATGCATCTTTGAATGTGAACAGATTGTTCCCTTTTCTATAACCTGATATCTGATTTTGCTGACATACTGCTTCACCTGATGTGGATGTGTGTGTGTGTGTGTGTGTGTGTGTGTGTGTGTGTGTGTGTGTGTGTGTGTGTGAGAGAGAGAGAGTGAGAGAGAGAGAGAGAGAGAGAGAGAGAGAGAGAGAGAGAGAGATTGATGTGCCCTCCAAATTATAGTAGCTCTGCAATTAGATAATAGCTTTGGATCAGCAAACTGCTGCTTTTAACGACCCTATTATAGATTATCCTGAGGAGGCTTTTTCTCTCCACTCTCTACTTTCCTCATCTGTCTGTCTCCAGGCATGCAGTTTTCTTCTCTCTCTTTGCTTGGCTTGTATATATACTGGCTCTGCTGTTGGTGCTGATTTAGCAGGAACTATGAAATGCAATAAGGGAGATGGAGGTTTGTAAAGCATAAGACACTGGAACAATGTTCACTGTGCAGAAGGAGCATCTATCGTGCAGGAGGTGAACACTAGCCAGCTCCCAGGCTTTTACAGGTTTTCTCCTTAATGTAAGGCCTTTTGCCTGGTGCTGTTTTACATTTTCCCGTACTGAAGAACAGATGTATGGTAATGTGTTTATTTGCTCATTTTATAATGTGCTGTATTTTCAGTAGCATACTCAGTGGCTGGTTATTGAAGAATTTGTAAGTAATTAAAATTTAATAGACTATTATTAAACCTTTGGAGCTATTAACAGAGATTGACACAGTGCAGTCTTTATTGTTTTTACTAAACTTAAACTAGTAGAGACAGGGTGTCATCAAATATTTAAAGCAACATTATGTAGCAACTGTTACTTAAAAATAACAGCTTCAAAATCACCGTGATGCTCCAATGACTTGTAATATGAATGGTGCCATCTCTGTTGTTGCCACTCCGGGCTCACAATGCTACTATAGCACTATGTAACTTTGATGAAGTGGGAAGGACAATGCTCATGGAAACTGTGTAACACTGTGTAACCCATTTCCTCCAAGATAGCCGACATGGTTATTTCAATTTATATCCCAGTTCTGAATCTCTAAGCTTGTCAACCATTCCACATGATCTGCTGTCCATGTCAGAGCACTCAAAGTGTGATTTGACACCATACAGACATAAGTGCTGAGACACCAAAATCAGCAGTTTGTTGTCACGCATGTCCAGAGGGCAGTGCAAGATCATTACTGGTACTTTGACAATCCAAAATTATGTTAATGTTAATCAGTGTCCCTGTCTTTTCTGAACACACACTCAAGTCTGCTATTCCAACAGGAAAACACTGTTCCCATACTGCTGCTGTCTAAAGAGCTTGCCTTGAAGACACGGATACTTTGGCCAGTCACATAAACCGACCGATCCCCATCTGAAAATGCATGGGATGCTATTGGACACATTATCAAAACTCCATCCCTACCACAAAATCTGCACGAACTCCATTCCTAGACTCCATTCCAAGACATCTGGCATGTTGCATTATACCACACAGAGAGACACTACTTCTGTATGTGTAGCCCAATAAATATTACCCATATCTGTCTACATTTTTAATCATTTACTGTTCCTGGTAACCTTTATCTTTCAGATAGCACTGCAATGTGTGCGCAGCTACTAATTCTGATGATGAGTATATATTTGATTGCATTCAGCAACAGCAGCATTAGTGAGGTCAGGCAGTTAGATGAATACCACCCCACCTCATCTCCAGCTCCCTAACTCATACCAAAAGTATTAGCTGGAGCACCATCTTTCGAGAGTACACAGTTCCATTGCTCCACAGCTCAATGCCCAAGCGTGAGCTAGAGGAGTATTATAGTATTTGGCTTGGTGACAAAAGGTTCATGTTTATCTGCTCCAAAGAATCATATTCTACTGGCAATACTTGTCGACAGGGACAGTGCTTTGTAGCTGAATGTATTCATTGTCCTCAAACATCTGGACATACAGTGCAGTGAATTACACTCCCCGTTTGTAGGCTGAATCCTGGAGCAAAAAACAGCAATTCTCAAATAATACTGCTTTACAATTTAACATCTCTAATCAACTCCACTTAATCTGTCAGTGACATTAATAAATTCTGGCCCCCAGGAAATGAAACCTCACAGCTCAATAGCATTAGTTGTATAATTACCTATGTATTAATTATTCCATCAAAACTGGTTAAAACTTAAATAAAAGTGTCTTTGATAACATCTTTATTTCATATAGTTTGGTGTGTTCATTGTCATATCAACTTTTGGATGGAAAAAGAGAATATAAATCTAGGAAATAATTATAAGTATGTACTGATCAAGGGCCCCCCTAGCTGCCAAAACCTCTGGGCACTTGATAAACTTAATTTATCATCTCTCCCTGACTTTTAGAAGTCATTCTTATCATTGCTGGCACACCTGTTATTTACATTTTGACCACTCCCAGCTGAAATAGAGTTTCGGGTTGGTTTTCATTCACTCTCACCGGTACACATAGACCAATAGTGTTGTGGTGTTCAAACAGGTGTTTACAGGTGTTTACTTTAAATGTAATTAAGAGTAAAACTAAGGAATTACATAAGAATTAATGTGTTTCAAGCAGATATATCAATTCTGTTTGAAGTATTGACTAAATGAGGTGGGCAGTGTATACATACACTATATTGAAAAACCTTTTCAATAGGACTTGTGTGTGCATGTGCATGTCAGCAATGTGTGCAACTTCAAGTACTCAAGTGCATTCATTAGGAGGGGTGTCCTCGAACATTTGGCCAAGTAGAGCTTGTCTGTAAATTTAAAAGAGAAAAGAGTTCTTAGTGGGGTTGTTATTCAAAGAGCACTGTTGCTTGTTTTAGGGCAGGGTTCACCCATTGGGTGCTGTAAACAAGAATGATATCCAGCACAGGATGATATCCAACAGTTGTGGAAATTAAAAGGTCTATTTGCTCACATAAATGCATGGATAAAATATGTTTCTCTCTCTCTCTCTCTCTCTCTCGCTCTCTCTCTCCTTCTCTCTCTCTCTCTGCCTCTCTCCTTCTCTCTCTCTCTCTCTCTCTCCTTCTCTCTCTCTGCCTCTCTCCTTCTCTCTCTCTCTGCCTCTCTCCTTCTCTCTCTCTCTCTCTCTCTCTCTCTCTCTCTCTCTCCTAGTATAATTGATAATTGTCATGACTGAATTAAGCGGAATTAATTCTGGGTAAGCACAGTACAACTATAATTCTAAATATACAGAGGCACAAAATCAATTACACTACAGAGCAACTGAGGAGCATCTAGCCTGCTATGCACTTGCTATGCAGAAACACAAGGATCACAAGAATAGCACAAACACAGCAATGAAGACATGGTCTTGTACTCACCTTGTAACTGTTACTCATCTCATTTCACCTAATAAACTGTCCTGTGATGTAAGTGTGCTTGAGACATGATCTCTTAATGCACTCTCATGGCTCATATTGCTGCCGCCACATGCTTTATTAAGCTGAAGCAATGGCGTTCACCTCAAATGCCTCTATGCCACTGGACACATTTATTAGCAGTGCGGCGCAACTATGATGTCAGCTTTTTTTTTTTTTTTTTTTTTTTTTTTTTGAGGATGAACATTTTCTTGGCCTCTCTCAATTTTCCTCCCTCTCCTTACTCTTGCCATTTTCCTTACTCTAGTCTGTGTTTTAAGGATTATGTCTGTAGTACACTTATGCTCACAGATGTGTAAATGCGTGTACAACTTGTCTAGTCCCTGCATAGAAGTATTGGCAATAGGAATCAACATGGAGATGAAGGTACTGTGGCACCTGCTCTTGATTGTTTCTTTTGAAATCAAGGGTGTTAAAAGAGTTTGTTCTGCTTTTGTTGGAGTAAATGTCTCTTCTGTCCATATATTCACCATCAAAAAAATAGTTACACCCAGAAGGAATCAACCAATTGCAATAAATGACTGCAATTGTGTCCAGCCAATCTGTCATGCAGTGACTCAGAATGGCAGTGGGTCACCTTCAGTAACGAGTCCCACTTTTGTCTTGGTGGAGATGACCAGTTAATCTGTGTGTGGAGGCACCGTGGTCAGTTCCATGGTGGTCAGCTACATGTTCATACCTAATGCCAGGTGTGGTGAGGTATAATATCCAAAATTGTTGACCAGTATGACCAACCTGACCAAGAATGTTAATCAGCATGACTAAGCTAATCTAACAGCATGACAAACCTGACCAATATTACTGACCAGCATTGTCCAAACTGGTCAAACAAGCGTGTTTTTTTCTATCTGTTAGGGTATGTTTTCAAGTGATGACCAGCTTTTTAAGCACCTTGACCACCAGCTTAGACCATTTGAAACCAAATAGCTGGCCTTGAGCTGTTTAACCTTCATGTTGTGTCCTGGCTTTTCTAATTTTGTGATCCCTGTCAAAAATTATGGGCCCATTGTAGCTGGTTGTGAATTCATAATAATACATATATTATCAACAAATTATCAGCTAATACATCTTGTCAATTTCAGTCCTTGTGACCTTGACCTCAACTCATACAACTTGTTTCGGATTATTTTAAAATGAAATGAAATGAAAAATACTCTGATGAAATCAGAGTGAAACTATTTTAATTTTCAGTAGGGGCAAAAATGGCCAATGTAATTTCATTAGTAACTAATGGACAAAGGCCAAAAATGTTACTTGAAAGCCTAATTAAATTACAATTAATGCAAAAACACATTAAAGAACAACAGTATCGACTAGGAAAGTGCATTTCCTGAAAGAAAAGCAGCATGACTGTGCAGATTAAGTGGTTTCCTGTTCCAGACAGTGGTGGTTTCCATGGAATTGCATAATAGTTGCTAGGAAGTTGCTATGGTGGTTGCTGTAGGCATGTGGTGACCAACCATATTGCTGGAGAGATACCTTCCTACATGTATCAAGTAAGTAGATCAGGCAGGTGGATTAGGGTTGAATATGAAGTCTGCAGTCTCTCCAAGAGCAGATTTGGTGATCTCTGGACAAGTGTATTTGTATCACCCGCACAAAAGAAGGGTGCACAAACTTCTGGACCTCATTTATTGCTATGGGAAGAACAAATAATATTCACAAATCTCACAATCAGACTGAAACATCTGAATATGCAGACTGAGATATTCCCCTAACAATAATATTTTCTTGAAACCCCCTGCATGCAGCCTGGATTCACCTCCATCCACACCCCAACCCGGTTGTACACACATCATGTGAGGATGTGAGAGAAGAGTGTCCAATAGAAGGGTAAGTTCATCAAAACATGTCTCACGCACCTGGCTGGAAATCAGGCTGCTTTCAAATGACCACAGTGAAAATGACCAAATACCTCCCATTAGTGCAACATTACAGAACCTCAGAACCTTCCAACCAACCTTCATCATAACAGTAGAAGCCTTCTTTTGGTGCTATACAGAACCCTTTTCAAAAGGTTCCATATAGAACCCATTTACAGCCCATTCTTAGCCTAAAGAAGCCTGTCATGATGCAGAGAACCATATAATCACGCAGAGGGTCATTTGAGTGTCCTTGGTTCTACACAGAACCTTTCCTAAGTAACTCTTAGCACCCTCCTTGCTCAGTGTGTACAGTGCGCTGCTTCTCTGTGGGTTCGTACGCGAACAGCGGGCGGTGGCGTCAATCTCGCGAGATTTGCTTACTTTTCCTTTTTTCCCCCCCACACGCTGCTATTTATTAGCAGCAGTCTCCCCCTATCGACACAGCGGCGCAGTACGACCCCTCATCCGTGTCCGCGATCGCTCAGTGCGCAAGAGGGGCCAAATCAAGCGTCCGGGTCTGACAGCGGCGCAGACCGCACTCCAGCCCCCTCCTCCGCGCTACAGGCCGCCGTGCTCCGCGCGGCCATAACTCCCGCTGCCCCCGCCGCAGGACCGGAGGAGCGCGGCCCGGGGAGACGAGCCCCAGCCGAGCCGGCTCGCCGCGGGACTCGCAGGTACGGCCAGTGATCGCACTCAGCTCAAGCGCCTCGGCTCCGGCTTTACGCTCGCGCGCGAGAGTTTACGCCTTTACCAGAGTCGCAATGAAAAGTAAACAGCGTGGAAAAGGAGCCGCCGGGGCGCGCGCGCGCCGCCCGCACGCGCTGTCGCATGGGTTTGTTGGTGTTTGTTGGTGCACATCTGCCTGAATTTCCAGCCTGTATCGGTTCAGAGCGACAGAGCTCCATTTTGAAATTATTTTATTGGTGTTAAATGCATAAAGTGGAACCTATAATTATTATTATTGTTGTTGTTGCTGTTGTTATTATTCCTGTTGGTATTGTTTATTATTATTAATCATAATTATTATTATTGTTAATTAGTATTATTATGATTGTTGTTGTTGTTTATCCTTATTCATTGGTACACAGAGTGTAGACGTGCACCTGGGCTCTCTGCAGACCTGTAGTCCTATATGCTGTGTTGCATAATTAAATGTCAGTGTGGGTCGTGCCGTGATGGACAGACCTGCGCGCGCCGCCCTTCAGCCCCGTGAACAACCTGTGCGCTGCTGCCCCTCTAAAAATAAAAGCCCCCGGTTCGCTGATGGATGTGCGCGCTCTCGCTTATTTCGTTATGTGGCGCGGAGGGATGGACGGCTGGGAGTGGGTGTGCAGGAGGAGTGGGGAGAGAGAGAGAGAGCGCGCGCGAGAGAGAGAAAGAGAGAGAGAGACGCACGCGCACTCGCGGCCCCGTGGAACCCGAAAATGAAATCTTGTTTACCTCCAGCACCTGTCCCACATCCTCTCCGATTCATTTGGTCCTCCACCGCTTAATTAGAAAGCGCACAAGCTGCCTGACCGCGAGCTAATTAGGCAGAGTCCCGCAACGACCCCCTCAGATTCTTTAAACATGAACGGCGCGCAGAGGAGACACATCCTCACTGTCTTTTGCAGTTCTAGGAAAGTGTGCAGGGTGTAGGGTACAAATAAAAGACACATCATACCCCCCCCCCCCCCCCACCCAAACACACACACACACACACACACACACACACACACACATCTAACTCAAATGTTATGCAATGTAATTATTATAACCTGGACCATTACTTTTGAAGGAGAATTCAGTGGTTGAGATGTAAACAAACGCAGTGGCTTTTAGAGAAACTTCCTGCCTCAGAATCTTGACCAGAACGTTCAGCAAATATTCCAGGAAGGTTACAGAAATCACACGTCATGAATGTTCTAAAAAACATGATTTTATTTTTGGTTTGCTTCACAACAATATTAAAATGTTGCTCGCACAGCAAGTCAGAAATAAAATAACATTAAATCTGAAGTAACTTCCCCAATACTAAACTTACAATTATTAAAATACATTTTTGAATTCTGCTTACCTGCTCTGAAAAGCCCTTATGTGTGAGAATAAACATACATTTAAAAAAGGTGAAACTGAAATGTTCAAGGAATACCCAGAAAACTGGACAGACTGAATTTTCTAGGAATCAAAATTGCAACATTCAGAACGTTCATGTAATGTTTTGCCAAACACTTCTAGTTGGGTTGTCCCAGCAAACAGTAACATTGTCACTGTCTGCCTTCTTACAACTTTGCAGCACCTTTGTCAAAAGGCAGTGGTGTGTATGTAATCTCAGAAAGGTTGTCACAATGTTGTCACAACCTCAATATTAAGCAACACAGTCATATGAGATTATGACTACTTATTAGCAACTTAGCAAAATTCCATGGAGCCCCATGCACAACATAAGCTCTAATCAGACAAGTACATGCGGTTCTGAGGTAATTCTCTCTTTCACACAAGCTCCTTACTTCACGATGTCAGATAACAGCATAGTGAGCACCAAGCCAACATTGTCAGCATTGTTACAATATTGTCATGACATAACTACAGTGTGTTTACTGGGGTAGTAATAAGACATAATGTGGTGTCTAAAACACAAACAAATATACCATCTGAAACCACCAGTGGCTCTGCATGTGTCTCCTGAGTGTTTTATGCAGTGTTGTAAAAATAGTGGTAAATCCTAAAAACCGTTTCCTTTGGATGTTGTTTTTTCGTTACAATGCTCTGCATGCAGTCTGTCCACCAAAAATATATTTTAAAATGACATTTTAATTCAAAATTGAATCACTTAACTTAATATATTTTAATAACTTAATGTATTTTGAGTACCAGATGTACCAATTTTTCTATATCAGCCTCTTGTAAGGTTGCTTTATGTTATTATTATTATCATGACCCTGGCAAATGATTTGACTGGGCAAGTTTTCTGCACCACTTAAAATTTCCACTCTCAATGACTTTGTTTACTTCTAAACGATCTGCATATGCAGATTTTTTTTTCCAAATTTCAAGTTGGTGGAAATTTCCCTTTTAAAGCTGTTTTCCACCTACAGAAGTTAATTATAGGCATCCAGCTGCTCCAGACAACAATTACTGCTAACATTCTGTTCTATATTCTATTCAGTCAGTCAGAGCAAAGGCCCAACACTTAAAATATCGCAGTTGTTATTATGATAATAATAGCTCTCCACTGTACAGTTAGCTTCGTGACAGTCTAGCCATTTGAGCACAGGCCTGTTTAGCACTGCTGAAATGGAAAACTGGAGCGATTTCTGTGGCTGTCTGTACTTGTCAGTCATAGTCCATTGTTGGGGGCTGGTGGAAGGGGGGTGTACTACGATCACACGGTGGCCTGTTAAAGCTTCTTGCATAAAACAGCAGCATTCTGTTGAGCAGACTAACCAAATTAACCAGAATGAATGAAGGAGCATATTCAACACTTTCCCAGCCAGCAAATATAGGTATGGCAAAAAACAATGACCCAGATCCTGCACAGGTGGTGGTGGTGGGGGGATATAAAGCAGCAATGTTAGAGGAGCAAGAGGAGGAGAGAGTGAGTGTAGGCACAGATAACACTGAGAGAGAGTGTGCAGATAGGAGAGAGGATGCAGTGGTCAGTGTGGGCTTTTAATTACCATGGCAACTGCACTCTACACCCTGCTGTAAATCATGTTGTTGAACACTAACCAATATTGGTGGAAATAAGTTTCCACTAAAATTACTTTAATGTAGCTAAAGTGCTGATACTTCAAGTGAAAGTACTTGACAGGGTTACAGTGGTGCAGCTTTGATAAGATGGGCCTTAGTCCAAAAATGACTAATGGGTGCACCATAAGAAAATGACCTTCACACTTAATAAGGAAGTCATTGTAATCTGCTTGTTTGCACACTGTTGCTTTTTGTTGCTGTATGTTTTTGCAGCCCTTGAGATATGACTGACATTGCAGAGGTAACAATATAAGCAGCTGAATAAAGGTTATTTTTCTGATTGCCAAGTACCATATTTTCCAGACTATAAGCCGCACCGGAATGAAAGCCTCACCCGCAAAAACCTGGAAAATAGCATATATAATAAGAAAAAGCTGCACCTCATTATAAGCCGCATGGTTTAAAGCGTGGAAAAAAGTAGCGGCTCATAGTCCGGAAAATACGGTATTTGAGTTAATGCAAAGTCATGTTGGAGCACTTCTGTTGGTCTATCAATTCCCTGATTATCACAGTCTATAAAGCATCTGATATAAGAAAAATGGTCTTCAATACAGTGTCTTCGTGATGTACAGTCAGTGACAGAGTGGGGGTGTGCAGGCTAGAGAGAGAAAGGTGTGGGTAAGGATATGACAGTGCGCATGACGACATGTAATCCCAAGCTGAAAGTGAATCCCCCTGTGAACTTCATACGCAGATTCCAGTATCTAATTTGAGGCCAGGCAGCCTCACCCCTATGTCTTTCCCCCACGCTTGTACCCCCCCTTAGCCCTGTTTCCGGCACGCAGCTGTTCTTTTGAGTATTAATAACTCCATTGAGACACACTGACGGACACCGTGCATCCCAGTCCCTGGGGCACCACCACAATCCCTCTGGTTTACTGTAGTCAACCTAGAACCAGTCCAGGAAGTAGCTCTCCAGAAAGTGTGTAAGAAGATCTTAAGTGTTAATGTTGATTCACCCTTTATATAGTCTGCAAGAAGCAAACTGATAAATTTAGTTAATACTGAGATTGATGTAGCCAGCAAAATGGAGGTGGTGGGTGGGTGTTAGTGTGTAGGGAAGGATAGGGAAGGATAGGGAAGGGTGGGAGGGTACGGGTCTGTGTATTATTCCTCATGTTACATTTCTAGAGATAGATGCTGCAGCCACATCCCACACTTATATTACTATCTCCTTCAGCTTTATTACTCATTTTACGTTGATGGCAGCTGGCCGATGCTCTTGTCCAGAGCGACTTACTAGCACTTACATTGAAATTGTGTTACACAGGTTGGCGAACATGTAGGTGCTAGGAGTCTTGCCAAAGGAATCTACATGGTGGAGCATGGTGGACCATCCAGGTCATATTTGTTGAGAAGGCCCTGTTATTATCCACTATGCTACACCAAGTGTTATTTCACTCTGCTCTTACAATTTTAAGCAATATAGCCATAATTACCTAATAATTACACCTTTAAACAGTTAGCCAGACATTGCCAGCTTATCCATTTATTATCCTGCAATAAAAGAAATTGCAGACAAATGAAAACATGTTACTGGATCCATACTGTACACACCGTGAGCCAGGCAAAAAGAAAGAAACAAACCCAATAGGGATTTTATTACTCTTTTTTCTGCTTAGTAGTGTTGCTTGAAGAAATTCTGTTCAACACCATGCCTCTTTTGAAGAGGAGTAGGTAGTGAAAAAATAGAATAGGTAGTAAAAAGAATATTGCTATTGACTGATGTTCACCCCTTACAGTGTACAGCTACACAGGCAGGATATCAAACAATTCTGTGCAAAAAATGTGTTTTAAAGGTATCCACTTATCCAAAGAGGCATTGTGTCTGTATGTTTTTATGTAAATTGCATATAACCTAGATGGCCTGACTTCAAACCTGACATTGGCTGAGCTTCATCTATCGGTATGCTTTTGTAGAAAGTCTTTAATGTTTTATGGATGGGCTGATGAAGTTTATAGTAGTGCATACTATCAAAGAACCCCTGACAGGGAAGGGGGGTTAAGGAACAGAAATAGCCCCCTTCCCACACACAGCTGCAGTAGAAGTCATGCACCATCTTCCTACCCATGCCTCCAGAACTAATCTGGTCAGCATGGCAACCACACAACATGTAAAATTAAAACAACAACCTCACAGGTGTGTGTGGGTGTTAAGACTTTGGCCAAATGGTCTGACATTATTCAGCAAACTCAAGCACTATAATGTGCGGTGCAACCATTAAACCATTCAGAACTTTCCACCCAGTGTTGTCTTTGGATGTCTTTAAGAGGATTTGGAATTAAAATATTTTTTTTATCATTTGTCTTTTTGAAAGGTCTCTTTTGTATTACTAAACATTGTTTTATTTTTAGGTATGAGTTTATGTGCGTTTTTAAACTCTAAACTTTTTTAAATCACCAAATGTTAGGCTTGGACTTTGTCCATGTTTTTTTTATACCATTAGACCATTTTCAGGTATTACTGTAGTTTGTGCAATTGATGGAGTATGGGAGAAGCACACTTACACAAATGTCAACTATTCTTAAGAATAACTGTTACAATTTGTTTTGAAGATCACTTAACTGGTAGGGCACTTTGACAGAGGCAGCGTCTGTGAAGCAAATAGAAGGTTCTTGATTTTTAGACGGGAATACATGTTGGTCGTTTTTTTGTGGTACAGCTATTTTCAGACAAATGTTGCAGACTGGTTCATCCAGGTTTGCTGGCACTCATTCAGAATAAATCAAGATTCTTTAAAATTGTAGTGATACTATTTATTTAGTAAACATTTGGTTAATGTTACTTGTGTAGTATTTTGTTTTAGCCCTTTTATTATCAGTGTTGCACCACCAATTAGTGAGCACCCACACCATCAGTTAGAGGCCCATTCTCATGAAAAGTAAATGGATTAGAATTTGTTTATTTGCCAGTTTAATAGATATAAACAGAAATAACATGACATAATTTTGAATGTAGTTTCTATTCAGTGATATTTTTTCTTCTGCAGATTTTGAACTGAGCCTACAAATACCTCCAAGAACCATAATTACCAAGCTGAAGACAAAATGAAGATTTCAAACATTTTTCTTCTTCCCACTATTCTCCTTGTGTTCTTTGTACACTGTTACTTTGCCCAGAGTGACTCTGAGCTTACAGTAACAACCAGGTTAGGCCGTGTCCAGGGTAAGCGTCTGCCTGTTCCAGACCGAAGTCATGTGATTGCCTTCCTGGGTATTCCATTTGCAGAACCTCCAGTGGGAAAAGGTCGTTTTAAGCCAGCTGAGCCTAAAAAGCCCTGGAATGATGTGTTAGAGGCCAAAGAATACTCCAATGCTTGCTACCAGTTTGTGGACACTTCATATCCTGGATTTCATGGCACAGAAATGTGGAACCCTAACAGAAATATGAGTGAAGACTGCCTTTACATAAATGTTTGGGTTCCTTCCTCCCCTCGACCCCATAACCTCACTGTTATGGTCTGGATATATGGCGGCGGCTTCTACAGTGGCTCCTCCTCCCTGGACGTCTATGACGGCCGCTATCTAGCTCATTCTGAGAAGGTAGTGGTGGTCTCTATGAACTATAGAGTGGGTGCTTTTGGGTTCCTCACCTTTAATGGCTCCTCTGATGCTCCAGGTAATGTGGGTCTGCTGGACCAAAGAATGGCACTCCAGTGGGTTCAGGACAACATTCAGTTCTTTGGAGGTAACCCCAGGCAGGTGACTATTTTTGGGGAAAGTGCAGGTGGGGCCTCGGTTGGCATGCATCTTCTATCACCAGATAGTCGTCCAAAATTTACCCGTGCCATCTTGCAAAGTGGCGTTCCAAATTGTCCATGGGCCACCGTTAACTTTGATGAGGCTCGTAGGAGGACCACCAAACTGGCCAAGCTGGTAGGCTGCCCTGATGGAAATGACACTGAACTGATTGCCTGCCTGAGGAACAAGGAACCATTGGAACTCATTGAGAAGGAGTGGCAGGTACTTCCTTACAGCAGCCTTTTCCGCTTTTCCTTTGTGCCAGTTGTGGATGGTGTGGTGCTCCCCGATAGTCCTGAGGCCATGCTTAGTGCAGGAAACTTCAAGGATACTCAAATCCTTTTGGGTGTGAACCAGAATGAAGGGTCATATTTCTTGATTTATGGTGCACCAGGTTTCAGCAAGGACAATGAAAGCCTGATCTCAAGGGAGGACTTTCTGGAGGGCGTGAAGATGAGTGTTCCTCACGCAAACGAGATTGGATTGGAGGCGGTTATCCTTCAATACACAGACTGGATGGATGAGGACAATCCTGTGAAGAACCGTGAGGCCATGGATGACATTGTGGGAGATCACAATGTAATCTGCCCTCTGCAGCAATTTGCAAAAGCCTATGCCCAGTACAGTGCACACCATGCCCACGCAGGAGCAGTGAACCAAGGGAATCTTGGCTATGGCAACTCAGCAAGCAACAGTGGCAATTCACAAGGTGAGAAGATGTGTGATTTAGGTTTGTCCCACCTACTTTAACTTCTTAGTTGCAGATTTATATTTAGAGATTTTTTCTGTTCTCAGGTTCAGTGTATCTCTACTTGTTTGACCATCGAGCTTCAAATCTAGCCTGGCCTGAGTGGATGGGTGTGATCCATGGCTATGAGATTGAGTTTGTATTTGGCCTGCCATTGGAGAAGAGGCTCAGCTACACTGCAGAGGAAGAGAGACTTAGCCGACGAATGATGAGATACTGGGCCAACTTTGCTCGGACTGGGTAAGAAACAAGACTAGGGTAAGACTGGACTACTGAAGTGTTTAATCAGTCGCTAAATGCAACTGTGAGTTGGTGAGTGAACCAGAATATTTTGAAATCCCATCTATCTGTTGTTTCTGTTGTTGTTCTTTTATTTGCAGGAACCCCAATATTAATGCTGATGGATCTATAGACAGTCGGAAACGGTGGCCTCTCTTCACAACTAATGAACAGAAGCATGTGACCCTGAACACAGATCCACAGAAGGTTCTCAAAGGCCTGAAAACACAGTTTTGTGCCCTATGGAACCGATTTCTACCTAGATTACTCAATGTTACTGGTAAATACAACTTAATAATGTTACTTAAGTTGCTGATTTATTTTGAGGTGTTCATTTTTTATCCATTAAGACGGGAGAGTTCCCATCTGTGTCTCATTATAAAATTGTGACTAAGCAAAATCTTTGCATACTTTCATGTTGATACTCCCCTCAAGGCATGCAGATGCAGCATACTGGATATGATGGAAATTTGAGAGCAAAACAGATTATTGAGAAATTGCTACATGTTCTGCAACAAAGGGGAGTGTTTCAAAGATGTATTACTAACATTTACTGCTGTTTAAGCAAAGGAGGCCGAGTAAAATGAACAGGATTACATCTTGCCAAACTGTGGTCTTGTCATTTACTACTCTCCTCCTCTTGTTTTGCTCAAATCCACAGATTCAATTTTATGCTGAACTAAGCTAAAGATTTACAGTTACATTTATTCACCAATACTGTACAGTTGTTGCAATACATGTGTTGGTATTCTGAATGTGTGTGGTAGTCATGGGTGAAGCATAAAACTGCTTGTGATCCTTAGGGAACATACTGTACTAACTGTAAAGTAAATAAGCTATTTGACTCCATGAGGAAATGCCTTGTCACTGGATGTGTATTCTGAAACTAAACATACTCCAATTATACTGGACGTGAACCAGAACATAAAGCAGCTAATGCCTTGTTTTCCAAAGGGTTGAAGCTGTGGCTACAGTGACCCAAACTCATAAACTGTGAATCCCCCAGAGAAGGTCTTTGCTCTGATGAATGGGTGGAGCTTGAGTATGCTGCTGCTGCTGAGTAATTTGTTTAATGGATGACTTGGACTAGTGTTTATATCTGAAATCCCTCTAGACACATCATCATTTCACGGTTCTTCTTCTTTGTTTTTTATTTAATTATTTTAGATTAACTTGTTAGTTTCTTTCTCATGTTGTCCCTTTGGAATTATGAAGTTCTGGGTTATTCACATATGCTGGCTTTATTTTGTAACAAATTCTTTACATTTGCATTACATTTTAAGTTTACATTTGCATAGACTTTGAACACAATATAGAAAAATGAAAGGTGTCTATAGTCATACTGTGGCTAGAAGGACTTTAATGTATCAAAACTGCTCAGAATTCAGATACAATGTGACTGTTTAGCAAGTTTAATATTTATCTTTTTTGGAATTGTAATCAAATATTTATTTATTTATTTATTTAAAGTAGTGGTTACAAAGAACATATCCAATATTCTTTTGACAGCTTATATTTGTATTGTGTTCATATAAATGTGTAGAAAATTAAATAAAATACCTGCTGTGTCTTTTTCTTCCAATCCAGACAACATCGATGATGCTGAGCGACAGTGGAAGGCTGAGTTCCATCGCTGGAGCTCCTACATGATGCACTGGAAGAGCCAGTTTGATCACTACAGCAAGCAGGAGCGTTGTACAGACCTCTAAACAGACCTACATGTAACAGACCTCTTTCTCTACAGAGAGTGTTAGAGAAAGAGAAAGAAAGAATGCAAAGGAATAAAAATGAGGAAGAGTGATGACCATATTACTCCATAGTCTCTAGAGTTCCTCACCGGATGGTTAAACGTTCCCTGGGTTACAGTAGATTCTTGATCGGTGCCTAAGATTGGATTTGTGAATATTACAGCTAAATGCACTGTGGAGTGTCTTGTCCTTCACCTGTAAAACCTAGGATATATGTGTCGTTTAATATTGTATCACTTTTTATTTGTTGTAAAGAGTTATTAGTATAAAAAGAGATGCAGTAAGAGATTATTGCGGTAAGAGATTATTGAGCGTTATGGTCATCAAAAAGGAAGTAGAGAAAATGTAGAATTGCTGAAGGTGCGATATTACCTCTGACAACTAGTGTGTGAGTGTGTAAGCGAGTGTGTAAGCGAGTGTGTGAGCGTGTGTGTGTGTGTGTGTGTGTGTGTGTGTTTGTGTGTGTGTGTGTGTGTGTGTGTGTGCGTGTGTCAGTACAACTGATGCTTGGAAACCCTCATTCACTCTGGTCCTCAGGATCCCACATTTCCCTTTTTTACTTAAGGATTTCCTTTGATCTGTTATAGTTGGCTTAATTTATGATGGCTGCTTGACCATTGACATACTTGTCAGTGTGTTTCTCCTGTGTCTATCTTCCCCACTGTCTATCAATCTAATCTACGCTTCAGTATCGTTACGTGCTGCCGTCTGTTGTCTGTCTCTCTGTGGGTCCAACTCAACTCTTTGATATCACATATAGGAATCATGAGCCATCTTAGTCCATGGTCAGTGTGTTGGCTATATACTGCACCAGTAAGTGTTTGTTGTGGTGTGCAGGCGTGTGAGTGACCAGTTATTTCAGTGTACTTTCGCCAGTATGTTAACATGTCCTCATCTTGATTGCTGTATACATTGCATGAACATTGGTGCTCACAGCATGATCCTCCATTAGTTCTGAGTGTATGTGAGCATGTGTTAGGTTCTACAAGTGACTGATAGCACGTGTGTGTGTTGCAGGAGCTTACACACGCCCCTATTTGGCACCTAAAGGGTCAGTATTCACCTACAAGTATTGTCTAAATGTAGCACACCACTCGTGAATGTCACCTCTACGTTCATTATATTCGCCCGGGCATTTTGTTTGTGCGTGTGTCTGTGTG
>CM067525.1:0-100000 GCA_034509495.1 Acestrorhynchus altus
CACTCATACCATCAAACAGCACAGTGACCCCCACTCATACCATCAAAAAGCACAGTGATCCCCACTCATACCATCAAACAGTACAGTGACCCCACTCATACAATCAAACAGTACAGTGATCCCCACTCATACCATCAAACAGTACAGTGACCCCCACTCATACAATCAAACAGTACAGTGATCCCCACTCATACCATAATACAGCACAGTGACCCCCACTCATACAATCAAACAGCACAGTGACCCCCACTCATACCATCAAACAGCACAGTGACCCCCACTCATACCATCAAACAGCACAGTGACCCCCACTCATACCATAATACAGCACAGTGACCCCCACTCATACAATCAAACAGCACAGTGATCCCCACTCATACCATAATACAGCACAGTGACCCCCACTCATACAATCAAACAGCACAGTGATCCCCACTCATACCATCAAACAGCACAGTTGAAGAATTCACTATATCCGACCACTCTCTCCTCTCTTTTAATGTTAATCTTCATCTCTCCTCTATGAAGCCGTCTCATATCAAGAACATTGACCTAGTCTACTGTTCCAGTATAACTGCCCACTTGGACTTACATCAACAAATGAACCCCAATGAACTGGTGTCATTATATAACACTGGCTTTAAGGCCAGTCTCAACTCTCTTGCCCCACTGCAATCACGTGTGGTCCACTTCTCATGCTCAGCCCTGTGGTTCACGCCTGAGCTTCAGCTCCTAAAAACTAAGGGGCGACAATATGAGCGATTATATCGGAAAACTGGTTTGTCCATTCACAAGGACATGTATAAAGATATATGTTTCTGGATTACTGTAATTCTCTTCTCTTCGGTCTTCCCCTTAAATCTCTACACAAACTTCAAATGGTTCAGAACTCAGCTGCACATATCATTACAAGAACCCCATCTTTTCATCACATCACTCCTGTTTTACAGCACCTGCACTGGTTACACAACGCATCCAATATAAAATGGTTTGGGAACTGCACCATCACGGATCACAAGACCCTACAGCGGATAGTGAGGACAGCCGAAAAGATCATCGGAGTCCCTCTCCACTCCATCAGTGACACCTACACCTCTCGCTGCATCCGCAAAGCCACCAGCATTGTGGACGACCCAACCCACCCCCACACAGTCTCTTCACTCTGATGCCGTCTGGCAGAAGATATCGGAGCATCCGAGCCTCCACCACCAGACTCTGCAATAGCGTCATCCACCAGGCAGTCAGACTCCTCAACACACAGAGACTGGATCATCTCCATCCTTATCAGCAATATTTGCTGCATAACAAGAACTATAACTTCTACCTCAGTAACTGCTGTTATCATGTTCATCTAGATGTACAGTATGTTACATATCTCTAGACCTTATTCCACCACTCATCTCACTTCACTGTCCACTCGGTTCTGTACTGTCCTGTCCTGTCTGTTAAACCGTCTCTTGTTTACTGTATTTATTGTAGTGTTTGCACTTTATGTCGTCTTATTGTACTGCTGCTCCATGTTGCACCTTGGTTCCAGAGGAACGCAATTTCATTGCACTGTGTACCTGTACTCGGTTATAATGACAATAAAAAAGCCTTGACCTTGACCTAAAATATTACTCTTCACCTTCAAGGCCATTCACAACCTCACCCCTCCGTATATATCAGACCTTATCTCTATCACCTCTCACTCACGATCACTGAGATCATCTGCCTCCACACACCTGTCAGTTCCTACCATACGCCTGAGCACCATGCGGGGCAGGGCGTTTAGTAGCTGTGTCCCTAGGCTGTGGAATCTCTACCTCCTGATTTAAGAAACTTGGACTCCATCTCTCACTTTAAATCTGCTCTCAAAACACATCTTTTCAGAATTGCCTATAACATTTGACTCTGTGTATTATCTTGAGGATTATCTCTTTGTTTTCTTGCTTTTATGTAAGGTGACCTTGAGTGTCAGAAAGGCACCATCAATAAATGTCATGTATTATTATTATTATTATTATTATTATTATTATTATTATTATTAACACAAACAAATGTCTCCCTAACACACGTTAATACCTCACATGCTCAGGGCCAGAACACAAACCTGAATCCAATCAGATCTAACAGATCTAAATCACTCAGTGTAACTGCAGTGTTATTCAACTCCAAATCACCAACACAGGGTGGCACATTACCAGTCCACCACGACTGACCCAAAACTGAGATACACCTTGACCAAGTGCAGCCTGGCCATAGAGACAGGCAGTGACAAAAAGTCCTGGCTGCCCATTCCAAACATTAAGATTGCTGCTTGTGCTTTCACAGTACATTCATGCCGTAGTCTGAGAGACAGTGAGTGACCAGGCCATATCAAAAATACCCAACTTTATATACATGTGAGCAGATTAAAAACATGGATTATTATAATCTATAATCTATTATAAACAATATATTATAGTTATTTTGGTTAGAGAGAGTGAGAGAGATGGAGGGAGGGAGAGAGACAGAGAGAGAAAGAGAGAGAGAGAGAGAGAGAGAGAGAGAGAGAGAGAGTAAAATAATTTTATTATTATTAATAATAATAATAATAATAATAACAATTATATAAATATTATTGTTATTAAAGTATTATTATTATTAATTTTTTTTCTCTCTCTCTCTCTCATGCACTTGCATCTCATCAACCATATCTTTGAGAACTGCAGTATTATTATTATTATTATTATTATTATTATTATTATTATGAAGTGGGACGTCTATCTAATGAGTTCCTGAACTTCCCAAATTAAATGGTAAACCTGCCCCCCCATCTGACCTGTTTTCGGGTTGATGCGGAAGTATTTCCCATCTGAAAGAAGGATGTAGGACAGCTGTCCATTTGTCTGTGAGTCTCTGTCCATAGCTTTCACCGTCCCAATCAGACCATTTGGGGTAGGACCTTCAGGAACGTTGAAGAAAAACCTATCCCTGGTGAAAACTGGTGCATTATCATTTTCATCCTGAATCATGACCACCACCATGGCTGTGGCAGTTAGATTAGCAGCCCCGTGCTGAGCCACTGCCTGGACACTAAACTTGTAGGTGGGTTCTGACTCAAAATCTAGACTCTGAGCCACGAACAGCCAGCCATTATCAGGGTGGAGTAGGAATGGTGGTGGTCTGGAGAGAGGGTCCAAAGAATATTTAAGAACTAAATCCAGCCCAGTCTTTCCAGCATGAGCACGCACTTGAATCACTCGAGTGTCCCTCTGGGCACCTTCTCCAATCTCTACTTGGTAGATCAATGTCTCAAATGCTATGGTCTCCTCTGCAGTGGTTGAGGAATCAAGCTCCACCACCAGGCTAAGTGAAGAACTAAGTGAAGGACTTCCCTGATCTTCAGCGACCACACTAACCTTGTATCTCCAATTAACATTTTTCGAGATGTCACTGTTTAGTGTTAGCATTCCGAGCTGAGGATGTATTGAAAATATTTCATTCTGAGGGTGCAAAGAATAACGAATCTCTCCATTTGCACCACTGTCTGCATCATGAGCATGAGCCAGGAAGAGTATAGTCCCAGGTAGAGTGTTACAGGATATGGTAATGAAGTCAGCAGTCTTTGGGAACACTGGTGGGTTATCATTGACATCAGTGATGGTTATATTGACCTGAGTGCTACTGTAGATGGGCAAGGTGCCTGTGAGGGCCTGCAGAGTCAGCAGGGCATAGGGCAGTGACTCATGGTCCAAAGCGAGGGTGGTGGAGATGACCCCTGATTGGGAATCCACTGAGAAAAGACCCAGGGGGTCTCCAGAAGAGATTCGATATGAAAGTGCCTCCACTGAATCTGCAGGTGGATGAAAATATACATAATTTATTATCAATAAACCTTTTTTGCTCAATATCATCAGATATGAATAAAAATGCAAAACAATATAAAATCAATATTATACAATAATATAACCAAGAGGATAAAAAGAAGATCAGACAGACATCAGCTCCTCTGCTGAAAGATACTGGGTGGACTAAGAAGATCCACTGCAGAAGACGTTAAACAGTACAGATGTGTTTGAGTGTCAGTATGTCAGGATGATGGTGATGATGTTCTGTTCATCTCACTCCTGCTCTGTCTCTCTGTCTCTCTGTCTCTCTGTCTCTCTGTCTGACTGTCTGACTGTCTGTCTGATTTAAAAGGCCATTGAAGGTAAATCTTTTGTTAATTGAAAGATCTGCTCCCTCCCCAAAACACACACACACACACACACACACACACACACACACACACACACACACACACACACACACACACACACATTCTGTCCTTTGATTTGCAAAGAAAGAGGTAATCAGCTAATCTACATGACAACCTCAAATGACCGTCTAGAAAGCATAATTACTCATACACTAATGTGTGTGTACTAATCCTGAATTAACCGTGAGGGGGCACACACACACTGAGAGAGAGAGAGAGAGAGAGAGAGAGAGAGAGAGAGAGAGAGAAAGAGAGAAAGAGAGAGAGAGAGAGAGAGAGAGAGACAGAGACAGAGAGAGAAAGAGAGAAAGAGAGAGAGAGAGAGAGAGAGAGACAGAGAAGACAATCAGCTTTTCCATTAACATCAAAGCATTCAAATATAAATCATACAGTATATACTGTACTGTACTGATAAACTGGTTTTAGGTGTTCTATGGGATGAAATCAATGGTTATCATTAAAGCACGTTTCCTTATTACTGATATGACATTAAATGCAATCAAACAATGATCAGCATTTTCAAAACAATGAATTAATGATTAAACTAATGAACAGATTAGCAGAACACACAATAACATGCAAACACACTAACACAAGAACACACAAAATATAATAACACACAAACACAATAACACACTAACAGGGCAGATCTAATACATAGAAGCTCTGGAAACTCACTGGGTGGTCTGATGGCCTGCACAGTGCCCACAGTAGTGCCAGGGGGTGCCTCCTCTGGGACCAAGAAGGCATAGTGTGATTTGTGGAAGGGTGCAGGGGCATGGTCCGTGTGCAGGACATTAATAGTGATGTCAGCAGGCTGAACAGCGGGCACACCCAGACCATCATGGGCAGAAATGGTCAGCCTTATGATAATGCTGCCCAGCACTGAGAGAGGAGAGGACAGCGAGACTGCACCTGCATTAAACACAAACACACACACACACACACACACACACAGCTTGTCTAGTCCCTGAAGAGAAATAATGCCAATAGAATAGGACTCTCTAGAGCAGATAAACAATCGTCTCCTTCAGAACAGAGGTATATACCCGTGATCTGATCTGAAATTTGTCTGTAACTGATGAAGGTTCTGTCTGCTCTTTAGACAATGTTGATATGAATGAAGCTCAGTGATGCACAGAGAGTCAGGGGTCTCTGTGGCCAGAGGAGGGGTGGAGTTTCTGACCCCGTACTGACAGATGGTGCAGTCCCGCTAATTTTTCTCACCTAAATTTACCTTCAAATCTGAGCAAATGGATGAAGCAGTGATTTAGGAGCCTTACTCATGAAAAGCTTATTGGCTAGCATGTTAGCTTTGGAACTGGACAGATGGTCCAATCAGAGTGTCAGCTTAGGATCAGGAGATCTGAGTTAGAGTTGGGGTTCTGCTGCTCAGGCCAGTAGAGAAGACTGAGACTCTGGTCTACACCAACACCCTCACCTTCATCTCAACAGCTTTCAGCATGAGCAAATACATATCCTCACAAATCTCGTATCTCCAAAGGTCCAACTTTACAGGAGAAGAAGATAAAGTGACTTTTAAACAGACATTGTAAAAATAATGATTTGTCATTTCAGATCATTTGTATTGGTCCATTCATCAGAGTACAACGTCAGATTCACGTTCTGGAGAACAGTGAAAAACACTAAAACAGTGAGACACGCTGCACTGCTCGCTGGACCTGACCACACTGACGCCCAATCACCTCTATTTGGCTTATTATTCAGGTTGAGCACTGGTTCTGATATGTGCTGGTTTGGAGATTATTTGGTAAATTCTACTCTTCATACCAGTGACGATACTTTAACACACAATATAAACTGGAAAAAAGTATTGGGACAGCTGCTCATTCACTGTTTCTCTTAAATCGAGGGGATTAAAGACTTGATCGTATAAAAACCTAATCAGAAGTTGTTTTTTTATAGTTTATACAGTATATAAACTTGTAAATGTTCATTTAGATTTATTTATTTTGGTTGAACACAGCCAGGCAGTAGTGCGTATTACTGAGTGTGACCAGGGAGGCTAGAGTTATTATCCACCCTCGTTTCTTACACTGCTGACCCCCTGGTGGGAGATAAGAGGATGGATTACAGGGAGTCCACTCAGAAAGCTTATAGAGTAAATGCACTGGGGGTGCTACGGCCTTTAAAGGATCATATGCTCTGGTCTGATTGGCTACTGCCTCTTTAATAAATATGATTTTGGACCAATTTGAAATAGTAAAGTGGTCAGCGAGTTGACTCCCCATACCTCTAGTACACATGCTTGATTCAGCTGTGTATTTTACACAGATTCAGAAATGAAGGAAGGTTTTACCTGTTGATGGGTCAACTGAGAACAGAGAGGAGGAGTCTCCAGGTAAAAGCTTGTATGTGATTTGTCTGTAGTGGCCGGAGTCTCGATCGGTGGCGAAAACGGAGAGTATCTCGACTCCAGGCTGAGTGTGGCTGCTTACACTGGTGACATATTTCTCTGGGTTGAACACCGGAGCGTTATCATTAATGTCCTCCACATCGATGTGAAGATATGCCTGAGACCATAGACCACCCTAATAAGAAAAAGACAAAGGAAATGGAAATAGTGTTTAGAAACAAAACAGACAGCCCTTACTTTCCATATTTAAATAGGAAATAATGATTTGAAGATGCTTGAAGATGGACTGTTGTTTCCACTAATACAGAATACATTTCCATAAATGAATTTTGGAATAAAGTTCTAATGTCTTTTAAACATCATATATAAACATAATTAATAGAAATGTCCAGATCCCCTCTGTCCTAATCTATAAGATATGAAATAGTTTAAAAAGTTATTTACTAACAGAGTTAGTACATGAACAGAGTACTAACAACTCAAAATATAAACATTATGAACAGATCAATACTCACTCACCTGATCTTCTGCTTTTACCAAAAGATCAAAGGTGGCCAGGCCCACATCACGATCAATGTCCTGAGATACACAGATGTCACCGGTATCCGCAATGATGTGGAAGAGAGGATGTGAGTTTTCGCTGTAGTAACCATCAGAAAATGAGTAGTGCACCATTCCAAACTCTCCACCATCAGCATCCTCAGCAGTGACCTGTATATCACAGGTAAATACACATCAAATAAAATACACAGCTTACCAAACACATTGGCAACCACCTAGGAGCATCTTAGCAGCCATTTGGGATACCATTGCAACTGCCATGCAACACCTTAGCAACCACCTAGTGATGGCATAATTAAAATGGAACACACAATGACTTCTTCAGTTCCTCTTATTTCCCTGTTTCTCAATATATCATATCACCTCTACACTTCCTGTAGTGTGTTATAATCTGTCACAATGGCAGTATCAATCATTCGATTGTTATTAGAGCAGTGATGTTCCTGTAGATCTATCATGTACCACTGACAAGTTAACATTAAGTCCAAGCACAGGTTGGCCTAAATCTCTGACCTGTGCTTATAACCCTTAAATCACCTTAATTCTGCTGCTTCACTCCCAGTGCCAAGGTGTGCACTCCAATCCTGTTACCCCATTAACCATGTGTCGGCACAGCGGTGTCTGGGTGCAGAAAATGTGCCACCCAAAACAGGATGACCTATAAGAATCACACCTAACAGCACTGTAGTTCCAACACCTCAGACCTTCATTACAGCAACCAGTAAAGCCACAACGAGACACAGGATCTTAAGTGGCTTAAGGGTTCCTGAAGACTACATATGTGAAACCACAACACACAGTGGTGGGAAAATTCACCTGAACACTTATCACAAGTGTTTGCCCTTTCAAACTGGTTTAACTGGATAAATAACAATCTAAGCACCTAGACACTGGTGATGATATTTATCTGCAGCTTTTAAACCACAGATATGTGAACCTTGAGGCCATGCTGTCCACTGGTCAAAACATGTTCATGATTGAAATATTTTATGTGTGAAGTTTACTTCTTCATTTTTGCACTGGAGCTAAGAGGCTGATGTTCAGTGATTACAGACCCCCTCAGATCTCAGATCTGTAATACTGGATTATTTCCCTCAATAAATCAATGACACAGTGTAATATTTCAGTCTCATTTCTTTGATTTGTTTCCTTTCCTTCTTTAGGATTTGTGTGGAAATCTAATGAAGTTTTAGCTCCGATTATGCAGAATTATAGAAAATTATAAAGGGGTCACAAACTTCCAAGCACCCATAAAGCTAACGAGTAATTAAAGTCTGTTTGATGTTACATTCTGATTATATCCACTTCTGTTGAGCACTAATTAAATGACCATGTTGATTTAAAAAACACTACCATTACTGTTTCACTTTATGATTCCACTCTTAAATAAGTGACCCCTTATTAGCTAATTAACAGCATGTGTCCAGTGTGTTTGCCTTCATCCAGCGTGAGATTGATGTTTGAAGTGAAAGTTTTGAGATTTACAGTAAGACACTGTTACAGCAGGTAGGGGCTGACGGCAGGCAGTGTAATCTGATGTTGTGGAACTACAGAAGCTATAATTAGAGCTGCTTAATGGCTCTAAGGGCTCAAAGGAAGACCACTCACTAATTCAACAACTTTAATTCCTGGACTTCCTACAACCAAGAACTCCATTCTCATCTTCAGAACGTATGATAATATTAGTGGATGGACAAACCCACACTTTGTGTCAGAGGCTGAGTTTGCTGTATATTCCTGTTCTCAGCTCTGATTGATCACCCTGCTGTTCTCCTGCTGTAAAGCTGATACCACGCCTGGGTTTATGGGCCATGTAGGTGGAAAACTCTTAAAGACCTTTGGTCAAGGTCTAACAGGAAAATATCAAACTGCCATGTCACCCTGAGGCAGCTTTACAGCACGTCAACTAAAATCAAAGACTTATAAAACATCCAAATGCCACTGTATTAATATTATAATGTAGTTGTTTATACATTGTTCTTATTCAGCTCCTGTTTTAGTGTACTTTTACTACATCGTATCTTTTATTTGTATGTTATTTATAGTTGAGTAGTTGTTGTAGTAATTGAAGTAGGAGTAGCAGTAATATAATGAACAAAACTGAGTAAATCTGCCCTCTCGGGAGGGGACGGTGGTCAAGTGCTGCATGATGATTCTCAGCCGTGCACATAAGTATTCATCTCCACACAGGTGAAAGTAATCGGTGTGGACAGAGGACCGTTTAACACAGCCGAGCACAGAAGGGCTTCTGATTCCTAATTACTGCTCAAGACCTTACTGCTGACCTTTGTATCAGATAGTGTTCAGCTCCAACTTGCCACTGAGCTGCTGATCCTGTTTTTGCTGTTCTCTGACTGGACTAAAAAGCAAACTCTGAGTGGACTCATGCTTCCACAGTAATTCAACATCTGAAACAACACTGAGAGCCTGCTGCAGACCCAGCTCAGAGATCCACATTTCTGCAGTATTAAACAGATTGGGTTTGGTGTCAAATGCTCTGATTTAGAGAAACTGGAGGTAAAATCTCACAGTTTCATACTAAGAGGTTACATAAACCAGACCTAAAGCCTAAGAGCCTCCTACCCTCGATGTATCCAACATACTGCTCAGATTCAGAGGGTTGAGCTCCACTGAGGGGCTTTTGGTGTTTCGCAAATATTTATAAAAGAAAATAAGAATGTTCTTAAATGCATTTTTCCCCAAAAATATCCAAAACATGTTTCTCTTCAGAACATCATATTCATTTCTACAGAAATTCATTATGTTCTAATTTCAGACATTTGTACAGTCTTCTTCACTTTAGAGCTCAAATAAAGCTGGAGGAATGGAGGAATAACACATTCAGACATTTTCAGGAAACAAGAGCTAGAAGAGAATTATCCCCCTCTTTAATCCAATTAAATCAGACTTTAATTCTCTACTTCAGCTTTTAAAAGGATCATTTTAGAGGCCAATCACCTCAAGCTGGACTCACAAATATGTCTCTGTTTTTCCTCCATTTTGCTCGAGTTTAACCGGAAAATTAAAGATGATAATATATGAAATTCTGGATAATAGACTATGTTTCACAAGGCTTAAATAAATTCTTACCAAATGACTTTTTCAGAAATTTTCCAAACCAGAAACCTGTATTTAAGAACATTTAGCTTTGGAGCCTTTTTACTTAGGAATGCTTTTGAAAGTTCAACACTAAACCGAGTTTGAGGCAATTTCAAGAATAAGAGAATATGTGCTGTTCTGAAAAATTCATACAAAATGTTTAAAGAATCATTTATTTAACATTGTTTCTTAAAGCATGACCAAAAAAACATCACAGATAAGAAAATGTTCTTCTTAGGACACTTTTGTGAATTTGGTCTGTTTGCTGTTTCCTGCATTGGCACAGTTACAGTCTTCGACCACATGTGGAATTAAGTGTGTGTAGTCTAACTGTGAAGTACAGACATTTGTATTTGACCTGGTATGCTTTGTTTTCTTTCCCACTCTGATCAGTTCGTCTATGTTTGATTTTTTTTGTTTCCTGCACTGATAACATTTAAAGATTCTGATTCTGATTTAAGGCTTCAAATGTTCAGACTGTTTGAACACTTTTTAAACAATGCAGTTCTGACCTCAGCCCTCACCCAGCTGTCTGTATGGGGCCCCAGTGGTAGTACCAGCCTACAAACACACACACACACACACACACACACACACACACACACACACACACACACTGGGCCAAGCAGAGTAGGTGTGGCCTCTTCCCTCTGTGCTGTAAAACTGCTGTCTTTGTCTTGATCATAAAGACAGTGGCTTCTACACTGTGTGTGTGTGTGTGTGTGTGTGTGTGTGTGTGTGTGTGTGTGTGTGTGTGTGTGTGTGTGTGTGTGTGTGAGTGTGTGTGTGGTAATCAGTAGTTTCCTCATGTTGGGTGATCATGTGATCATTTTGTAAGAAAGTGTAATTAATGTGAGCTGATTGTTATTCTGCACAGTGTTGTTATGCAGAATATTAAAGATCAGTAACAGTGTAGTTCTGAAACTGTATCAGAAACACAGTCCGGTAGCCGGTATTAAAGATCAGTAAATAGTGTAGTTACTGAAACTGGGTATCAGAAACACAGTCCGGTAGCCGGTATTAAAGATCAGTAACAGTGTAGTTACTGAAACTGTATCAGAAACACAGTCCGGTAGCCGTATTAAAGATCAGCAGTGTAGTTACTGAAACTGTATCAGAAACACAGCCGGTCGGGCCGTATTAAAGATCAGCAGTGTAGTTACTGAAATCCGTATCAGAGCCACAGTCCGTTGCCGGTATTAAGATCAGCAGGTAGTTACTGAAACTGTATCAGAAACACAGTCCGTAGCCGGTATTAAAGATCAGCAGTGTAGTTACTGAAACTGCATCAGAAACACAGTCCGGTAGCCGGTATTAAAGATCAGTAACAGTGTAGTTACTGAAACTGTATCAGAAACACAGTCCTGTAGCCGGTATTAAAGATCAGCAGTGTAGTTACTGAAACTGTATCAGAAACACAGTCCGGTAGCCGGTATTAAAGATCAGCAATTATGTAGTTACTGAAACTGTATCAGAAACACAGTCCAGAAGTCGGCATTAAAGATCAGTAACAGTGTAGTTACTGAAACTGTATCAGAAATGACAGTCCGTAGTCTGGTATTAAAGATCAGTAACAGTGTAGTTACTGAACCGTATCAGAAACACAGTCCGTCGCCGGTATTAAAGATCAGCAGTGTAGTTACTGAAACTGTATCAGAAACACAGTCCGGCAGCCGGTATTAAAGATCAGTAACAGTAGTTACTGAACCGTATCAGAAACACAGTCCGGTAGCCGTATTAAAGATCAGTAAACAGTGCAGTTACTGAAACTGTATCAGAAACACAGTCCGCCGTATTAAAGATCAGCAGTAGTTACTGAAACTGTATCAGAAACACAGTCCGGTTGCAGCCGTATTAAAGATCAGCAACAGTGTGAAGTTACTGAAACTGTATCAGAAAACACAGTCCTGGTTGCCGGTATTAAAGATCAGTAACAGTGTAGTTACTGGAAACTGTATCAGAAACACAGTCCGGTAGCTCGGTATTAAAGATCAGTAACAGTGTAGTTACTGAAACTGTATCAGAAATACAGTCCGTAGCCGGTATTAAAGATCGGCAGCAGTGTAGTTACTGAAACTGTATCAGAAACACAGTCCGCCGCCGGTATTAAGATCGCAGCAGTGTAGTTAATAAAACCGTATCAGAAACACAGTCCGTCAGCCGTATTAAAGATCAGCAGTGTAGTTACCGAAACTGTATTTAAAACACAGGTCCGCCAAGCCGGGTATTAAAGATCAGCAGTGTAGTTACGAAATTGCATTAGAAACACAGTCCGTAGCTTCGGTATTAAAGATCAGCAGCAGTGTAGTTACCGGAAATCCGTATCAGAAAACACAGTCCGGTAGCCGGTATTAAAGATCGCAGTGTAGTTACTGAAACTGTATCAGAAACATGGTCCGGTAGCCGGTATTAAAGATCAGCAATGTAGTTACTGAAACTGAATCAGAAACACAGTCCGGTCGCCGGTATTAAAGATCGGCAGCAGTAGTTAATGAAACTGCATCAGAAGACACAGTCCGTCGCGTCAGTGGTTAAAAGATCAGCAGTAGTTACTGAAACTGTACGAAACACAGTCCGCGTCGGGCATAAAGATCAGCAGTGTAGTTACTGAAACTGTATCAGAAACACAGTCCGTATTTGTAATAAAGATCAGCAGTGTAGTTACTGAAACTGTATCAGAAAACACAGTCCGGTAGCCGTATTATAGATCAGGTAACAGTGTAGCTTACTTCGAAACTGTATCAGAAACACAGTCCGGTAGCCGGTATTACAGATCAGCAGCAGTAGTTACTGAAACTGTATCAGAAACACAGTCCGGTTGTCGGTATTAAAGATCAGCAGTGTAGTTACTGAAACTGTATCAGAAACACAATCCGGTAGCCGGTATTAAAGATCAGTAACAGTGTAGTTACTTTGAAACTGTATCAGAAACACAGTCCGTAGCGCCGGTATTAAAAGATCAAAACAGTGTAGTTACTGAAACTGTATCAGAACACAGTCCGTAGCCGGTATTAAAGATCAGTAACAGTGTAGTTACTGAAACTGTATCAGAAACACAGTCCGCTAGCCGGTATTAAAGATCATCAGTGTAGTTACTGAAACTGTATCAGAAACACAGTCCGGTAGCCGGTATTAAAGATCAGTAACAGTGTAGTTACTGAAACTGCATTGAAAACACAGTCCGGTAGCCGGTATAAAGATCGGCAGCAGTGTAGTTAATGAAACTGTATCAGAAACACAGTCCGGTAGCCGGTATTAAAGATCAGTAAATGGTGTAGTTACTGAAACTGTATCAGGATAGCGTTCGGTTATTTCATAGTGTCAGTGGGGACAGGGGACTTATAAACAGTGCTATTAATTTGTCAATATGAACTACTTTACACTTTCATTTATTGATATATTCATTTTATGATATTATTTAATCCACATAATATTAAATGTTAAATGCATACATGGTAAAATAAGATAAGTAAGCTTTGAACTGAAATCAGGCTTATGTGCTTGTCATTTTTGATATATAATATAATTTAATTAATTTATTAAAATAAAAGAAGCCTATAATCACTTTATTATTGATTCTGGATGAGGCCCAAAGCCGTGGTCGGGATGTTAGACATGGTCAATGCAGCTCTTCCTAACTTTGCTAATTTTATACTGTTTGTGTCTTTCCTTAAAATAACCCACTCATGATTTTCAGTGACTCAGTGTCCTTCCCTCACAGTCATAGTTACAGAACTACAGGAAGTGCAGGGGGTGGAAGGATCAATCAATCATATAACAATAACTGAAATAATCCATAACAGAAACAGTTAATTCCATTGCATGATATATAAATGCACTGGGATTTGTTTACCTGAAGAAAGCATGTTCCACTGGCCAGATGTTCCTGGATGGTAGCGTTGTAGAGCTGCTGGCTGAAGACAGGTTTGTTGTCATTGACATCCTCCACATGGATGTTTACGATGGCTGTGGAGGTTAACGGAGGAAACCTCTCCATCCACAGCCACCACCAAGAAGGCTGTGGTCAAGCGTCCCTCTCTGTCCAAGCCTGCAGCCATGCACATGCCAGTATGGGGTCACTGTTCACCAAGTAGTCCCGGGAGTTGCCTGTAAGATTGAGGCAGAAGATGCCGAACTCTCATCTTTGTCGTGGCCTTCACCTGCAGGAGGAGCCTCCAACAGGCAGACCTCTGGGATGTGCTGACCTCATAAGCTTATTTCAAAGGTTGGAGGGGTTGTCATTCACGCCCATCACTTGCAACAGAATGTTCTTCTCACTTCTAGAGGTGTGAGATCCAAAAAGTCTGAATAATGTGATGGTTAGTTCATACAGGTCCTTCTGCTCCTGTCCAGCTGGCCATCCACACAGAGAGCATATGGTGAACTCGTCTGTGGCCTTCAGGGTGAACTTTTCATCTCCACCCTCGAGCGACACGCGGACCTGTTTGTACGTGTGTTCAGAAAACAATACATTTGAACAACACCATACATAATAAATAAGCCTGATTATCAATCACGGCTTTGGTCTTTTCTGCTCTCCTTCAGTCTCTCACACTGCTGTTAGGGGACTTTGGTCCATTTCTGGAGAAAGCTAAAGCAGCTCAACTCTGTATGGTGGAATGACTGGAATAGGACATTTTCCTTAAGTGTAGAGAAGCTGATTTAAGAACAGATGGAGTGGTCCCTTCATTTCTTCTGCTGCTATATAAAAATACAAAAAGTATCGCTTCTTCTGAAATCAAGAGGATTAAAAAGGTTATCCTGTTTTTTGTTGGAGAAACTGGAGTAAATCTACTGTTCAGGGAAGACTTTCTACTAGATTCTGGAACAATGCTGTAATGATCTAATTGTAGCACTTCATCCCCAACTCATCCCAGTTGTATTGTTTGGAGCTCCATCGTTCCAGAGAACACAGTTCCACTGCTCCACAGCTCAATGCTGGGGGTCTTTATAGCCTCTAGTCCACACCTGCTATTAGACAAGGAGACCATAGAGACGTGTGTTTATCTGCTCCAGAGAGTCCTATTCTATTACAGTACTTCTCTGCCAGGATCTAGACAAGCTGTGTGCATCTTGCACATCCGTGTCACTAATGGGTGCAGCTTAAAGCTGAATAAATATTTGGACATAGTGCACATTGCACTACTGCATTATACTGTAGTATGCTGTACTGCCGTGTATCAAAACTACAGCTACAACTGACCTTACAGCCACCAAAGAGCTTTTATACTATAACCTTACCTTCTTGATGTCACCCAGGTCTGGGTCAGAAATGGCAATCCTGGCCACATATTCTCCATATCCAGCACCTTCAGACACCTCTGGATTTCCTGTTTCACTCAGGAACAGCATGTTAATGTTGGGGCTATTGTCATTGACATCCAGAACCTTAATACCCACAAAAGTACTGGTGGACTCAGGTTGGACTCCTGAGTCCTTTGCAGTCACTACAAGTTCAAAAACCCTCTGGCTTTCATAGTCCAAAGGCTTATTAAGGAGAATGACTCCAGTGTTCTTATCGACTATGAAAAACTCGTTTGGATCACTTTGCCGCCGATTGATCTCATAGGTGACCAGGCAGCAGCCACTGAATCTGCATCTATAGCATACACCTGACACAGGGTCAAGAGGCATTTTCCCACATACAGCCTGATATTCAGTCTGGTTGAACACAGGGGCATTGTCATTTTCATCCAGAACATTCACATTCACTTGGATATGACCTGTTTTTGGCGGCACACCTCCATCGAAGGCCCCAACGCCTAAGCTGTAGCGGTCTGACCCTCTCTGTCCAGCTTCTCCATAAGAAATCCAAGTTACAGTTGAGGATGGTGCCACGCCCTCCTCATGTGAGTTCCACTTTGAAAAGCTCCTCTGCTCCACCTGTCAAAATTCTGTAACCCTGAGTTCTGAACTGGCCTTCGTCCAGGTCCAGAGCTCCAGGCAGCTCAAAATGTGTTCCAGGCAGGCTCAATTCAGACATGTTCAGCTCAACAACGTCTACAGGAAATGTAGGCCAGTGGTCATTCACATCCTTTACCACCAACGTGACCTTGATGACCTCTCCAGTCAATGTTGCAGCTGCAAATTCATAATTGTCCCTGCGCTCCCGGTCCAAAGATGTGGCAGTGGAGATGATTCCAGACTCTGGAGCTCATTCCCAAGTCCTGAACACATCAGAGTCTCTACTTTCAGATATGAAAAGTCACACCCTGCACCAGATGGCAAGGCGGCCCTGAGGTCACCCACCACTGTAGAGGCTGGTAGACCTTCCTGAACAGACAGCCTGAGGTGATGCACCTGAGCGGACAGGCCAGTCCACATCAGCATAAGGACAGTGAAGACACACTGCAGCAGAGTGCTCAGGAGGCTTCATGGTCACCTGGCCAGCTCTCCAACACTCAACACACTTCACCTGGGTAAGCTGTGTCTCATGATCCAAGCCCTGTCCTCCTCAGTGGGCTCGAGGATCACCCCTCATTACAGACCACCACTGAGTGTCTGTCATCCAGCTTCTCGGGCAGCCCAACATCGACTGACCTTTACTCCTCAGAGCCTGAGCCTGCCTGTGACACTGGGGAGGGGCTTGTTGGTTCACTGACCATTCAAGAGAGCAAAAGAAGGAGGGGAGGAGAGAGAGAGAGAGAGAGAGAGAGAGAGAGAGAGAGAGAGAGAGAGAGAGCGTACGTCCTGCAGTGGAGTGGTAACACAGGAACACAGATGCTGGGTGACTGGACCTCCAGTACCAGGGTTGGGGTCCACCACAATCTCAGAACTTTAAATTCACTAATGCATAGCTTAGACACCACCTGCTGGACAGCTTTCTTAACAGCACCACCTGCTGGACATCAAACTGTCCCTGTGTCTTGTGCTGCATAACAGACCCTTAACTGGGGTCGTTTACACTAAATGGACAGACAGAAGTCCAGTGTGGCGGATGCTGTTCTTCTCTTGGCTGTGATGATGATGTTGTGCCTGGTTTTAACAGACACTTTAAGGGTTCTTTGCAATTTGTCCTAGTTTAGACCTGCTGGACGTGTGAAATGTTTAATGTCCACTAAAATCTTAGTTTCAGACAAACAGCTGAACACATGCTGAAATTCATACTTTCCTTTACTGCAATGTGATGTTCACTGTGACGTTCACTGCAAAGTTGTTTACTGTGACGTTCACTGTAAAGTTGTTCACTGTAAAGTCGCTCACCGTGACGCTCACTGTAAACGCTGCACTGTGACGCTCATCGACGTTTCACCGTAAAGTCGCTCACCGTGACGCTCATCAAAGTCGCTCACCGTGACGCTCACTGTAAAGTCACCATCGTGACGCTTCATCAAAGACGCCTCACTGTAAAGTCGCTTACCGTGACGCCACTGCAAGTCGCTATCGTGACGCTTCACTGTAAAGTTCGTTCACCGTAAAGTCGCCATCGCGGACGTGCTCACCGTAAAGTCGCTACCGATCGCCCACTGCAAAGTCGCTCACCGTAAAGTCGCTTACCGTGACGCTCACTGTAAAGTCGCTATCAGATGTTCACTGTGACGCTTCACTGCAAAGTCGCTCACCGTGACGCTCACCGTAAAGTCGCTTATCGTGACGCTCACCGTAAAGTCGCTACCGTGACAAGTTCACCAGACGCTCACTGTAAAAGTCGCTCACCGTGACGCTCAATTGTAAAGTCGCTCACCGTATCGCTTCACTGCAAAGTCGCTTACCGTGACGCTCACCGTAAAGTCGCTTTACCGTGACGCTCACTGTAAAGTCGCTTACTGTGATGTTCATCGTGACGCTCACTAAAGTCGCCATCAGACGCGCTCACCGTAAAGTCGCGCATCAGACGCTTCACTGTAAAGTCGCTTACTGCGATGCTCACTGTGACGCTCACTGCAAAGTCGTTTACCGTGACGCTCACTGCAAAAGTCGCTACCGTGATGTTCATCGTGATCGCCTTTTCACCAAAGTCGTTTACCGTGATGTTCACTGTGACGCTCACCGTAAAGTCGCTTACCGTGACGCCCACTGTAAAGTCGCTATCGTGACGCTCATCGTAAAGTCGCCACTGTGACGCTCATCAAAGTCGCTTTACCGTGACGCTCACCGTAAAGTCGCTATCAGACGTGCCCACTGCAAAGTCGCCATCAGACGCTCACTGCAAAGTCGCTATCAGATGTTCACCGTGACGCTCACCGTAAAGTCGCTTTCACGACGTTCACTGTAAAGTCGCTACGATGTTCATCGACGCTCACTGCAAAGTCGCTACTGTGATGTTCATCGTGACGCTCACTGTAAAGTCGCTTTACCGTGACGCTCACCGTAAAGTCGCGTTTACTGTGACGTTCACTGTAAAGTCGTTTACTGTGACGTTCACTGTAAAGTCGTTTACTGTGATGTTCACTGTGACGTTCACTGTAAAGTTGTTCACTGTGACGTTCACTGTAAAGTCGTTTACATTGACCCTTTGTCTGCAGGTGTACAGAGCTGACAGGATTACTGAGTCTTCATGTGCACTGTGTTGTCACAGCTGCATGTTTATAAATGTACATATTACACAGTAATACTCTATGGCTCAGTTCTGTTCTGTAGCTCAGGACTCTTAGCTGTAGTCTTATTTTAGTCTTAGTTTATAGTTATTGTAATTATTATATCACGTTTCGTAAAGAGACTCCAGTTCTGTGCTCTTTCTGCTCTTGTTGTTCGTTGTGCTGCTGTAATATGTGCTTTTCCCTCTGGAATTAATAAAGTTGTCTATCTGTCTGTCATGAGGAGACTTTGCTGTTCAAAAATGCATTTTGTTTGAAAAATGTTTGTATCAAAACCCAAACCTTATAAAAGACCCACAAAACTGTTTATATTTCACAACCCTTGATTTATTTGGATATGAGATATTCTCTGCTTTCAACTTTAACCTGCATCCAAGAATTATGGACAAGAGGTTCACTTAGTAGGACTTCTAAAACTACCAACATGGCATTTCACTGCACACACACACACACACGCACACGCACGCACGCACACGCACATGCACATGCACGCACACACACACACACACACACACGCACTCGCACACACACACACGCACGCGCACACACACACACGCACGCGCGCACACACACACGCACGCGCACACACACACACGCACGCACGCGCACACACACACACGCGCACGCACGCACGCGCGTATGAAAAAGAGCACTCCAAAGTCCCACTGAATGTTAAGATTTAGGAGTGAATACATATAATAACATTTTTTATTAATATGCACTTGTAATTATACATCCAGTGTACTATATGGTTAAAATGGACAATGCTGTCCCACCCTGTCCATATTCTCCACCTACTGTCTGTGTCTCAACCCCTCACAAAGGAAAAATGAGCTTGGTAAAATAACATTTCAAAACCTTTCTGAAGCAAAGGCACATTTCTCAAACGCATTTAAAAAGAAATACAAACACAAACTGAAAGGTAGGCAGAAGGTCATCCATCGTGGAAGAAACAAGCAGATGGAAATTAGCTTTCCACACCTTCCCAGAATTCATCTGGAGGAGAGGAGTTAGCACAAAGCTAACCAGCACTTCAAGGAGTCAAGGAGCACACAGCATCTGAGAGGTAGCGAAGACGGGGAGACAAGACTGCTGCTAACACCATTCAGGCTGAAAAGTGCTTGTGTTCTTGTGTTCATGCTGTTCTCATGTGGTTGGCTGCGGTTCCTGCTTGTGGAAATATCTGTAACGTTGCTTTTATGGCACAGAGGCCATGTGCACCCAGGCCTGCCTGGATTGTTGTAGAGGAGGTAACTGGGGAACCAGATCACTCAGATGACAGCACCCTCTCCTGTTTGGCTGTCCAGCCTCAGACTGCCCTGGTGTGTCCAGTCCTGAAAGCCACTGAAATCACAGCTGAACAATTCAGAAACAGAAGAGGAGGAGTGAAGGTGGAGCAGGATGGACCCCTACCCACACAAGCCCAATGCTGGCTCTCTGCCATTGGCTAATCTGTGCCAGTGGGTTGGGCTAGTGAGAGTCAGGCGGTTCCCGACTCATATGAATACTTTAGCAAGCGAGTCGGCTCCGGCACTGGCAATGTAGCACTTGGATGGATGGAACGCCACATCGTGGATGGACTCGTCAAACTTCTTGCGGTGTGCTGTGAACTCCTGGATGCAGGTCTTGTTCTCCATATTCCACAGCCTGATGGAGCAGTCATGGCCTAAGAAAAAGAAAGTCAGAGGGAAATTTTAATATCTTCTTATTTATTCATAGTTTGTTATTGTAAAAATGCAACAAAGCGTACAACAGGAGCTCAAATGTCTTGATGTCCTGACACTTACTCCCAGACATCAAGTACAGTCCATTAGGATCCACTGCAAGGCTTGTAACAGCATCCAAATGGGCCACCATGGAGTGGATCAGTTTTCCTGTTGGAACAATCAGAACATTTCAGCTCCAGCTCAGAACAATATTCACTAAAACCCGTCCTCGGTGGAACCTGAACATTAAGGACAAAATATGTCCACACAGCTATAATGCTCCTCCAATGAGGACTTCCCATGAAGGGATGCGACGGTACCTGTGTTGTTGTCGTAGAATTTGATGTGGCGGTCCTCCTGAGCAGTGATGGTGATTGGGAGAGTGGGATGACTCAGCACTTTGTTAATGCGACAGGATGCTCCTACAGAAAAGACACGAACAGAACAGCTCTGTCTCGGTGAAGAATACAGCCCGATTCAGCCACACCCCAACCAAACCTCATACAGCACAGCTCTAAAACATCAATAAATAACAATACTTTCAGAATTGAAACAATTCATTAATTCAGTAAAAAAACACAGCACATCCAACAGGAAATAACATGTGTGTGTGTGTGTGTGTGTGTGTGTGTGTGTGTGTGTGTATCACTGTGTGAGGATGGGTTAAATCCAAACACAGCGGGTTAAAAAAGTATAATTACTAAAATCTGAGACTCCACTGCCAGCTTAGAATACTTAACCTGCATGAACGTCCGTACCAACACTGAGCTTGTGTCTTACTCACACTTCCACTCTCACAGCTCATCACCATTTCCTCACATTTATTGTGAGGTAAACTTCTCTATTTATGTCTGTGCTCTCTGGTGTCGACCGGAGGAGGACGGTTCCCCTTTTGAGCCTTTGTTCCGCTGCACACCAGAAACATGCCACACTACCCGATATTGTGGAGTTGCTGTGAATCAGTGATGTTGAACATCACAGACTGGATCCGCTGGACTTTCCAGAAACACTGAAACGTGTTGTATGTTACTTTATCTGCTGTAATGCTAATCGTCTGCTCTGATTGGTTGTGTAGAGAACAACACTGTCTGTTGGTGTGTGATTGAGAGACCTTACCCAGCTCAACAGTGGACTCCATGTTGAGGACCAGCTGACATGTCTCCATGTTGAAGAGGCCTATATGTCCTCTGCTGAATGATGTCACCATGTAAGCAGGATCGCTGCAGACCAGATCTACCGAAGAGGGCAGACCCAACTCTGGACATAAACCACACGCACACACACACACACACACACACACGTTCATTAATTCCAGATCCTACAGATTTATTTTACAGCACAGGTCTGTGTTCTCCTCCATGAATGTTCAGCTGTCCAGTGGTGTGGCATTACAAACTGTCTGAGAAGATGCTGGTGCTACACTACCAATAGAAATGTCCAACAACATTACAGGAATGAAATCTGGAGACAATGTTCTTATGGATACAGTAAAATAAGTTACCCATATTCCCGTTAAAGGTGGCGAGGGCCGCCTGAGGGTTCAAAGCATTCCACAACCGCACCGTCCCATCAGCTGAGCAGGACAGGAGGCGCTGGTGAGCGACGCAGTGGACCAAACCCCACACTGCATCTGTGTGTCCGCACAGCGCTCCCCGAAGGACTGATGGCTCTATAACACACAAAACACAGGGATGCTATCTCAGTTGCGGAGCTGAAGTGAGCAGAGTGAGCTGAGTGAAGGAGTGATTACACCTGAAACCTCAAATGACCTTAGAATAGAACAAAGTAAACCAATGTTCTGAAAAGCTCCGCCTCTCTGCAGCCCACAGGTTTACAGCTGTGACGGGTTAATTATTAGTAAATTGTCTTCCCTATGAAACCCGACTGACTGTTAGAACGTTCTGACCCACTGTGTGAAATGACCCCCTAAACACAAAGATAGGAGGAGGACAGTTACGGTAGGAGTCGTAGGGGTCAGTGTTGGGGCTCGGTGTGTTCCAGCACTGAATGATGCCGTCTAGCCCACCGCTGTAACACTGCTCCCCTGTGTTACTCATCACCACACACAGTACAGCACCCCTGTAACACACACACACACACACACACACACACACACACACACACACACACACACACACACACACACAGTACATAATGATTGAAGCTAGTCCACCTGTCCTCACACCTGACTGTCCACCTCATTCAGCTTTCAGGCAGAGCGCAGCAGCGAGCTGGAATTCCCTAAACAGTAAAACTCATTTTTATTTTATTCAATTTTTTGTTTTATTATTTTTAATACATATCAGCTATTTTTACTTTGTGATCATAATTACGATTGTACTATTATTATCAGTCACTTTAGTTAATGTTCGTTTTTTATTCTGCTGTTTCTCTGAAAATAATTTTATGTTAATTTTTGAATCTTTAACAGCTGATTTGTATTCTCATTTTTTGGTATTTTATATTTGTTCCCAGATATGTTATATGTTATGTTTCTCTACTTTTTTAAATCTTAATTTTATCTTAATATTATCTTCATTGTTTCCCTTTTAATGATTTAATTTGTTTATTTGTTGATTAAAAAATGAGAGACAGCCAGAATGTATTCTTTGATTAATTTGATAACTGATGGATTGATTGATCTGTAAGCTTTGTAAATATTACACAAGTAAGAGTAAATTACCTGTGAGCCCTGAAGGTGTAAATCGGTTCCACATCCAACGAGGTGTTCCTGTTCAGAACAGAGCATCAGTCAGATAACTAATCACAATAAAAGTCCTACAAACACAGACAATAAAAGTCCTACAAAAAGAAGGGACCTGGAGAAATCCTGATGCTTTTTTTAAAAAAGGCTCAACAAAATCGCCGGAACATAGTTTAACATCCAATTTCCCAGTAAATTTGTGAGGATTTCAGATATTAGCAAAGGTCTTGATCTACTGTGAGATCATGTGAAATCAGAGGCTGAGAACCAGGTCCTACTTTTTAGCAGGGGTCGTTTTCTGCAGGTTCCACATCTTCAGCGTGTGATCCTCAGAAGCTGTGATGAGAACGGGTTCTACGGGGTGAAACGCCAGGCCCCGGATGCTGTCGAAGTGGCTGCGCAGGGTGAACTTGGGGTTCCATGTCTTGCGCAGGGTGTCCTTGTTGTTAGTAATCTGAGGAGGTCAAAACTGTTGATATCAACTCCACAACAGAAGCAGATCCATCATCATTACAGTCTTTAATATTTAACTCCTAATGCAGTTAGTCACTGCTTGGGGGGATTAGACCGCACACTGCACCTGGGGACTGAAACCCGTGGACAGATTCAGGAAGTCTTCACTTCCTCAGTTTAAACACTGATAACTGCTACAGAAAGAGGAGTGTGTTAATTAAACATCTCTAAACTTCTCCTTGTTGGAGTCTAGCATTTATAGTATCAACACCAGCTACAGCAAATCAGTGCTTAGGGATGTTAAATCAGGTGTGCTGCTAATGGAAATGAACACATGCATTCCTGAAGCAACTAGAATAAATCCTTCTTCCTGTCTGCTGTGTTTACCTGCTGTAATGGCTGTGGTGAGATCTAAATATCTGTAATTATCTGAAATAACCTCAATTAAACATTTCTGTTACCAGCTATCAGTCCCCTCCATGAGGAATGTCCTCCCCTCCCTGGCTTTGAACTGATCATTCCAGATCTCTTTGGTGGATTTTTACAATGTTTTTTTTATCAGAATGTCGAGGTCACAGTGAGGGTGGAGATCAGCTCGTTCTGCTCGGGCTGATAGCTGGGCTTAGTAAAACTCACTTCATACGCAAGGATATCAGCCTCATTGGCGACAGTCAAACCAGCCAGTTCTCCCAGTCCAAGCTCCCCTGTCTCCATGGCCTCGTCTGTCCCGATGATGAAGGCCTTGCCTGAGGAAGGGGGGAAGGTGATTGCCTCCACTGCAATAAGCACATTGTTATTAACATGATATTTCTGCTTCCACATTTGCTCTCTGTGCTGTTACGGTTCCGAGGTGAGTGAGTTTGGGAAGTTCAGGGTCTACATTTTTTAACAGCACTCAGACAAAAGCCTGCAAAACATACAAATCTGAAAACCTATCCTATAAAGCAGCGATTACAGAAAGACAGGACCGATTCTGTCTCATAGAGCTTCACTCAGTGTGGGAAAGGGATGTTCAGGTGAGCTGGAGGTGGAGCACCTTCATCAGCGTGGATGCTCTCATGTTCACTGAAGCGATTAGCGTTGGCCCGGGCAGGGGGCGCTATGGAGGCCTGCAGCAATGATGGCTCCTCAGTGTCCCGCAAATTAGCCAACATATCCTGCAGCTTAGTACGATTTGGCCCTGAGAGAGAGAGAGAGAAAACAGAGAGAGAAAGAGAGAGAGAGAAAACAGAGAGAGAGAGAGAAAGAGAGAGAGAAACAGAGAGAGAGAGAGAGACGGAGAGAGAGAGAGAGAGACAGAAACAGAGAAAAACAGAGAGAGAGAGAGAGGGAGAGAGAGAGAGACAGAAACAGAGAAAAACAGAGAGAGAGAGAGAGAGAGAGAGACAGAAACAGAAACAGAGAAAAACAGAGAGAGAGAGAGAGAGAGATAGAGAGAGAGAGAGAAACAGAGAAAAACAGAGAGAGAGAGTGACTGACATTAATTAACTGACATTATTCTGCTGGAAATTCAACGAGTTTAATTCGACAGAAAAAATTTGGTAAATTTAATGAAAACCTGGAAGGTGTTCAGACTCCCGCCCCTGACCAATGTTCCAGATTGATGGGTTTCGGATGTTTTGGGGAAGAGTTCCTGTGCAGCACTGATCCCACTGAACACTTCCAACTTCACTCCATATGGTTCTGAATCTCACTTAAGGTGTCCACATTCCCAGTTCACAGAGAACCACTGGGGTGACTGGGCTGCACCAAATAAAATTGGTCAGCTGTAAAGCTGGACACAGTGTGACGCTGACATCACCTTTATAACACCTTCATAAACCTTCTCTGATATGAAGCTCCTCCCACTAACAGGACCAATCAGCCTGAGACCAGTCTTATTCAAACCTTCAGCCTCACAGGGGTTTTTACTGCACTGGAGTAGATCCTCAATCTCATCTGCTTCAGAACTCCAAATGATCCTGATCTGTTCCCACCTCATCTCCACAGTTCACCACAGGGTTCTGACTGTGAGGAACACACTGAGTACTGTTCAATGCTCTGTCCAGACATCTTTCATTTTGCTACTTTTGCATTTCTAAACTTTAGAGTTAGAGACTAAAATGGTCACTGGAACAGAGAGGTGGACGTTAAAGCACAGTGGGAGAGGAGCGATTACATCACCACCCTAATCAGCAGAGTGAGAAACGAGTCAGTTTCACTGACACAACAGCATCAAAAACAACCTTCCAGCAAAATCAAATCAAACAGGAAAATAAAGAACTGAAGGAGGAGATACAGAGAGAGTGAAGAACAGCAGGAGGAAAGAACTGTTACAGACTAGAGTGCTGGAGTGCAAATGAAGATACACATGAAAGGCTGTGTTTAGACCGACAGACAGGGACAGGTACAGACAGACAGACATACGGATGAACACAGACAGACAGAGACATACATGAAGAGAGAGGCAGGCAGGTGCAGACAGACAGGCAGACAGACGCTCCCACACATAGAGATAACTGAGGAAAAGGAAGCATCACAAAGAAACCGAGGTGACAGCAAGGGGACAGAGAGGGGACGGCAGGGAGACCGTCTATGTTAAGGAAGCATAATGTTCCTGGCAGCTCAGAGCAGAGAGGACAGAAGAGGAAGGAGAGGACAGAGCTGGCCAGGTCCACTTACTCTTCACCCCCTTTTTGCCTTTGCGCTCCTTTCTGTACTGCTCCTTCAGTTTGGTTATCAGGCTCTGGTCCACATCCCAGGCCTGCCTGTCCTTCTCTACACGGGGGGAGACACAGTTCAGTCGGCTGTTAGCCAGAGGAGGACCGGCGTCTACGTACATCATCAAACAGAGCACTGCCAGTGTCCCAACGCAGACAGCGTTCAGAGAATCCCCCTCCCAGGACATATCGATGATAATGATCACATTATTACATGATCAGTCATTTGAACAGATATGAGACTGATCTTGGTTCTGTTGGGTCAGGACGGTTAGACACCAGAACTGTTCAGAACAGCTTTAAACAGCTCTGAACTCTGCTGATGTTAAATATTTACTCACCAATCAGATTTCTTTTTTGTATATATTTATTTATATAACATTTGTCCAGTCGGCGAGCACAGATTCACTGTACTTGTCCCACGTTAGCACGGTTTGACCCAGCTGATGGACAAGCGGATTTTTCATGGGTTAAACCACATCACCGAGTTTTTGTGGCCATTATGAGCAGCAGCCTTACGCTGAGTAACGCAGGCACTGGTGTGTGTTAGGGGGCGCTGTGTGCTGGAGGAGACAAAGATGATGTAAACATACATCTAATGAAGATAATGTCTCCACAGAGTGAATGAATCACAGAGATACAGACAGTTAAAGACAGTAATAAAAGACGCGCGTCACTGTTTACACATTATAGGGTTGAATTTTTATAAATGTATTAAAAATAAAACAGAAATAGAACATGTACAAGTTTTCACAGCCTTTGCTGAGACACTCAAAATTGAGTTCAGCTGCATCTCGTTTCCACTGATCCTCCTTCAGATGAAGTCTGAGGAACCGTCTGTAGACTGTTTGACAGTTTGCCAGAATTTGCCACAGCTTATTGTTGTTGTTGTTGTTGTTGTTGTTGTTGTTGTTGTTGTTGTTTATGAGGGGTAACTGGATCACAATTTGTCTGGCCTGTCCTCAGAATACATTTAGGATATTTAATTTATGCAGAAGTGAAAAAGTGTAAAAACCTATAAAAATCTGTGAACAAACAACTTCAGAATACAGTGTTTAGTATAATGTAGGGTACAGTGTAGTGCTCAGTATACAGTGTACAGTACAGTGTACAGTGTAGTGCTCAGTATACCGTGTACAGTACAGTGTTCAGTATACAGTGTACAGTACAGTGTTCAGTATACAGTGTACAGTGCAGTGTTCAGTATACCATGTACAGTACAGTGTTCAGTATACAGTACAGTGTTCAGTATACAGTGCAGTGTTCAGTATACACTGTACAGTACAGTGTTCAGTATACAGTATACAGTGTTCAGTATACAGTGTAAAGTGTAGTGTTCAATATACAGTGTTCAGTATACCGTGTAAAGTACAGTGTTCAGTATACTGTGTACAGTACAGTGTTCAGTATACAGTGCAGTGTTCAGTATACCGTGTGCAGTACAGTGTTCAGTATACAGTGTACAGTACAGTGTTCAGTATACCGTGTACAGTACAGTGTTCAGTATACAGTACAGTGTTCAGTATACTGTGTACAGTACAGTGTTCAGTATACCGTGTACAGTACAGTGTTCAGTATACTGTGTACAGTACAGTGTTCAGTATACCGTGTACAGTACAGTGTTCAGTATACAGTGTACAGTACAGTGTTCAGTATACCGTGTACAGTACAGTGTTCAGTATACAGTACAGTGTTCAGTATACTGTGTACAGTACAGTGTTCAGTATACCGTGTACAGTACAGTGTTCAGTATACTGTGTACAGTACAGTGTTCAGTATACCGTGTACAGTACAGTGTTCAGTATACAGTGTACAGTACAGTGTTCAGTATACCGTGTACAGTACAGTGTTCAGTATACAGTACAGTGTTCAGTATACTGTGTACAGTACAGTGTTCAGTATACCGTGTACAGTACAGTGTTCAGTATACTGTGTACAGTACAGTGTTCAGTATACCGTGTACAGTACAGTGTTCAGTATACAGTGTACAGTACAGTGTTCAGTATACCGTGTACAGTACAGTGTTCAGTATACAGTGTACAGTACAGTGTTCAGTATACTGTGTACAGTACAGTGTTCAGTATACCGTGTACAGTACAGTGTTCAGTATACAGTGTACAGTACAGTGTTCAGTATAGTGTATAGTATACAGTGTACAGTACAGTGTTCAGTATACAGTGTACAGTATACAGTACAGTGTTCAGTATACAGTATACAGTACAGTGTTCAGTATACAGTGTACAGTATACAGTACAGTGTTCAGTATACAGTGTACAGTACAGTGTTCAGTATACAGTGTACAGTATACAGTACAGTGTTCAGTATACAGTATACAGTACAGTGTTCAGTATACAGTGTACAGTATACAGTACAGTGTTCAGTATACAGTGTACAGTACAGTGTACAGTACAGTGTTCAGTATACAGTGTTCAGTATACAGTGTTCAGTATACAGTGACCCTGTATTGTGAGTTTACCCCAGTCTGTGCCATATACAGTGTTCAGTATACAGTACAGTGTTCAGTATACAGTGTACAGTACAGTGTACAGTATACAGTGTTCAGTATACAGTGACCCTGTATTGTGAGTTTACCCCAGTCTGTGCCATATACAGTGTTCAGTATACAGTACAGTGTTCAGTATACAGTGTACAGTACAGTGTACAGTATACAGTGTTCAGTATACAGTGACCCTGTATTGTGAGTTTACCCCAGTCTGTGCCATATACAGTGTTCAGTATACAGTACAGTGTTCAGTATACAGTGTACAGTACAGTGTACAGTATACAGTGTTCAGTATACAGTGACCCTGTATTGTGAGTTTACCCCAGTCTGTGCCATATACAGTGTTCAGTATACAGTACAGTGTTCAGTATACAGTGTACAGTACAGTGTACAGTATACAGTGTTCAGTATACAGTGTTCAGTATACAGTGACCCTGTATTGTGAGTTTACCCCAGTCTGTGCCGTCCCCCGCGCTCCGGGAATCCGGCGAGGTGTCCATGTCCTCAGTGTTGGGTAGGAAGTTGAAGCCTTTGAGAGCTTCCTCTGTATCAGGGTCATCATGGGTGGGAGAGAAAGATGATGAAGGCTTCTTCCTCACGATCTGCAGAAGAACCAGAACAAATGCCACACTGATAAGAACAGAATCAGGAGAGCGGGTTCACTGCGTCATCAGTACCATCAGTCTGAGGGTTTTAAAGATTAAATCTGATAAACAAACACAATGAACTCTTCTGACCATTCAGAGTAGGGCTGTCCTTCACATCCAGGGTTAGGAGGTGACCAGGGCCAGACAGTACAGCAGGCTCAATGCTACTGTACGTGTGCAATCAACCAATCAGGTTTTGTTTTTCGGCGAATGGGACCAATTTCAGGAGGAAAACGATGGTGTGTTTCAGTGCACGGTTCCTACAGTACTAGTTGGTATTTACGGGGTTATAGAGTGTCAGTGATCTATCGGTCTGATTATCGGGGTTCTGTCTAAATGATTATTCAGTTTATTCCATATCTATAAAGATGACCCGTCCAGTTACAGGTGTGTTTTCCTCCCAGTATAAATAAACACCATCGTTCATGCTCACCGTTCTGGAATCTACAGCAGTCTTTTCTTCTTCATCCTCCTCATCGCTGAATTCAGCAGCATAGCTCTCGATGAAGAACGCATTGAGCACGGCGCTGGAGTCAGACAGGTCCACGTTCCTACAGCATCCCGAACCACACAGACCAAACCTTTCTGATCACACTGCTCATTGACTTCCAGAGTCTTTATTACATATCATTCATCGCACCACTGCTGGACGTCGTGGACCATTCAGTCCTCCTTTAATGGAAGTTCATTAATATATTAAGTGTCTAAGTGTGTCATATATTTCCTGGCCAATCACAGTGTCCTTGTCCCAGTTATCCTGGTTAAAATAACGGGGTCAGTCCAGCAGTCTGCCCCAGACTCACCCTGCTGTATTGGCTCCCTGCGGTGCGGTGTCTGTCCCGTTAAGCAGCGGCTCCTGGCTGGACTGGTCATCTGTGCCGCCACCAGTCATGCCCAGCAGGGCCTTCACTCTCTGAGTCTTCACATTCAAAACAGTGTCAGTGTAGCCCACCTCCTGCAGGTACCTACAGAAGCAGACAGAGGGCGCTATGTGAGCGAGAACAGCACTAAACCGCTCTCTCAGCATCTGTCTCTCTCATAAACAGACTGAGGTCTGTGGAGACCACACTGTGCAGAAGATCAAAAGACGTTTCTAAAGCAGGACCATCTCTGACAACTCTTGCAAGTATGGAAAAATACAAATAATAATAATAATGTTCATAATAATAATAATAATAATAATAATAATAATAATAATAATAATAATAATATTAATCATCATCATCATCATCATCATCATGACACATCAATGATACAACAGAGCAACGTAACATTTTTGAAATGCTTTCCCAAAGTTCTGGAGTGTGTGTAAGAGCGGAGTGTGACTGTAAGAACGGAGTGTGTGTAAGAGCGGAGTGTGACTGTAAGAACGGAGTGTGACTGTAAGAACGGAGTGTGTGTAAGAGCAGAGTGTGACTGTAAGAACGGAGTGTGACTGTAAGAACGGAGTGTGTGTAAAAGCAGAGTGTGAATGTAAGAGCAGAGTGTGTGTAAGAGCAGAGTGTGACTGTAAGAACGGAGTGTGACTGTAAGAACGGAGTGTGTGTAAGAGCAGAGTGTGACTGTAAGAACGGAGTGTGACTGTAAGAACGGAGTGTGTGTAAGAGCAGAGTGTGACTGTAAGAACGGAGTGTGACTGTAAGAACGGAGTGTGTGTAAAAGCAGAGTGTGAATGTAAGAGCAGAGTGTGTGTAAGAGCAGAGTGTGACTGTAAGAACGGAGTGTGACTAAGAGCAGAGTGTGTGTAAGAGCAGAGTGTGACTGTAAGAGCAGAGTGTGACTGTAAGAGCAGAGTGTGACTGTAAGAGCAGAGTGTGTGTAAGAGCAGAGTGTGACTGTAAGAGCAGAGTGTGACTGTAAGAGCAGAGTGTGACTGTAAGAGCGAAGTGTGTGTAAGAGCGGAGTGTGTGTAAGAGCAGAGTGTGTGTAAGAGCAGAGTGTGTGTAAGAGCAGAGTGTGTGTGGCCCGGGGGAGACTCATACTCACTGTCTGAGCAACTGCCGGCCTTGCTTCCATGACAGCTGACTGTTCAGACAGCCGGACGTCTCCTTCACCTCGTCTGTAAACCGCAGAAGAAGAGGAGACTGAGTGTCCTTCGTTACCTGCCGCCTGTTATCATTTTTAATACATTCATTACTCAGTGACGTTCAGAGGGCCGGGGTAAGAGGGGACGGTCAGAGGGTCGGTGTAAGAGGGGACGGTCAGAGGGCCGGGGTAAGAGGGGACGGTCAGAGGACCGGTGTAAGAGGGGACGTTCAGAGGGCCGGGGTAAGAGGGGACGGTCAGAGGGCCGGGGTAAGAGGGGACGTTCAGAGGGCCGGGGTAAGAGGGGACGGTCAGAGGGCCGGGGTAAGAGGGGACGGTCAGAGGGCCGGGGTAAGAGGGGACGGTCAGAGGGCCGGGGTAAGAGGGGACGGTCAGAGGGCTGGGTCAGAGCATGGGGTCAGTTGCTGTACAGCACATCTGGAGCAGAGAGGGTTAAAGGCCAAACAGCTATAAACAACCGGGTTATCAAAACTCTGAGTATCAAATCCCAGTGCTCTCACACACATTCATACACAGGCGTAGTTGTGGCGTAGTTGTGGCGTAGTTAAGGCGTAGTTGTGGCGTAGTTAAGGCGTAGTTGTGGCGTAGTTGTGGCGTAGTTAAGGCGTAGTTAAGGCGTAGTTAAGGCGTAGTTGTGGCGTAGTTGTGGCGTAGTTGTGGCGTAGTTAATGAGCTGAACTCCATGTGAGAGCAGCCAGAGACAGAATATCTGACTGGTACGGAGAACAACAGGCTCCAAAGTCACAAATGAGAGTAAAAAGCCACCTGTAAAATAAAACGCTGAAGACATGAGCTGCTGGGAACGTTCTTCACACCACAAGAAAGATCAGCCAGATCAGACTTACTCTCTTCATCACGGAACTGAACCTGTGGGTGACGTACCAGCTACTCTCTTCACAAACCTTTATTCCCAGAACTCTCACTCGGGACTTTAACCAGGTTCAGGAGTAACACTCGTACAGATGTGATCCCAGTTTGTGACACTGGATCAGAACATCCTCAGACAAACATCACCAGCACAATGTGAATGAAATCAGAGACTTACCGGAGTCATAGCTCGGTGTCTTCATGTCACCCACATTCAGTTCTGTTCCATATTTCAACTTGTGATACTTTGCCCTGAAAGAAGAAGAAGAAGAAGGTGTGTGTGTGTGTGTGTGTGTGTGTGTGTTTGATGTGCTGATCAAATTCTAATCATCTCAGCAGTTCGTATGTTCTCCTCCGGCCAGAGCAGCTGTGAATAAGCTGAGATGTGATGCTTACGTGAGCTCACACTCAGAAAGCATCCAGCAGTGAGGAGAAGTTTCTTCAGGAGTGCAGGTTGAGCAGCCGGTGGTAAAGCACTTCAGCAGGGCTTCGGTTCGGTGTGCTGCTGTTGAACACACAGTCTCTGAACTTCCAGAATAAAGTCAGAACGTTCGGAGAACATGTGCAGCGGCAGACCGACGGCGCTAAAGTCCACACTCGTCTCGCAACCAACTTAGTAGTCGATTATTTGTTGATGTCATCGCATGTTTCTCGCATTCAGTCACAAAACACACACAACACGCTTTTAATGATCAGTTTCACTATTACTGATACCAGGGACACTAACAGCTCAGAGATGTGTGCAGGACATCCTGTGGACATGTCACCTCTCATGGTAGAACGTTTAGAAAACCTTTCAGCAGGATAATGCTCCACACACAGCACGGACTTCCAAGGAACGTCTCCACGAACACTTCCAGATTCATCACCAGTCCAGCATTTACGGGAGCAGATGGACTCCATCTTCAGTCACCTACGAGTGAGCAGGATCTGCAGGTCCAGCTGCACCATCTGTGGGTAAATGTTCTGCAGGATGACGTAAGGAACCTGTACCTCCGTGACCAACCGGATCTCACCTTATATCCAGACTAGAGAACCAACAGGGAACTAGAACCTCCTTTCAGTTCAATAAACTCATCCTTTACTCTGATACTGTAATTAATTACATCATCATTACATTCATTACATTCATTGATTCAGTCCATTACTGTTTCATCAGTAAGTGCATCAAAGACAGCAGCTGAAGGCTAGAATAGAACGTGTGGGTTCTGACCTCTCCTGCTTCAGTGCATACTCCAGCATCTTAATCCTCCTCACCAGGTCTCTCTTAAGGTTCTCCTGACCCTTCCTCTCACCGTGCAGGAAGGCAACCTGAGCCTGTAAACAGAGAACACACCGCAAACACTACAGCTGTGCAAACTCTTCCAGACACTGCTTTTCTAGAACCAACAGAATTTGTGCCATTTAGGCCGTTGGTTTATACTGTACTGAACAGAACGTCGGTAGTGAAAGGACAGGAAGTGCGAGAGACATGAATTAATATAATCCATTTATCAATATCACTGATATATCAATTACTGAGACTGGATCCGTCTGAAACACTGTGCCCTGTGTCGTGTAGTTTACACCTGATCCCAACATTGTCTTTGGTTTCAGATCTAAAATCGCTGTAGTGGACAGAGACACATTCCCTGTGGGAATATTCTGGGGACACAGTCAGCTCGTGATGTGCTGAAGGTTCAGAACCTCTTCAAACCACCTTGCAGTTCTCCGTAAGGTCTGCTCCAGCAGCCGCGGAAGCTCCAGGCCGTCTGCACTGAAGTCCGTCATTGACAGAGTGCTCTCCGTTACACTCTTCCGTTAACGCTTAACTACCCAGCACAGACGAGGACGTCTCCATATGAGGTGAGGACAGAACATGTTCTATTCCAGGACACTGAATGCATTATTGAATCCCAGTGCATAAAGGGCTCTTAGTCCTACTCACACTGACTCACCATCCACTCACCCCCCCCTCACACTCACCACCCACTCACCCCCCACCCACACTCACTCACACTCACTCACTCACACTCACTCACACTCACTCACTCACACTCACACTCACTCACACTCAGCCACACTCGCACTCACTCAGCCACACTCGCACTCACTCAGCCACACTCGCACTCACTCAGCCTCACTCGCACTCACTCGCACTCACTCACACTCACTCACACTCACTCACACTCACCCCCCACTCACCCCCCACTCACCCCCCACTCACTCACACTCACTCACACTCACTCACACTCACTCACACTCACTCACACTCACTCACACTCAGCCACACTCAGCCACACTCGCACTCACTCAGCCACACTCGCACTCACTCAGCCACACTCGCACTCACTCAGCCACACTCGCACTCACTCAGCCTCACTCGCACTCACTCGCACTCACTCACACTCACTCACACTCACTCACACTCACCCCCCACTCACCCCCCACTCACCCCCCACTCACTCACACTCACTCACACTCACTCACACTCACTCACACTCACTCACACTCACTCACTCACACTCACCCCCACTCAAAAGGATGATTACACAGGTCCAAAAACAAGCATCCTCATCGGGCTGCTATCAGAGGGATCACAGCCCGATTCTGTAACAACCACATTGCAGTTCTCTGAGATGATCTTCAGAGACACACCAGCAGGACCACAACGTTCTCCGGATCTGCCAAACAATGAAACCATACAGGGGTTCAATCCCCTCCAACACTCTATATACAATGCAGAAGAGCTGGACCTCCGCAAACCAGTTCTTTCCTAGAAAGCTCCAACACACCAGCGCTCTGATAACTGGACCTGATTAGAGGATTCCACGCATTCCAGCGTACAGCAGATACACAGCCAGACGTGTGGGCGTGCAGAGAACAGCTGATAGTGCATCATACACAGCCTGGTCCAAACCACCAGCCTGAGAAGCTCCGCTCAAACTGTAGCCCAAACCACATGCAAAGCAGCCGCAGATCCGGATCAGGAAAGGAGGACGGGCTGAGGGAAGCGCTGTGTTTTTAAGGGACTACATTTAAAAACCCAAATAAGCCACATGGACAAGATTACGTCCATGATTATGTCGGTTAGAGGTTCTGAATGTGGCTTTGGGTTCAATTCATTGAGCATCAACCTCAGACCTACAGAAGAATGTCTTCATAAAACCAAGGAGAGGAATCAGCTTCACGAGTCCAGCGCTGCATGGAGCTCTCAGGCCTGCTTTAGAACTCACAATTAGAAAGCGACTCCACAAGGAGTTCTAACAGTACTAAAATAGCGTTTGATGTGTCCTTCTTACCACACTGCAGGGTGGGGGTCCGAAAGCTGGGGGGCTGCACCGGGGGAGGAGGCTTAAAGGTGACAGAAAAACTGAGAGGACACCTGAAGTGTAAACCACTCCCACTGAAGCCCCCAAACACACACACACACACACACACACACACACACACACACACACACACACACACACACACACACACACACAGATGCCCACACACACTGCTGCATATCCATACATGCCTCCACACACTCACACACGCGGATTCACACTGATACACACACGGCCTCTCACTCTCTCTCTCACACACACACACTTGAAAACGGGGACAAACAGCAACTAATGGGCGTGATTTTGGTGCAGGAGACTATAAGCCTTGACAGGACAATCACTCACAGATCAAAAATTACATCAACTCTCAACCTCAGAATCAGAACCTGAAGTCCTCAGGATCCTGAAGATCCTCAGGATCCTGAAGATCCTCAGTCATCCACTGGTCAACTCTACTCCACAACACAGCCTGACCTCAGAACCATTAATACAATGACTGGCGTCCTGTTTTCAGTACAACGCACCTCCTGTGTGTGTGTGTGTGTGTGTGTGTGTGTGTGTGTGTGTGTGTGTGTGTGTGTGTGTGTGTGTGTGTGTGGGAGAGTGACTGATGACTCTACAGTCTTGGCTTCTCCACAGCTGCTGGCCAGTCTTCTCTGCAGGAGGTCAGAGGGCATCAGAGCATCCGGACAGTCGAACGTTTACAGGATAAATGAATAATAAATGGCTGCTTTACAGTCGGTCAGCAGTGCAGTCCAGCAATCAGCTTCAGACAACACACTGCACATCTGGATCTGAAAAAACAGCTGGAGAAGGAATTCCTTCACTCTATGTTCTACAGCTGTGGTTCCATGTCTACATATCATGAACATAAACCAAACCTGACCTGTCCCCTCAGCCAAGAACAACCCAAGAACCACCGTGACACTGGCCTATGAACCAGAAGCTGCTGGAACATCTACATTCTTCATTCAGAGTATAAATGTATAAACGAATCAGAGGATGAATGAACTGAATGCTCGAAGAATAAAGAACGAGAAGAACCCTAAGTGAAGATATGTGTGCTCCCTTACCTACTCCCACCGCTCATCCGACAGGTCTGCATGGAGGATCCATGACACTTCAGGAAGTTTAGTGGGGTGGCTGTGCTGATCACATGACCTTCGCCATGTCTGCCATCAGCTCTCGCGGCTGGTTGTTGCCGGTTAATGATTTAGAACTTCGGGGTGGACACTTCAGCTAAAGAACTAGAGCCTACAGTACTGGACTGTGGAGGAGAGGAAATGGATTCTATGGATTGTTGGATCTCCTCCCACTACTTCAGAACTCATCATGCAACATCAGCTGATCAATCAGCTCCTCACAACAATGTTCCCACAGACCAGTTCTCAGTTAGGTCTGAGGATGTTTGGCTGTATGCAATACTGGGAAGCAGGGCTGCAGTCTGGAGTACATTAACAGGCTGTCCACTGCAATGCTGACCACTCAACCAGAACGTCCCTCATCAACCCCATGCCCACGGCCACTCCCGGCTCAGTGACATCATCACCCCAGAAATAACAGGCCACGGGAAACACACCAGGAGGAAGAAGGAAGTGTGTCACCCAGAGACGGCAAAAGGGACAAACGAGGGGCTGACAGGACAAGGAATCTCCATCAGAGTGCAGGAAGTCCAGCACAGAGACAGAACAGCAGTCAAATGAGAGAGAGTGAGAGAGAGAGAGAGAGACAGAGACAGACAGAGACAGAGACAGACAGAAAGAGAGAGACAGAGAGACAGACAGAGACAGACAGAAAGAGAGAGACAGAGAGAGTGACAGAGAGAGTTGTGGTTTAGTGTGAGAGGAAGTGAGCGTCAGGTTTGCCGCCGAAAATGCAACGACCAATCAGAGGAAATTGTTCAGTTGTGGTGGTTTTTGTATCTTGTAGAAGATGCAGAAGGTGCACACACACACACACACACACACACACACACACACACACACACACACAGCCCTTCATTCCTGAGAAAATTACACAGAGTTCAGTCTGTCTGAGTTTCTGGACAGATGGAGGGACGTGTGGATGGACGGTTGGACACTCTTCCTCCTCCTCATACTCTCTCCTGTCCTACACACTCTTCCTCAGATGATGTGTCATTATCAAAACAACATCCATGTCTGACAGTCTCCTGCTCCCCAAAAACCTAATACCACAGAAACCCACCAAACACCACAGAAACCCACCAAACACCACAGTAACCCAGTAAGTAAGCAGTGAGGATGTTGTCTGGGGACTGGTTATATAGCGGTCAAAAAGTCCAGAGCAGAGGATCCAGGTCCGCTCTGTGGTCCGGCTGTACTGACCTGCAGTTCGGCCCGCTCCACCTCCCACTGCGCCCTCTCCAGCTCGAACCGGGCCCACTGGTGCTGGAGGAAGTGCAGGATCCCCGGGACGCTGTACTGAGCTCTGCTCGGCTCCCCGCTGCCGCCGTCGCTCCCACCCGCCGCCGCCGCCGGGAGCAGCGGGCTGCTGCTGAACAACACACCCGGCCCTGCGTGCTCGTCCATGTCCGGACAGCGCGGTGTCCGGGCGGAGGGTCAGTCCGGTGGGGCTCAGCGGCTCCTCAGCGGCTCCTCTCCGGGGCTGTGTCCGGGGTTCTGTCCGGGTCCTCTCCGGGGCTCTGTCCGGGGCTCTGTCCGGGTCCTCTCCGGGGTTCTGTCCGGGTCCTCTCCGGGGCTCTGTCCGGGGTTCAGTCTGGAGCTCTGTCCGGGTCCTCTCCGGGCTCAAAGCGGGGCTCTGTCCGGGGTTCTGTCCGGGTCCTCTCCGGGCTCTAAGCGGGGCTCTCTCCGGGCTCAAAGCGGGTCTCACTCCGGGGCTCCTGCCGCTCCGCTCCGCTCCGCTCCTCCGGCGGAGGAATTCACTCTGACAGCCAGCTGTCACTCAGCCCTGCCGGGCGCCGTAGCTCCGCCCCCGCAGGAATGCTGGGAAATGTAGTTCTGATTGTCATGGCAGATAAACAGGCAGAATGTTATATTTACTGCTGAATAATAATCAGTGTTTTACACATTTAATAAAAATGAGGAATATTGGGAATACTGGAAATATTGGGAATATTGGAAACACTGGGAATATTAGGCATACTGGGCTCAGTGTGAGACCCCACTTTCATTATTGCACAGAAAAGCGGCTCTGCTCACTGAAATCCAGCACGGAGAAGATGAGTCTGAGCTTCTTCTCGCAGGATATCTGGACTCTGAACCAGACCCCGCTCTAATTTTCACATCACACATTATGTATTATGTTGCAACCAATTTGCACAGCTGCACTTTATATAACACTTCTGATTGGCTAAGGCTGTGCTGAGTGCTGATTGGTAGATAGTAAGGCCGTGCTGAGTGCTGATTGGCTGCATGTTTATTAAGAGTAACTCAGGGACGCTTTTGGCTCCATGTTCTAGAGCCCCCTATTGACTAATTGAAGCTTAGAGAATATAAGATTCAGACTGACAGTCCGTTTAGTGAAGTGAGCTCCTGGGGCTGGTTCCCCCAACCTGCCGGAGCTGCATATGGTCCCCAGATACTGAGGATGCAGTTAGGCATCAGACAGGTATTTATGGGTTTTTGCAGAATTAAAGGAATAATTTATAACCAAAAGGATAAAAAAAAAAAAACACAGATAAGCCTTTAAATATGAATCTAATCTGTTTATTAATAAAACAGATTCATCTCAGTCATCAGATCCAGCATTTATGGGAGGAGCTGAACATTTACCCACAGATGGTGCAGCTGCACATGTAGATCCTGCACACTCATAGGTTACTGAAGCTGGAGTCCAGCTGAAACATCTGTGGGCAAATGTTCTGCAGGATGCCATACAGAACATGTACCTCCATGACCATCTGGATCTCACCTTATATCCAGACTAGAGAACCAACAGGGGTCTAGAACCTCCTTTCAGTACAGTTTAATAATCTCATCCTTTACTGTGATACTGTAATTAATTACATCATCATTACATTCACACACAGAAGATTCAGTCCAACAGCTCCTTACTGGTGAATTATTTTATTAGTGGGAGTTTTATACTGTGTCGCTCGAAAAAAAACAAAAGAATGAAATTAAAGAACACATTTGATTTATACGCCAAATTACAGCAACATGATGAAAGTCTGTGCAGCTTCACTGTAACTGTTTTTCTCCTTTGAAGTCAATAATACAGTGGAATTGTTTACATGATGTTTATTAATTATTTAACCTAAAAGTGAACCGAATGGAGGAGTTAGAGAGACATAAGACAATAATCGATCTAATATAATCTAATGATAATCTGATCCAAGACCATGTCTGATGTTTATAAAACTTCAAGTTAAATCCAGGTTGCACATCACCACTGTCTTCTCCAAAATGGAGAAGGAAAAAAACTTCAGCTTTCAAGGAAAAAGATTCTATTCCAAGTCATTTTGGAGCATTTCTATTGGTCCAGTCATCATGACATTGTGCCATAATGTAAAGAAGTGCCAAATTCACATTACAGAAAGAAAAGTGCAGAAGAAGATTTCTGTGACAGTGATGACGTGTTCGCACAGATTCATATCAAACATGAAAAAGAAAGAAAGGATTCACAGCGTAATATAGCTTTGATATTAAGTCTTATATTTGCTTGTAGGACACAGAGGAGACTGGGTGATGGGTTATTTTTAATAATGAACTTTAATGATGTTCACGAACAGCTGAATGGAATAATCTGAAGGACATATGAAACAGAGCTGTAGTAACGGGAGAGTATTAGCGGAGGGAAGGCAGATTTAGGGACCTTTACTGCAGAGTTCTGCAGGTTACAGAACTGAGCAAAAACAGAACAATGAGGGGAAACGAACTGTGGGAAAGAACATTGATGGAATTAAAGTAGTTCAACATTCACTCCGATTAAGGTGCAATTCACAAGCGTCCGAGAAAATGATCATAACAGCATAAACTACGTCCCTTTAACAGCATCACTCACCAGCGCACACCACGGACACGACAAAGCATAAACTCTGGAATCCATATTTACAACAGCACAGCTTTACCCAGACTGTTAAACCAACTTCATTTTATAAATCGCAGAAACTGACCAGAACAACACGTTATTAACAGATTTATACAGCTTCTGCACAAAAACCCATTCTAATCACAACTGCTTCTGGACTCGACAAGCTTTATAGAACCACAACACAAACTGAAACCTGCATTAAACCACCGTTTATCCAAATATGGAAATCATTCATCACGTTGTCCTGCGCTAACATGATTAGCTCTTAAATAAGCTCCCAACACAAAAATATCAGCACCTAACGTGTTAAGGTGGGTAGTAAATTGACAGCTATCTGGTTCTCTAGATAGTGATGCAGGAAGATGATGGGTCTATTAAACACCAGCAGGGTGTGTGATGGGATTCATAGATTGAGAAGAGGTGGTGCAGTGCAGTGAACATCTTGTTGGACGTGTGGAAAACGGGTCACAAAGCAGATGTTAACGATTGCCTGAAAGGAGTGATGTCATTTGGGCCACAGTGTGAAGGAGCAGAATCTGCAGGTGTCGCTCGTACTGGTCCACCAGCAGCGGCAGAAATCCCAGTTAACAGGACACTGTCGCTGACTCCATATAGCCACGCCCAAATGACATCAACCCTTTCAGCACCTGTTTTCTGACCCACTTTCCACACACCCAATGAGATTCACTGCACCACCTCTTCTCTATCTATGAATCCAGCTACACACCCTGCAGGTATTTATAGACCCATCATCCTCATGCATCTCCATCTGTAGGAGCCTGACGTTACTGCCACTTTAAACAGGCAAGGTAACTAACAGTGTTGTGATCTTATCATAGTGAAAATTACATTCGTGCACAAAAAGAAAACAAGCCCTTTTTCTCAATACATACTTTTGCTCACTGTGGCCAAAAAGTGTCCGTTTCTGAAAGGCATCATGCTTGTCTAGATGTTCATTTGAATACCTGACACTGAAGTTTGAGGTGAAGATTAAGAAGGATTAGTTCTGCTCACTCTTCCATGAAGGTCATACCGGTGCAGATGTTGCTGCACAGCCCACCTCCATTCCACAGGCTGCTAATCTGTAAATTACAGAGGTGACTAAAGATACGCCTGGAATGCATTTAAATTATTCTATAAAGGTATGTGGTTATGAGCATTAGGAAGTAAAGAGTGGCTCCACATACAGACCCTTACAGGGCTTAGTAGGTTACAAAGCTGTGAAGCTGGGATGTCCTGGAAGCTGCGAAACCTTCCATGAGATATAAATGAATCGTCTGTAATAAACAGTACAGTTAAATATTCAGAATCAGAAATACTTCATTAATCCCAGAGAGAAAATGCAACAAAAAGTTATGTTGAACAGGAATGTTACCAGTGTTCTATAAAGCCTGTCCAGCCATGCAATATCTGCCACCGAACAACACATCTGTGAGAGGAGCACGGTCAGTCAGTGAAGAACCGAGGTTAGAAAAAACTGGTCTTGAGTTTGATGGTGGGCGTGGCCTGCACAGTGGGTTGAGCCTGCCTAGCTGCAGCCTTGGCTTTGCTGCTTGCCTGGTTGGCTCGGATGGCCGTTTCGAGACGGGTCTTCAACTCTGGAGCTGCTCCAATTACTGTCTTGAAGGCAGCGGGGTACAAGGGTCCGATGCGCATCAGGTTCTGCAGGGCGAACTCGTGTAGGCCTTTGGACGGTGGAGGAGCGGTGGAGAAGGCATTCTCATCCAGCAGGTAAGAGATCAGCGTAGGAACCAGCAAAGCCAGCAGCTGAACACCTAGTAAGGAGAATGTGAGAAGAACGTGTTCATACATTTAACTGAGGCTGAATTTGGACCAACTGGAATGGAGCACAAATGCTGAAGTCAGGGTTTGGAAGGTTTGGGCAGCCTGCGTGTTTACTTTAGTATCACAGCTCATTAATGGCTCTGCTCACAGAAAACAGCCTTTCAGTTCTTGTTTGGGATTTTCACCCATAATTCACTGCCAACAGATTCTAGTTCTGTGAAATTCTGGAAACATCTTGCTCTCCTGCTCATTTGAGATCTAAGGCAGAACTTCAGGTGGTCCACCCCAAAGTCTGGGAAGTGGAGCCAAGGATGGTGGAGGATAGAAGGTGGAGACAGGGTGGGTTGTAAACAGGATAAAGATGGAATTTATAGGATGTTAGATTAGGGGGAGGAGTTTCAGGCATGCTACTCCCAAAATTAAGTTATTTCACAACTCAGTAGAGTAGTGCTCCATTATTCTAGGTCAACCTGACCTCCATAGTTTTGGTTAGCCAGAATTCCATTCTGCTATCTTCTGATAATCTTTCCTGCTCTGTGGGATCAGTTATGTTTACATTCAGCTGCTGAAGGCTTGAAGAGTCAGAAGCTACATCCTAATTGTGCACAACACAATAATACTGTAACCGACAGACTACAGACGAAGGTCAGTAGGGCAGGTTTGGCTAATATTCCAACACATTTACAAACAGGAAGTGCTGTAGAGTTTGCTATGCCGTCCTACGTCACTGTGCTTCTCCTGCTGGTGTGGTTGTTGCCATTTGTTCCTAATTTGTCTAATTTTACAATCGTTGACAGTTTATCTGCATTACACACAAACACTAGTATGAAAGTGGGACTTTACTGAGGTTTGCATCTCCTCACTTTCCCTAAGGATCACATGGTCCACAAAGCTACTTAAACTGTCAATAAAGGGCTTCAGGAAGTGCAAATGTCTTGGGGTGCCCAAACTTTATACTGCTATGAGCTTAAAGGCAGTATGACAGTGGTTTATAAACATGAACATGCTGTATTCGATCTGTAACCGACTGGACTCAGCAGGATGTACGGGACAAGGGCAGGTCGTGTTTAAAACTACTCACGATTCTGCTCTTCCCCCAGAGCCACCAGACCCTCCAGCACTTTGACTCCTTCTTGCACAGCCTGGAGCTCAGCGGGGGTCCCGGGCCTTGCACGCTCCACCCCCCTTAGCTTCTCCACCAGTATAGGAGCCAGAGCGTGGATGTAGGGAGTGGAGAGAGCGCGGCTCGAGTGCTGGAACACCGAGAGGAGGAGCTGATAACACCGAGCCTGAACCTGCAGAGAGAGGGACGGTGAGGGATGAACACAGTTACATCACAGGCTGGAGCTCAGAGCTTTTATTCTTGTGACTAAATCTTAAAGAAGTCCAAAACAGGCTGTAAAGCCTGGAAAACCGCCCACTCTCTCTGTCTTTATTGTTCTGTTTTCTCCTCGGAGGTGCTGATAAACAATGAGCCAGGCACTCCCAGCTTCCCCCGAGAAATACTGCAGGACAACAAAGCGCACAACTTTTACCATTATTTACACGCATCACAGGACCACCACAGAGCAGCTGTTATGTGGGTGGTGGGTCATTCTCAGCACTGCAGTCACACTGACATGGTGGTGGTGTGTTAGTGTGTGTTGCTGGTACGAGTGGATCAGACGCAGCAGTGCTGCTGGAGTGTTTAAACCTTTAAGTGTCCTGCTGGACCGCAAACAGTCCTCCAACCAGAAATGTCCTGACAGCGTCCTGTGGGCAGCGTCCTGTAAGCACTGATGAAGGACTAGAGGACGACCAACACAAACTGTGCAGAAACAGATGAACTTCTGTCTCTGACTTTACATCTACAAGGTGGAGACACTCGGTAGGAGAGTCTGATAGAGTGGACAGTTTGTTTTATATTTTCATTTTAATTTGATGCACAACCACCAACACACACATTCCTGGATATACAGGGTTAATTATGGGGCAAAGCAGATCCTTGATTACATACATGATGAGATTTTAAATAGCTGTTTTAACTCTCAGTCATGCTAGTAAAATAAAATACTGTGATACTTGTTAGTGACAGTAACCTCGTATCTAAAGAAGTGAACATCAGACTGAACACATCCAGGCAGAACTAACATCCGATTCGGACGTGATCTAGACCAGTATTTCAGACTAGAACTGCACTTCTGGAACGTGCGTGGTGACACCTACCCATGGATCACTGGAGTTCAGAGCATTTCGGAAGCACTCCATGCAGCCTTTCTGTAGGGTGGAGACCCCGACCAGCTCAGCACTGGCAGACACCAGAAACAGGGTGATGGCTGTGAGCATGCTGACCTCATCCATATTGGGTCTGGACTCATCTGAGGGGGTAAGAGACAGGGGTGTGTGAAAACACTGATGAGAGAAGTCCTGGCACTCCAAAACAAGGAACAGCTCGTGTGAGAGAGAGAGAGAGATTAGCTCACCAGGTTGAGAGTACTCCAAAACAGAAGCCAGGCTGCTCCTGACCAGAGTGGTCCACTGCTGCTGGGTTTTCTCTACACGGCCCAGCGGGGACGTGATGATGGTCTTAATGCCCTGCAGGGCGGCCGACACCGGCAGAGGCACAGAACCCTCCGGGTTTTTCAGGGCGGTCTCCTTCAGCACTCCACAAATGAGGAACAGGACAGTAGGCAGGATGGTCATGCTCCCTAAACACAATCACCCGTTACAGAGCAGGGTCGGGGACAGGCATTCTGAACTACAACAATGACAAGCTCCTGAAATGAACCTGTTCATGTCTTTAGTTTTTCCCCCATTCAGCAACATTGCCCTGTAATTACTGACTACTATATAGGAGGTTAATTCCTGTGTCCACTCACTGTCCACTCTATGAGACACTCCTACCGAGTGTCTCCACCTTGTAGATGTAAAGACAGAGACAGAAGCTCATCTGTTTCTGTACAGTTTGTGTTGGTCATCCTCTAGTCAGTGCTCACACACTAACACACCACCACCATGTCAGTGTGACTGAGGTGCTGAGAATGAGCCACCACCAACATAATATCTGCTCTGTGGTGGTCCTGCGGGGTCCTGATCATTGAAGATCAGGGTGAAAGGAGGAGAATAAAGTCTGCAGAGAAACAGATGAACTACAGTCTGAATTATAGAAGAGCTGCTGTGTGATCAGAGGAGCTGATAGAGTGGACAGAGAGAGGAGAAACAAGAATGTTATGGAAGATCTGTGTTTCACAATGTATTGAATCATAACACCTGTATCATGATCTGCATCATACAGCCCTACTCTGAACGTATGTATTTTACTGTGTTACTAAGATATATAAACAGGTAATCAATTACAGGTATTATATACTATATATAGTATATATTATATAAATGTACAGCAGAACTCTGACAGTGTCTGTAAAAGCTAGACCTGTAAGGGTTAAGACACACTGCTGAAGAGTGTGAGCAAGAATGTGTGTTCTGTGGGTGTGCAAATCAAGTCTGTGACAGGCTCGAGTGGGAATGTGTGAATCAGTATGTGCTGAAATGTGAGTGCGACTGTGTGTGTGTGTGTGTGTGTGTGTGTGTGTGTACCTGTTGGAGAACACAGTGCGGGTAGTTCAGCCAGGATGCTGACGGTGGCGGCCACCAGGCGGTTGCTGTGCTCGGACAGAGGCTGGGGTTTGGTGGGCAGGTGGCTGGGTGAGTCGCTGGCCTTGGTGTTGACCTGAGGCAGGTGACGCACCAACAGAAAGACCAGCAGCTCCATTGCAGCAAACACCAGAGATTTCCCCGGCTGCAGCTCTCCCGAATCCCCTCCTTCTCCCAACACACCCGCAGACTCCTTCTCCCCACCATCCTCCACACCTGAGACAAAGGGACAGTTTACACCTGCTTCTGGGGTGTGAATGAACGAGTCACAGCAGTCCGAGGCAGCAGTAGAGTGTTTATATAATCACTCAGGACACAGAGGCTAAAAACACACTGCCTACATTACCTGAACATGCAGCCTAACAATCCATTAATGCTGTTCAGACGAGTTTTTGAGTAAATGAGGGACAACGGGTTTTTACACCAACCGTAGAGAAAATGTCAGAAAGCAGATCTTAATGATTGGCTAAAAGGAGGGATGTCATTTGAGCCAAAGGTCACAGTGTGAAGGAAGGAGCTGAATCTGCTGGAGTACGGAAGTGTTGCTCATACTGGTCTACCAGCAGCAGCAGAAATCCCAGTCTACAGGAAATTCCCATCAGAACTGTGTCCCAAAGACCAGACACAGAGACAGACAGACAGACAGACAGACAGACACCACTGGTGTGTTTCATGGCTTGTGAATGAAAATTGCTTCCAGGCAAGAACCTTCTTTTTATGAAATGCAGTTCTTTTCCCTCCAAACGTATCTTTGTCCCGACTGTGACTGTTCTGAATAATCAGAAGATAAGTGTGTGTGCAGGACTGTCCAGGACTAAACGCTTGTACCAAACTGTCAGACAACTTATTAATATCCAAGATTGGCCTTGAATCTTCTAGAACAGTGAACTTATGTGCAGGTGTAGTATCTACTCACCCTTGGAGCTCCTACGCTGGTCCAGGTGTTCATGGGCTGAGCGGATGGTCTCTTGCACTACAGCGGTCACCTGCAGTTGAACACTGGGGGGGTCCCGGGTTAACAGCAGCCTGTGCAGCACATTCAGCAGCTCTACACCAAGCAACTGGCAAAGAGAAATGCACACATTACACGCTGCAGAAATACACTTCCTGACATCTGCATCCAGGATCTGCTGGTATTTTGTGGAACCCATTATATATTGACACTGGCAGCAGCACAATCCCAGACTCATAGTTGGCAAGGTGGTCTTTTCATGAATCTCAGTTCCTTTTACTCCAAATCTTTGTTCATTATAGCCCCGCTCTACACAACAGGAATAACTGAGCACGAGGAAGCTCATGTTCTGCACCTGATTCTAATTTTAGGCATTTTAAGTCATAAATGTGGGGGTGTCACATGACTGCATGTTCTAGTACAACAGGAAAACTATAGATGATCTCTGTCAGATCACCACTTTGATGTAAGTTTAAAGGTTACACAGACACCTGGTCCTCTGCGATGTGTTTTCGGGCCTGTGGGGATTCGAGGAGAGTGCAGAGAGCCTGAAGGCAGGACATCACTCGCTCAATCGGCTCCTCAGGTCGAGGGAAGCACAGGAACTCAATACTGATGCCTAGGAGACCACAGGAGAGCAGATGTTTACAAAACCTCCCCAGAATCCTGAAAACACGGGTTATTCAAGTGCATAAATAAACAGAGAAGAAAATGAACTGATAGAGACAAGACCGAGCTACAGATTTACCCAGCAGCAAATGCATTCTGTCTTTGGCCAGCTCATCATGGCTTTTGCTTGGAGCAGAAGATCCCTGGGGATATACGGTCCCGCCAGTCCCAATGGTGCCAGTTGGGGGCTCCTCAGGACCCTCAGGGGCCCCAAAGTCTGTGTTGCTGAGCCAGAGAGCAACAGCATGCAGGACAGGAGCCCAAGAGTTGCGGTAGTGAAGACGTGCAGTGTCTATGGTCTCTGGAGTGTAAAAGGCTCCCCCTGCAGACAGATGAGGGTTTAACAGTACCATCCGTTGACAGGATTCATGATCTGTAGGGTTCTGTAAACAAAATGGTTCCTCAACAGGATGTTAAGATTTGAGATGTGAGATGGTTTGAGATGTGTGTGTTGTCATGACAACCCCTGTTTCTCATCTCCACCGGTACATAGAGAAATGAACGGGTGCATTCCTCTACATTGAGCTGTTGACTCCGAATGACCATATATTCCCAGTGAACGTAGATACGGACCTGTTACTCTCACAGACCTTCATAACCATATGGGTTTGAGTCTTTCGGTTTTCACACCTGAAGGTACAGACCAAGGTCCACTTTGCATTGTAAATCTTCTCCTGAAGAGTGCACGTGCACTGACTGCTGAGCTAAAATCAGCTCCCTTTATCAGATTTCTAGATCTTACTCTGATCTCAGAGATGTTTGCCGTATATATGAACACCAAATCAGATACCTGCAGAAATCTGATTACCATCAAATTACTGCAGAAGAGAAAGACAAGCCGTACCTTCAGGGGGCAGCTGGCTGGCGAACTCGGCCGGCAGGGTCAGCAGGGCGTAGTCTCTGAGAGCGGCCAGCCACAGTCGGCTCAGAGAGGGCAGCTCCGGCTGCACCAGCGTGATCAGGCTGTCCGGAGGCAGGATGTCTCCTTCATCGCCCATGTCCTCATCATCATCCTCGCTGCTCTGCACAGGACGAGCTGGCCTGGACTCCGCCTCCTTCTTTATCTTCATAGCCACCACATACACCTAAGAAGGGGCGTTACGCAACAGGTTACACACCAGAACCACACACACACACACACACACACACACACACAGATCTGCTCCAATGAATCCAATGGACCAGCTTAGGTCTCTTGATCAGATATGAGTTATAATAACGTGATTACGTGGTTAAACTCTTGCATATTTCTGAAGGTATTTTTAGAAATGCTTCAGTAATATCAGGTAATTATATGTAAAGCGTATGAGCTGTATGGAAAACGTGAGCTACAGTGTACTGTGCTCATATGGTGCCAGAAAACTGGATTTGGATGCAGTTAATCCTTAACTATGTGTAAACTGACATTACAGTCCACAGATCAGGTTTTTGAGCTCCCACAGACAAAATGAAATTCTAGAAATATGTCCCTGAACATCTGACAGGCAGATGTTCCAGTGTCCTGTTCTTACCTCTGCCCAGGCTTTGAGCACAGCCAGTTTCTCCATGGTGGTGGCGCTCTCGCTATACAGCTGACTGGATGAGCCCTTGCCGGTCTGCACCTTGTCCAGGGAGGACACTAGCAGATTGTGGACACGGCGCAGATCGTTGAGGTCACTCACTACACCGCTACCGATCCATGCACTGCACACCTGGACAGAGGATGAACAGAGAGTCAGAGAGCTGCAGAAAACATCAATGATTTGTAATGTGTGTGGACAATTTGATAAACACTTTATGGCCAAAGTTTGAAGCTTGTGACCATTTTATAAACGTCTATACTTCTGCATAACGTTGAGCTAAAACGGCATCAGACTGTCCTCAAAGAGTCCTAAAGTCGATAAGAAGAACCAAACTAATCAAACTAATAAGACAAAAATAGCACACGTTACAATGTTAAGAGAAGGACTGGAAAAGGTTACAGGACCGTCTCTAGAGTTTGGACTCCACCGATCCACAGTCAGACAGATTGTGTACAAATGGAGGAGATTCATTATCACCCTCCCCAGGAGTGCTCCTCCAACAAAGATCACACCAAGAGCAAGGTGTGGAACAGTCCACCAGCTCACAAAGGAACCCAAGGAAAACATCAAAAGATGCTGAACAGTGGAGAGCAGGGCAGGGCTGCAAGGAGAAGCTGCTGCTCTCAATAAAGAACAATGCTGCCTGTCTGCAGTTTGATAAAGATCACATGGACAAACCAGAAGATACTGGAACAATGTTTTGTGGACGGATGAGAACAAAAAAGGTTTTTTTGGTGTTAATGAGAAGCGTCAAGTTTGAAGAAAGGAACTCTGCATTCCAGTACAAATTCCTTTTCCTGTGAAACATGGTGGTGGTATTATGTACCATCATTAAGTACTTTCAGGACTTCTGAAGTTGCAGTTATATAAAAGGTACTATAAAAAGGTTCAGACTTTACAGGACGTTCTACGGAACTCCATCCATTAGACCAAGTATTCACAATAAATCTTTCTCCACAAGGGCAAGCAGAGACACAGCATTCAGCAAAGAAAAACATCTCCATTCCAGACATGTCCTCACTTAGCCAAGAGACCCACACACACTCTGGAATAAGGAAAGTTCTCCAAAGATGAGTAAGACTTTTTCAGACACTCCTATAATATTAACCCACTGAGTTCATCCATGAATCAACAAGGCTCTAAATCACAGCCTAATGAGGAGATCAGGAGGAGCAGTTCTGCAAAGCCACGCAGTGGCCTTCCAGGACAAACATATGAAGGTGCTGACAAAGAATGAGCCTTGCGTAAAAGCAGACAGCGGGACTTGTTGGGATGTGAGGGGAATGGAATGTGGGGGCGATCCAGCAGGTTTGGATTTACCTGGCAGGCTTTGGCTGTGATGTCAGAGGGTGTGTCAGGTGAGAAGGCAGGTCGTAATGCAGCTCCAACCTGAAAGGGAGAAAAGCAGAAGAGAAAAATCATAAGCAGTGTTTTGACCTCCGGCCACGGCGCTGATCAACAGCAGCTAAACTACAGAAATACAGTGGGCTGACAGGAGGGGTGTACTGACATTCAGACATCAACGTTATTGGACTGAAAACTTTCACTGTTCATCCGCATCAGTGAGAAGACCATGTCATTTATTCTCAGAAATGGCATTCCCGAAGATGCAATCGGAGTGCATTGTGGAGTGAGGGCGTCTGGAAAGTGCTGGACCGTTCCACAGAAGCTCAGCCGTCCATCACATAAAACAGTGTGGACAATCAACATGCAGTGACCCACTTTAATAAAGTGATCCCAATTCATGGCATCAATTCATGATTTGATACAGACACAGACAGGCACAGCCGGAAAAGTCAAACATTTACACTATTTCAGTGAACAATGAAGGAATCATAACTGGATTACATTTTAAGCACAGAGATTCCCAACCTTTCCAGTCCCACATGTGGGACGAACCAGTCCAGAACCAGCCTCTGAACTGATGGGAGCATACTCAGTAAAGGGTTAAGGTACAGAGAATGACCTGAGGGCCTGAGGCTGTGTGCAGGCAGTGTTCTGGACAAATGATTTGACTTCAGCCAAAACGGTTTGACTGTGTACTCCACAGATGTCAGAGTCCGAGAGCGCGTGACAGGCCTCGTTCTGGTTGGACAGGCACACAGGCTCGCCCACTGAGGGCGGCCTATCAGCTGATGTATCAGAGCTAGTCTCCTCACATGTTCAGATATGCCTGATGTTTAGATTTGGTTGCTTTACCTGCTGGTTTTAAGTGACTCAGAGGAAGCTCATGTAAGCTACACTCACATTGGCCTGGTACTGCTCCAGGATCACGTGACCAGGAAACTCTGGCTCCGGCACAGAAGCAAACTTCTTAATGATGTCCTCCAGGGCCTGCAGACCAGCCATTCGCAGCTGATTACTGTGGTCTGTAGCCGCCATGAAGGCCATGCGGATCAGGTCAGAAAGATGTAGCACCAGCAGATCCCCTAAGCCACAAAGAATCCAACGGGTCAGTACGAGTTATTCTAATGTATGAATCATAAAGCAGGAATAAGCTATAGGTTTTTATATTTACAGAACAATTAATCCAACAGCATCACCAAGAACCATGTAGAGTGAAAATGCTTTACTTCATTTAAGTAATATATAGTTGTGATCATGAATGAACATACTGATGATAATGTGATCATTACATATGATTAAACAGTAATTAAACATCATGAATTTTTCTGAAGCATTTTAGTAACATAACTGAGACTTCAGCTCGCTGTACCTTTGGGGTTCTTAGCCTTTGCACTTCGGGCAGAGGCCAGATCAAAGTGAGCCTTGTCTACGTTTTCACACAGATGAATGATGCGGCAGAGACAGTCTGCCGCAAACACCCGTGTCACCCAGCGGGGAGCGACCGAGGGCTTAGATTTGTCGTCATCCCCCAGACCAGTAAACATGGTGTCATCATCCATCTCGTCCTTCTTTTCAGAATCATCCTCCTCTTTCTCGACTTCAAACGCCAAAGCGCCTCCAACCTCTGCAAGGCAAGCGAGACCCCACCTAATCATCTAAGCCAAGTTCAGATCGTTATTGATAATGAATTCAAATTAAACACCACCAAAACTACAAAAAACCATAGGCTGGGATTACACTCTGTCTTCCATAATCAGAGTTACCTGGAACCTGTACCAGAACCACTGAAAGAACAGTTACAGCATTGAGGAGTGATGTACAGTGGATACCTGTGCTGGCAGCCAGTACGTCTTTGCAGAGCTTGAGCCAGTGTGAGAGCTTCTCCACAGCCAGAGAGGAAAGCATGTGGCCGAGAGTGTCGTGGATGTCCGAGCACAGTTTCCTGTCCGTTTCCCGGTCCAGCATGCCAAAGAGGACACCTTCCAAACCTGTCTCAGTGATGTTCAGGTCTACAACAACAGGAAAACTTAACCCTAACCATGCAAACACAAAGTAGCATGTTCAGTATTTACCATCCAACAGAACACACTGAAAGACCAGACGTCATGTGGTATCAAAGTGTGAACTGATTATGAAGGGATATTGTATATGGGATGTGTGTGTGTGTGTGGGATGTATATGGGGTGTGTGTGTGTGTGTGTGGGATGTATATGGGGTGTGTGTGTGTGTGTGTGTGGGATGTATATGGGGTGTGTGTGTGTGTATAATCAATTTGCATACTGATGCAAGACTGTAGATTAAAAGGAGTAAATCCAGTCTGAGGGTATCTAGTGTTTATCTTTGTACAGTGAGACGAGTGTGAGATTAGTGTGAGGTCCTGTAATAAAAGAGGCTGAGAACATGGTCTGTATAAAATGTATGCAATGTATTTGGTGGAATACGTACTGATGGTGGTGCTTTCTTTGCTGTCTCCAGCCTTCTTGGCAAGGCTCATAGCATACTCGCACACCTCCGCTGCCTCCCTCTGAGCCAACTGCCGCAAACACGCAACCGCAGCCCGTCGCAAGAGCAGATGAGAACTGCACAGGTGGACCTAAACCGTACAAACACACTTCATCACCTGCTCACGTACAGAAAAACATACACACGTCTATATACATAATCATCACACACACACACACACAATACATACAGTCACTCAACCCAAATTAAGCCAGCACACACTTCAGTCCACTCTCGTCCTCTCGGACAGACTGGTGTTGGTCGGACTTACACAGAGGCAGGGCACCAGGCTGGATAAATTGACGTGGCGAGGGGCAAACATGTGCAGCTGCTGCAGACAGGAGATAGCTGCGGCCTGGACCAGAGAGTCCGAGTGGTCCTGCATGATGGCACAACCCACCAGGCACGAGGAGCGGATGGTCGAGATCGATGCACTGTTGCCTAAACACCCATAAACACAGAACAAAGAAAACAAAGAAAACCTTCCATGACTAAAACAGCTGGAAAATCATCAGATTCCCAAAAGCCTAAACTATTACACAACAGTCCTGACCCTGCCAAACGAACCAACTCCTACTCCAACAACAGCCTTTCAACACTAACTCAGGAGCTACAACAGAGGTAGGTACATAGTAGCAGAAGGTAGCAGAAGCAAAATCCTGGTGTGGATTTGGACTTGCTGTACCTTAAATAGACACATCTGGTAGAACCTTATATAGACTACAGGTAACCTCCCCCTGTGACCTACACAGTCCCAGGATGCAGTCTGGCACTATAGGTATAGAATAAGAATCTGTTTGTTACCCTGTAGTTCTGGCCCCACAGTGGTGATAAGGGCCCCTAGGCAGCGGCCCAGACACTGGTGCACCTCCGTGTGGGAGGGAGGTACGGTCAGGAGGAGGGTGAGCACTAGGGACAGAGTGGGCTCCACATAACCTCTGTACATTGGGCCACTGGAGTCCACGATGAGGGCCAGAGAGTGCAGAGCCCATGTCTGTAATAACACACATACAAATCAGCTGGTGAGGTCATACCAGTACATTTCACTCTGTAAGACCTGTGAAGGAACCGTGTGGTAAACAACACCAAGGCGTTTTGTCAGCGTGGCTGGATGTGCTGGATGTTAGAGAAAGACCAATTAGAACAGAACAGAAGAATCAGTAGAATTAAAGCTGAATGTTTGAAATCTGTGGGCGACACATTAAAACTTAAATGATTTGAAACTGACTTTCTGTGTTTAAGAAATGTGAGCTCTAGACCCGCATCATTATCTGCTACAAATCCATCCTATGAACCTATGAACTTTCTGATCTGTGAGCTCTCACCTGAACCTCATGGGAGGTGCCATCCTGAGCCAGGGCCAGGAGAATGCTCACACTGGTCTTGAGGTGCTGACCTGACCCGATGCCTCCCACATACCGATGCAGGCAACCAAGAGCCAAAGAATGACCTGTTCTGGACACCACATCCCGGGCTGACTTCAATCTGTTCAATGCAGCAGAACAATCAGATACTCCATCATTCATATAAAGGTAAAGTAGCAGTCAAAAGTTTCAGAACACCACCGTCTTATCAGTATTCCACTGGCAGTGCTGCTCGGCCCAGACAAGCCTGCACTTCTTATTTTACCGTCTCTGCACAGACTTTCCTACTGAAGCTCCGCCCATCAGACCCGTGGTTAGGGGTTTTCTAAAACTTTTGACCACTGGTGTATTAACATACCTCCACTTCCTTCTCTTCACTACAGAGATGGATCAGTTTGGAGATCTACTCCCCATCCTCCACTCAGCAAGAGAATTAACAATGCTAAGCTCTGCAGTGCCACCTGCTGTTTGTTCATTTCTTCAAAAAAATGGTTTGTACAACTGGTTTCTGACACTGTATGCAACCGTGACGCTCTTACTTGTCGAAACTGTGCTGGGCCATGCTGGCGATGAAGGTGGCTTCTCCAACAACTTGGGCCATGCGGCCTAAAGCTTCTCCAGCAGCACAGCGTAGGATGGGGTTCGGGTTATCCAGAGCACCCATCACCAGAGCCAGAGCAGATTTCCGAACCTCTTCTGGACCCAAAGTACTCTTATTTTCAGCTAGACCCTAAACACACACACACACACACACACACACACACACACACACACACACACACACACACACACACACACACACACACGGCAGGCATGAGCATAAAAACACGGTCTGTAAAATGACGACAACATCCAATGTGCCTGAAAAAGAAAGTTAACTTACCGTTGAAGAAAAAAGTCATCTTCACGCTCCTCACAGACAGAAATGATAGATTTAATTATAGAAATCTGTCTGAAACTGTGTCCGAGTCAGAGGTTTCAATGAATAGAGGTGGGGTCTGATTAGATACTGGGTTTTGTCGCAAGAGGGTGTAAAGTGTTTCCCAGACTGCCCTATAAAAAGGCTCTCAGAGGCTACTTTTGGATAGTGTACCAGTTGGTGAGAGACTCTACAACACTTTCAAAGACACTCTGCCCAGCTGACAGACTCAGACTGAAATAGGATGGTAGTTTCCACAAACTGCCCCCATCTACACTGTTCTGACCAAGCGACCGTCGCCTCCACATGCAGAAGTGTCATAAATGAGAGACGGGAACCGTATCAGGTTCTGTGAGGATCGGTGCTTCAATCCTGCCTTGGAGTAACACACTGCCCCAACTTTGCAGTCGGTCTTCCCTTATAATGATACGGGGGACACTCAGCTCAGCAATATGTGCAGAATATTCTGCAGACATGTGTCCCCTCTCATGGCAGGACTTCCAATTGACATCTTTCAGCACAATAATGCTCCACACACAACAAGGTTTTCCCAGGAATGTCTCCACCAACACTTCCAGATTCATCACCAGTCCAGCATTTACGGGAGAGCTGGACTCCAGCTTCAGTAACCTAGGAGTGTGCAGGATCTACAGGTCCAGCTGAAACGTCTGTGGGTAAATGCATCCCATCCACATCTCATCTTGCATCCATCTAAGTTTCCTTTCATTCCAAAACCTCTTTCTTGGTGTGTTTTTGTTAGTGAGTAAATGACCTAAATTAGACAGTATTTCTTTAACACTATAAATCCTGTAGGATGTAGCTGTAGAAGTATGTGGGCTCACCTTAAGGGCACTGAGGACAGCAGTGAAGATGTTGAGCTGAACAGCTTGCTGTCGGACGCCTTTAGCCTGTTTAATGCACTCAGCAAAGTGATCCAGCATTTGGAGCCTGAAACACAGCAGACATTCCCTCATCCAACAGCATCCCGGTGGCCGAGAGCGGTTCTAAACCTAACCAGAGCATTCCTGTTACAAATATACCCATTCCCGTTTTCCTATTTTACCTGTGTTTAAAAGAGACGTGGGGGAAGACTACGCCGAACAGTGCTACGGATGCATCGATGACCGACACACCCAGTGGGAGTGGCCCAGGGATGGCTTCTCCGACAGGAATGCGTAGATAAATGGAGGAGGGGTCATGCTCCAGAGCTCCACTGCCAGATGCACTGTTGGGCTGCAACTGTGTGAACAGGGAGACACATTATAAAAACAGGAACATGTAATGGTCCAGATTGTTAGAGCTTCTCACTGAGCTCTGATATTCTGAGTTAGATCTAATCATAATCTCACAATCATTTAACAACAAAAATGCCAAATGTAAGACAAGCACCACCTGGTCCTCAATGGACTTGTGGTCGGTTTCCTGCAGCCAGGAGCCCATGAGGACGCTGTCATCATAGTGACAGAGCGAACGCAACAAGGAGGTGGTGGTGTTGGCTGAGTTATCCGTCAGAGTGAACTCCGCCACCAGCTCCCTCAGCAGGGCACTGAAACTGCCTGGTTTGGGGAATTCAGAAATAATTAGAATAATAATACTGAAAATTATTTTTTATTAATTCTGTAGAAAGTGTTTCAATGTGATCAAAAGATGAACTTTTAACAACTGCTACTTCAGTACACCACAGAACTCCAGTTTTATTCATCACCAGTCCAGCATTTACGGGAGCAGCTGGACTCCAGCTTCAGTAACCTACGAGTGAGCAGGATCTACAGGTCCAGCTGCAACATCTGTGGGTAAATGATCTGCAGGATGACGTACAGAACCTGTACCTCCATGACCAACCGGATCTCACCTTATATCCAGACCAGAGAACCAACAGGGAACTAGAACCTCCTTTCAGTACAGTTTAAAAAAATTCATCCTTTACTGTGATACTGTAATTAATTACATCATCATTACATTCACACACAGATGATTCAGTCCATTCAACTCCTAGCTGGTGTGTTACTGTTTAGATCATTGAGTGTGTTGAGTAACCATGCAGTCAAAGGAGAAAGAGCTCAATTATGTACCTTCATATGTTTTGGGTGGAAGGAGGGCGAGAATGTCATAGAGTCTCAGACGCACCATTGCAGCACTGGCCTTCAGGTGAGCTCCATGAACCTTTATAACTGCAGGAATACTGAAACGGGAACAAAGACACAGAACAGTCATTATGATGGTCTAATGTATTGGCACTATTATTAACTGTCTGATTTATGAAACACAAATCCAATTATAGCACAAAAACATCTAATCTGACTCTAATGCTTTGTAATATCAAATCAAAATGTATGTGTTTAGTGTTTTTACAGTTGATGTCACAGAGCAGCTTTATAGAAATTAAAAAATAAATGGTGACGCCACATGTGAGACAACTGTTAGACCCTTAAACGGTTAACATTTCAATATGAAAGAACCGGCTCTCACTGAGACATCATGGTCATGGCACATTCAATAGGAGTCATCAGTCTGCGGATCACGTCCTCTGTCAGCAGCTCGGGACAGTGAGCCACGAAGCTCCGCATGGCTGCCAAGAGAAGACCACAGGGGTTGAATTCTTAAACGCAAACTTAACAGCGAATGAAAGCTACTTCTGTTACTGGTGTAGATTTATTCCCAGTTTGTAAGTGGCAATTACCCAACCCCATCAGGACGCTCCCCCATCACATACTATGTTCCCACCTCCTCCGATACATGTGAACCACCTCTTTTCAAAAGCCACTGCATCATTACAGGACAGCCAACAGACTCGAAGGAAAGCACCAGGTCGACAGCGCCAACATAACGGCCAACAGAGGCCTTTGCCGGCCAGCATCACACTGGGTGTGATGGAGAGAGCGCCATCTACCCACCCAGAGAGAGCATGAACAATTGTGCTCTCTCAGACTCCAGCTGCTGATGGCAAGGAGCCTGACCAAACCTGTCATCCTGACAAATTTATGAACGAAGCTTAATCAACAGGTCTGCCTGAAAAGAATGTGCAGAATTACCACAAAGAGCCCCAGCGCGGCCCTCCAGCGTGACTTGCCAGGTGAAGGAGTCTCCTCGAGCTTTCTCAGCCTCCAGCTCTTTCTGTGATCGAGGGAACACGTTTCTCCACAGCAGCAGCATCTTAGGCAGGTGGTAGCGTACCAGAGATGAGCCTGAAACGGTACAATAGGAGTAACGATGGATGTACCATATGTTTGTTCCATATTCCCATCATTAAAAGAATGTTTCACTGAATACACACATTTACACAGTCGGACAGTACGTGCTCCAACACAAGGTCACCGTGTTTCACAGTTCTGCTGTGAGCCAACCTTAATCCAAACATTGTATCATCTGACCAACTCACCTAACGTCATCAGGGCTCCCAGGAGCAGCCAGCCAGCCTGTGTACGGTGCAGAGAGAGACGACTGTTCTGAGCCGCAGAGCGCAACAGATCCTCAGCTATGCTCACCACCATCTACATTAGAGACAGGAAAACACTGCATTACAGCAAAAAACCTTATTTACTCTCTCAAACATGGTGCTGGTGTATCATGATTTGGCTGGTTTTACTGCATCTGGGTCAGGCTGGCTTGAAATCATCAGGACATCTGTCTGCAAGGTGAATTTCGAGAGATTGTGGATCATGCAACAAGACAACGATGCTAAGACCTCACAAGTCATTCTACCAAAGAACGTTTAAAGAAGAATGAAGGTAATGTTCTGGAACAACCCAGTCAGAGTCCTGATCTTAATCCAGTAGAGATGTTGTGAAGGAGCTGAAGCAGCAGTTGATGGAGGAAATCACCAACATTACAGAGCTGAAGCTGGTTTGATTGGAGGAATGAACTCAAATTAGTGCAGGACTGATCAACCGTTACGGAAACGTTTAGTTACAGCTATTGCTGCACAAGATGAGACACAGCAGAAACTGAAAGCAGAGTCACATACTTTCACCCTCAGATATAAACACTGATCATCTTCATCAGTAAATACATGATTGTGTGATATTTCTGTCTATGATTTGGTTCCTGATCTTTTATGACTTCATACATAAATTTATATAGGGGTAACAAACTTTCAAGCACCGCTGTACGGTTTGTTTTTTCTTAGACCAGCTGCCATATCATTCAGAAGCTTATATCAGCTTCACAGAAATGAAGATAACATCTCACCAACACAAGCAGCACAGCACTGACTCACACTCCTAAATAAAGGTGCTGCTGTGTGGGAGCCGGTTGGTATTATTTAATCACTTCTCTGATGCCAAGTGTACAGTGTGATGTTCAGAAACTGTCCAATAAAAGACTCATTAAGCAGCTATTAAATAAACCCCCACCAGAGGAAGGCCACAGTCACCACTAACATTGTAAAGGACTCTGGAGGGCAAGTACATCACACAGTGCTTAACTGCTTCCTGTGCCCAGCCACGCACACCGCGGTCAGTGATGCAGAACCCTTTTTACAGAATATTTTTCAGACTGGTTAACAGGAGGAAAGCAGACCTTGCCCTTGGAGTGGGGGATTCCCAGTGGGCACTGGTGCACTCCGCCCAGCAGAGCAGCCATGGCGAAGCTGTATCCGCTGACAGCCTCGGGCGAGCTCTTCAGAGTGTTGATACGTTCGGCGAAGCGGTCCAGCAGCGGAGTGAGCTGATAGGGCAGTGCCACGGCAACACAACGCAGGCACCAGGCTGCTGCCAGACGGGCTGCCATGCTTGGGTGGAGAAGGACCGATGTTACAGTCTCCAACAGACCTGAACAAACAGAACAATTTTATAAAACTATCTTTATACCCTCTAGTCCACATCTGGCATTAGACATGGAGACAATAGGGTCAAATTTGTTTACCTGCTCCAGAGAGTCCTATTCTATTGTACATATAGTGTATAAAAATAAAACGATTTATCCTTTATTCATTTAAATTACAAGATAAACCCAACATTTCTATTCTGAGAAATTCACCAATCATCCATAACATTATAAATTCTTTCTCCTCTCTCTGTCCACTCTATCAGCTCCTCTGATCACACAGGAGCTCTCTGTGGTTCTATAACTCAGACTGTAGTTCATCTGTTTCTCTGCAGACTTATTCTCCTCCTTTCACCCTGATCTTCAATGATCAGGACCCCACAGGACCAACACAGAGCAGATATGTGGGTGGTGGCTCATTCTCAGCACTGCAGTCACATTGACATGATGGTGGAGGACGACCAACACAAACTGTGCAGAAACAGATGAGCTTCTGTCTCAAACTTTACATCTACATGGTGGAGACACTCGGTAGGAGTGTCTAATAGAGTGGACAGGGTGTGTGTGTGTGTATGTGTGTGTATATTACCAATAGAAGGCTCCTGTATGAGTGGGGAAGCTGTGGCACTGAGGCTCTGGACCAGACTGCCCAGTTCTTTCAGAGCACAAACCATCACATGCTGACTGGCCGACACATCCGCAGCTCCAGCTTTGTTCTCCCCACTGTTGTCACTGACCACAGCCTCTGTAACCACAGCAACACAGGACAGAACAGACAGAAGGAAAGGCGATGAGATCCTTCAGTGGAGACACTCAGTTACATTAAAAATCAGAGGAAATTAGCATATGATTAGCATAATTTACAATGAAAAGAAATCGAGATTCTGATTATTCTGTCATTCAATCCTTCGTGCACTTGGACATTCATGCATCTGTGACAAATTAAACAAGTAACAGCTCACACTAGTCTGGTCCTGGAACTGGGTAATACTAATAAAGTGGTAAACAAAAGATTGTGACCCCAGTGATGACAAATCTTTTTGGTTCTGTTTGAGAGCAGAATAACAGAATAATTCAAAATACCAATGATAGAGAAGTGATTGATAAACCTTTCAGCTTCAAAGCAAATCAGAGTAAGAATCACAAACATGGGCAATCACGCCAATGAAAATAACAATCATAACTCAGAATAAAAAGCTGTGAAACAAAGCTGCAGGCCAGGATTAATTCTGTTTACATACAGCGAGACGATGTGCTGTCACTGACTGGAAATAAAACCATTTCCTCAGCAGGCAGTGGTGTAATGACACCAGTCTGCGTGTTAGGAAGGTCCAGTTTATCAGTACTGGTGAAGTGAGCTGGTAATCAGATGTGTGTGGCTGGGTCAGTGAGCAGTGGCAGAGCCACGGTACATAAAGGCCAATCGTTACTGAGGAGATTCAGCTAAAGAAATGGAAGGATCTTTGGATTAGATCAGAGGGCTTTACTGGGGGAGAGGTGATGCCAGTAGAACAGTGCACCACCACTCCACACTCTGCTCAATCTTACTGAAGGTCTTATTCAATCAAACAGGAGTTGTGAGCTGTCGTTTGCATAAAGGTGGAAAATCCAGGTCCAGAGAGTAAAAATCCACCACATTAGCTACAATGACCATAATTTACCACAAACCCATACCGTGGTCAGTAATCTTCACTCTGTAACTGGTTCATATTTCAGGTCAGATGATGTTCTGAAGATGTAGTTTAACTTATTAAGCTTTTATGCAACACTCACAGCTTCATCACAGCAGACACAGCATCACAGCAGACACAGCATCCCTGAACAGCTCAACACACAGTCTGCACTGGTTTAACTGGACAAAAAACGCCTCATTAGCAAAGCAGCCCATCAGTGACAGCACAAGGCCAGCCGGAGTGTCGGGACAGACGAACGAGAGAAGACAGAAAGCAGCACCGCACCACCTCAACCCAGTTCAAATCAGGAAACTGAATTAAGAAGAATCACACAAACGAACTGAACACCTACTTACTCTGTAATGCTCTGAACCCGGATATTTCCCCCCTACTCTCCTCCTTACCCACTGCCCTCATCTGCTTGTTGATGGCCTGGCAGATCTCCTTGGCGGCTGCGATTTGAGCTTTCTCCCCCAGCAGGCCACCCAGTGTGGCACGCAGGGCGAAGGAGACGCAGCGTCGCGAATACACCGCTTCCACGTGCGTCTGTGTGGCCCGTGGGTGAGCCACCAGCTCCAGCACGTGCGAAAGGAAGGTGGCGAAGTTCCGCTCCAGCCACTGACCACCCAGAGTGGTCACAAATACAACATACGCCTGCAGGGGGTCAGTCAGTCAGAAAACAGAAACAAATTACTCCTTACTCCTCTGGGCCGAGCAGCAAAAACACTACTTCATAATTACAGACTCTAAGACAGCAGTTCACTGTCACCTAAACATTCAGTTGTCCTGCAGATCAATCAGTATACAATCAAATTCAAACATCTGCTATCTCACCTGAGTGACCCCGACTCGAACCTCCCTGCTGACTGAGCCTCCTCCTTTAAGCATCTCCCCGCCGCTCTTCAGGAAGCCAGAGCCCCCTCGCAGGAAACCTGTAGACATCAGCTCCAGCACCTCCTCCAGTGTGGCTCGCTTCACATTCTGACGCATGACTGAAACACAACGAAAACAACAGCGTCACCATCAAAGCATCAGAGTGAATACAGCATTTCTCAACTAAACTGTTTATGCAGAATTTGTGAAGCAGTCTCATCACCTGCAGCCTGTTTGGGCATGAGTGCGGTGGCCATAACTGTGCCCAGCAGTTTGGACACTGCCACGCGTACGCCGTACGTTGATCCCTCAAGAGCTTTGAAACACAGCGTGGCCACGTTCTCCAGTTCGGTGGTCCACATGAACACCGCCTCATTCTGCAGCTCCAGCAAACACTGTGAGAAGTCAGAGACCATCATCACTCAGTCCTGCTCCATTTCAACAACCATTATAGTCACACTATTCTACTCTGTATTCATAATTAAAATAGTTGCACCCAGAAGGAGTCGACCGACAAGCAGATATCATCATAGCACTCTGTTGGTGGCAGTGGACAGAAGGCGGCACCACCAGCGACAAGAAGGATCTGGGAGACCTACATGAGCCACGAAGAGGGAGAACCAACAGACTGTCCGACGTGTGCAGAGTGACCCAAAATTCAGTGAGCAGTGATGCCAACCATGAGTCCTCCTGTTAGTGCAGCACAACTGGCAGATGGCTGCACAACACAGTACTACATTCACGCAGACCTTTAAGATGACTGACATCAACACCACGTCAACATCAACTGCAGTGGTGTCACAGCAGACGGTCATGGAATCACTCCAATCTGCGTGCACTATTCCAACAGTCGCACCTGAAGATTCCTGATTGAAAATGTAGGAGATGCTTCTGGAGGCTCCATCAAAAACAATCTGCAGGAATGGAAATGGTTTGATGAAGTTTTATTCCTGTCAGCTGATTCCTTCTGGGTGAAACTGTTGTTTTGATGAGGAGTGTCTATACATTTCTGTAATCCAGGCCCCAGTGGAGTTGGGGCATCAAACCAATGTGTTGGACAGTGTTCTCCTTATAATCGCAGTACAAAACAATGAACCGTATAAAGCTTGTATGAGGATTATCAGGAACTCTGTAACTGACCTTGGCCACGGCACAGCGCACAGCCATGGACCGGTCGGTGAGGAGAGAGCGGGCGTTTTTGTAAATGTCTCTGTGGCAGGATGCAGCAGCACCCCCCAGTCCACTGAGAACCTTCTGCAGGCTGAGGAGGATCTCACCACGGCCCTGAGACTGAAATCAAACACAGCTCAGTTAATCCATCAGGATAGAGAGGCTCTTACGTTCAGCAGGTTTAGGCTTTTAACCTGTAGACCATTAATCTGCAGTTATAAAATATCAGTGAAATTAATCACAGTTACAGCTCGGAACGGACACTCCGTGCTCTACGGCAGACAACAGTCAGCCATCTATAACCACACTGTACCCCAGCTCCCCCCTCCTACTCATTTCCAACTCAACTCATCCCAAACATACTGGACAGATCAAATCAAATCCAGTCCTGCAAGGCCACATCAGTGAACCATGCCTTCTCCAACACACCCGACTGAACTCGGCACATCATTACAATCTCAGCTGGAGAACACTGAGATGATGTCAGATTCTGCAACCTCACTTTACCTCTGCATTCTTCAGGGCTTTCAGAAGGTTGTTGATGGTTTCTGGGAAAGAGCTGCCCAGCATCCGACCCATGCGCTCATAGAAAGCCCCGACACAGGCCACTGCAGCACTACAGATAAGAAAAGAATTAATGGCATTAGGGCAGCTGAGAAACACCACCATTACCACATCTGTCCAAAAGTGGATGATGAAAGGGTTTGGTCCTGTGGTTATAGCTGGGAAAATTACGTCTTTAATTTCCAGTAAATCTCTGGATCGAAATCACTTTATTCCAAACTCATCAGTTAAGAGTAGATTTCCATTTATCATCTGATCAAACACAACGTTCTTCTTCTCTCGTTTGAAGCATTTATGTGTCAGAATTCTGCAGCCTTACACTCCTACAGGTCGTCCCATACGGTCATGACTTACCCCCTGTATCTAGACTGGCATCTAGAGAGACAAATCTTATATAGCTGTAGTCACATGGCTCTGGAAAGGCTATAGAAACTTTTAGAAGTTAAGACCTTGTTCTCCCTACTTCAGGTGCAACCATTACATTTCTTTGTTAGAGAAAGACAGTAAAAGATGACATATGACAGCTTCTCCCTCCGGGATTTAAGAAAGGAAGTAAGAGCACTGTATGGAAAATGCAGATATGCTGCCGACTGAACAGGAAGGCCTGTTGTGAACTCACAGTTTGGTGGGCAGATAGGCCGGAGTGTCATCCTTGTTCTTAATGATGTCATTGCACTTGTCCAGCGTCTGGAAGACGGTGAATGTGTCTCCGATGCTGTAGAGAGTAGCGAGATTCTTAGCCAGCAGTTTCCTCGTGGGGGGTCCAGGGTTGCTACTGATCAATCCAGTGAGCTGCTCCACCAGCTTCTTCTGCTTTTCCTTCACATCAACCTGTTCAGAAAATGTTCCAACAGGGAACAAGAGCCTCCTTTCAGTACAGTATAATAACCTCATCCATTACTCTGATATTGTAATTAATTACACACATCATCATTACATTCACAGAGACAAGATTCAGTCCAATAACTCTATACTGGTGTGTGTGTGTGTGTGTGTGTGTATTTGTAGTACAGTGTTGTACTGTTCATCAGTACAGGAGAACATTTACTTTAACAGCAGGTTTTGGAACCTCATTACTGAACATTTGAATCGTACGAACGGTGAATCGTATGAGCTGGACTAACCGTACCTTATTGGCTGCTGTGAGGACCTTGTTGAGAAAGCGAAGCCACTCGAATATGAAGACGGGTCTCTTGGCCTCTGTGATCTGGGCCAGAGCATCTTCGTTCAGCAGCAGACTGTGAGCCAGCTCCATCTGCACGACTGCCCCAGCTCCTCACACCACAACCACCAACTGACTGAACATTACAGACCAGGAGGGAAGATGTTCATGACGTCATACAGAAACACTGTGAAAAACATTGTACTTCCTTATGAGAGTAATGGCCCTGTATCACACAATCTGTACATTCATACTATAACTGTGGAACACACACACACACACACACACACATACAGACAGACTGACAGTTCTGAACAGTCGTGAACAGGGTGGGTAATAGTGAACAGTGGTGAACAGGGTGGGTAATAGTGAACAGGGTAGGTAACAGTGATCAGTGGTGAACAGGGTGGGTAATAGTGAACAGGGTGTGTAATAATGAACAGTGGTAAACAGGGTGGGTAATAGTGAACAGTGGTGAACGGGGTGGGTAATAGTGAACAGTGGTGAACGGGGTGGATAATAGTGAACAGTGGTGAACGGGGTGGGTAATAATGGGGGATTGGAGTCTCTTTGTTGATAAACTGCAGCATCCAAAAAATGTTATGCTAAACTATGCTAAGATAAAGCTAAAGCTTAGACAGTAAATCCGAATCCGTGTCAGACACAGAATAATCAGATCCGCGCTGATGTATGAACGGATTCATTCCGGATCCGAATCGCAGTGAAATCGAGAAAGAAGCCATTTAATCACAGATTTACCCGATTCAGCCTCCAGCCTCCGGGCTAACCCAGCTAGCCCCCTCAACGCAGCGCAGCTTCCGGTCTTCAAAATAAAAGCTCGCACAATGACAGGCCGAATACATAATAAGAGTCCCCAGGGTTTATAAACACAGTCAGGGGTTAATAAACACAGTCTGGAGTTAATAAACACAGGGTTTATAAACACAGTCAGAAGTTATAAACACAGTCAGATGTTAATAAACACAGTCTGGAGTTAATAAACACAGGGTTTATATACACAGGGTTTATAAACACAGTCAGAAGTTATAAACACCGTCAGGGGTTAATAAACAGTCAGAAGTTAATAAACACAGGGTTTATAAACACCGGGTTTATGAACACAGTCAGAAGTTATAAACACTGTCAGGGGTTATAAACACACTGAGGGATAATATGCAATCTATCTAATAAGACACCTTGGTCAATGAACAGAGGATCTTGTACAGAAACTTCGCCTGCATCTCCGTACATTAATAGGTCATTGAAAGCTCTAAGCAGAGCTGTCTCTGTTCTCTGCTGATGGGTCCAGATTAGTTCTCTTCAGAAAAGGCTCCACACATGCCAGTTTAAAAGAGTCAGGAGAACCTGAGGTAAGAGACGTGTTTAGCTGCAATGGACGACAAGACATGTTGTAAACATGTAGACATCAAGCAGACCGAGGAGGGATGCAACCCCTGCACAATAGAGACCAATTCCCCAAGTGTAGAACGAACTAAATTACAGGGAGAGAGGAACACAGGTGAGCCAGAAACACGTAAAACAATACTAGATCTTAGGTCTCTCACTTTAAATGTTAAACTGGCCACTGGTTTCTAAGGCAATGCTCCTCTCGCCTCTTTTACATGTAAACTGAAAGAGACTAACAAAAGATAAGAGTCTTTCAGTTCCTCAGGCATCTTCCTCAGCAGTCCGCCCTGCCCTGCCCTGCCCATCTGAGATCTGACCACACATCTGTACTGATGTTCAGATAGGGGGACTGTGAGCATCAGGACGAAACCTCTTTTATGTAGAGAATCATAAGCAAAGGAGAGAAACAGAAATAAACATCTACTAAATATCAATCACTTTCATTCATATTTACTAACAAAGTATTTATAGAAGATACACATTCCAGGAGATCCCACACTACTGAAATATTTCATTAGAAATATTAACAGACTTTAGATATTTGTATGAACCGGAACAGGTTTTGATGAACAAAAACACCTACATTTTTTGTCTTATAAGGACTAAAACACTATGAATCACAGAACTTCTGTTGGACAAACTGATCATCTAGAGTTTGTTGACCTGAAAATGCAATAATTCAGAATAGTTTTATTCATAGAACAGGGTTCCATCAAAGTCTGATCTTCACATGTTTTTGGAAGTGTATCATGAACAAAGAAGTTGAGGAGCTCAGAAGAAGAGCTGTTGATGTTCATCAGGCTGAATAAGGTTACAGAACCATCTCTAAAGAGTTTGGACTCCACCAATCCACAGTCAGACTGATTGTGTACAAATGAAGGACATTTGGGACCATTATTACCCTCCCCAGGAGTGCTCCACCAACAAAGATCACACCAAGAGCACAGTGTGGAATAGTCCACCAGCTCACAAAGGAACCCAAGAGAACATCTAATCAACTAAAGGTCTTTCTCACACTAGATAATTTAATGTTCCTGATTCCACCATCAGGAGATCACTGAACAGTGGTGAGCAGGGCTCCAAGAAGAAGCTGCTGCTCTCCATAAAGAATATTGCTGCCCGTCTGCAGTTTGACAAAGATCTCATGGATGAGCCAGAAGATTGGAACAATGTTTAGTGGACAGATGAGAACAAAATAGATCTGTTTGGTTTCCAGCATAAAAACCTTATCCTATCTGTGAAACATGGTGCTGGTCAATAAGGGTTTAGACCTGTTTTGCTGCATCTGCACAAGGACAGCCTGCCATCAATGAATGGAGCAGCGAATTCTAAAGGAAAATAACACAATATCTGTCTGTGAGCTGAAAAGAATGTGTACAAATGTGTAGAAATGTACTGTTACTATTATGTCCACCAGTGAACTAACAGTTCACTGCAGTACCCAAGTATTAGGACAGAGGTGTGGGTGTCCAGTGTCCCCTAACTGTGTATGAGTAGTTTGACCAGAGGAGGAAGGTCCTCCCCCTCGTGAGCCTGGTTCCTCCCAAGGTTTCTTCCTCCAGCTCTGAGGGAGTTTCTCCTGCACTGTGGCCCTTTGGTTTGCTCACTAGAGGATCTGTCTATTAGATTTTGTTCCTGTTTTAACATGATTTCTGTGAAGCTGCTCTGTGACAACTTCAGTTATGAAGAGCTATACAAATAAATGTTGATTTGATTTGATTTGAATGTGGGTCATGCAGAAAGACAATGACCCAAAGCACATAAGTCATTCTACTAAAGATTTCCTTCTCAGTTAATCAATGACAGTTTAGTATTTGTTTGATTTGGTTCATTATCTACTAAATTTTAGCTCAATATTATTAAGTATATCTCCCTTAAATGAACAAATGGGTTAAGCACTTTCCTACTCTTCGATCAAGTCACCGGATGTTGATTGGGAAATTTAAGAGGACTTGATCTCAGATTTAGGTGACTCTGTGTGTGTGTGGGTGTGTGTGTGTCTGTCTGTGTGTGTGTGTGTGTGTGTGTGTGTGTGTGTGTGTGTGTGTGTGTGATCTTTACTGTGAGGTTCCACAGCATTAAAGCAAGCAGAGTCATGCATGAGGGAAGATAAGGTAAGAGATAAAGCACAGATAAGCAGAAAGGAGGAGGCAGAGAGGGAAACTCCACCTATGAAGGTGTGAAGGTGCAGTCAGACCAGGAGAGAAAGGGAGAGTGGAGGAGGGAGAGGAACTGAGTAGATCCAGATATGAAGGAATACAGAGTGGAAAAGACTTTTTTCAAGTAAGAAAAATGAGACGAGTCTGAAAGAAAGTCCAGCTCAGAAGAGCAAACAGGAAACCTATCTTCACCAAGAAGACCACCACTGTCAGAGTCTGTTCCACTGAAGTTCCTGGTGATTGTCCTTCTGTCTCCTGACCAGGTGAGGTACGACATCACTCTGCTTCAGTCTGTTAGATGTCTGAATCATACTGATGGGTTAATTGTTCATTTATAGGAGTTAAACTTGGTGGGATCCAGGTAGGATATGGTCAGTAAACAGCCCAGTTACAGCCAAACTTAATCTCACATGTCCCATCTAGGACCCAGGGCTCAGAGTACAACCCAGATAGGGCTCATGTTTAACCCCAGCTTGACCAATCACTGATCCCAGTGGGCATCCATATGTGGGGCCAGCATGGAACCCGAGGATAAAACCATCTGGTTTCCATTTAACCTACCCATACAGTTTCCACATGGGTGTTATCTAAGACTGCCTTTTCTGAAGAATCCTTGAGGAACCCTGTAAGAGCTTCCCTTTAAGAGATGTTCTGATTTAATGAATTAAGTCCCGTCCTGCACTGAAGTAAGCATCTGAAATTTGATCTAAAAATGACTAGAGTTTAAACTGAATTTCCATTTGATGTCCCAAGCAGGATCCACTGCTGATCCAGTCCAGGTCTCTTAATGCTGAGTATCAGCCGATACCGGCTCTGATCTTATCTGTGTGTGTATTAATAATTCAGCAGTTTAGATAAGATGAGCTGCTGGTCAATACTGTAGAAAAATCAGTAGTAAGAGTTTATTTACTCAGACATTATGGACTGATTTATTTCAGAGTGGGGTTATAAACTAAGCGGCTCCTCCGGCCCATAAAACAGCTCCGTTTCAGCAGATCTTCTGTAAAGCTGCAGATATTCTGTTCTGTGCTTAGAAATAATGAGGAACAATGTCAGTTAAAGGAATCCAAATATTGATCTGAACTCTGGAGGTGTAAGGTTGCCTGTAGGGGAGTCATTTTTCATGTTAACAGTAGTGTAATCAGATGTCATTACAGGAAATTACAGGTCTTTCAGTGCAGGTACGAGTGGATAAACCTCTCCACCTCACAGGCCACTGAAAAACACATCTGTCCCTCACAAAGATGAGCAGGACAGATGTGTGGCTAACATTAGATGACCCGTCTCATTGCAGAAGACTGTCTGAAAGCGAGCTATCAGACCGCATGTCAACAATCCACTTACTGACCACCGTCCGAGTCACGCTGGCAGATGAATGATTGTGTCTGATTCACTAACCGCTGATATTATTATTTCTATTTATCTTTAAATCATGTTCATCAGAAGATCGACGCTCAGACTGAAAACAGTAATCACATTAAAATGACAGAATGTGATTACTGAGCTCAAATCCAGCGCTCCTTATCTGATTTCAGGACCTTACTCTGATCTCAGAAAACAGAGTATGATGTTCAGGCGAATAATCAGATCTGCATTATCATCTGATTATGAAATCACATGTATAAATACTGATCAGATTACTGATCAAATCTGATTTGCTGTAGTTATTGGATTGAGGACATGGAAACACTCTGTGTGTCTGACCACCATTCACACCAATCTGTAATCAAAACACTCCATAAATACATCCTGTGTTTCTATCAGAAGATCAGATCTGTACGAGCACTGCTGCTCCTGCGGAACCTCTGTGAGACAGTGGAGAACCTGATTTGTTGGATGGTGGTTCTGCATGTTTGGAAGAGGTTCCATTTTTTCCATTCTTGTCCAACAACTGCAATCTGCTGTTGGGGTCAGGAAACGGTTTTAAACGTTTTGTATGGAAACGGAGGAGGGGTCACTCTGTCCATCAACACCCAACTCAGTAGTGTATTTATCAGTAGTGTGTGTCTCAGCTGTGTGTGTCTCAGTAGTGTGTTTATTAGCCATGTGTGTCTCAGAAGTGTGTGTCTCAGTAGTGTGTGTCTCAGTTGTGTGTGTCTCAGTAGTGTGTGTCTCAGTAGTGTGTTTATCAGTAGTGTGTGTCTCAGTCGTGTGTATCTCAGTAGTCCGTTTATTAGCCATGTGTGTCTCAGAAGTATGTGTCTCAGTAGTGGGTGTCTCAGTCGAGTGTGTCTCAGTTGAGTGTGTCTCAGTTGTGTGTGTCTCAGTAGTGGGTGTCTCAGTCGAGTGTGTCTCAGTCGAGTGTGTCTCAGTCGTCTGTGTCTCAGTAGTGTGTTTATCAGTAGTGTGTGTCTCAGTCGAGTGTGTCTCAGTAGTGTGTGTCTCAGTAGTGTGTTTATGAGCCATGTGTGTCTCAGTAGTGTGTGTCTTGTTAGTGTGTTTATCAGTAGTGTGTGTCTCAGCTGTGTGTGTCTCAGCAATGTGTTTATCAGCCGTGTGTGTCTTAGTGGTGTGTGTCTCAGTAGTGTGTGTCTCAGTAGTGTCTCAGTAGTGTACTCTTTGCTGTTATTAAAGAGGGTGTGTACACACTCTTGGTTCTGTACTGTGTTTACACACTGATCTGTCCCACACACACACACACACACACACATGTGGCCACTGGGAGAGAAAAGAATGCTCTGAGCTGACCTGCTCCTGCTGAGTGGCTCTGATTTGGGGAAGCAGGAGGATCAGCGCTGAGATCCTGAGAGAACAGAACAGAGTGTGTTTACTGAACTCTGATCAAGTCTGGTCTCGCCATCAGGGAGGAGAACACAGCACACTAACCTGTTTCCATCATGACTCAATATACAAACACACACACACACACACACTGTCTGAAAACACTCACACACTCACACACACACACACACACACACACACAGTCTCAAAAACACACACTGTCTCAAACACACACTCACACACACACACACACACACACACACACACACACACACACACACTGTCTCAAACACACACACACACACACACTCACACACACACACACACACACAGTCTCAAAAACACACACTCACACACACACACACACACACACACACACACACACACACACACAGTCTCAAAAACACACACTGTCTCAAACACACACACACACAGTCTCAAAAACACGCGCACACACACACACACACTGTCTTAAACAAACACACACCCACACACACACACAGTCTCAGAAAACACACACACAGTCTCAAACACACGCACACACATACACACACACACTGTATCAAACAAACACACACTCAGTCTCAAACACGCATACACACAGCAGAGTGTATCAGCAGGGTGTATTATTAGTGTGTATCAGCAGTGTGTATCAGCAGTGTGTATCAGCAGGGTGTATTGTTAGTGTGTATCAGCCGTGTGTATCAGCAGGGTGTATTATTAGTGTGTATCAGCAGTGTGTATCAGCAGGGTGTATTATTAGTGTGTATCAGCAGTGGGTAAGCAGTATGACAGACTGACCGCAGCAGTAGTCGTGTTGCGTCAGTGACGTTGAGAAAACAGTTACATTGTTTCTACATTCTGTTTCCTTTCTGGTGTTCTTCCTGTTCACTGACACCCTGAATGACTGACTCACTCCTGTTTACCCTGTTTACGCAATGTTGTGTCTTCAGAATGATGTTGATGCTGCACTGAGATCCCATCCTTCATCCGTCATGTCCAGATGTTCCCTTCCTTCTGATTCTGAACTTCTCACCCACACAGACACTAAAGCCTGCATGAGCATGAGAGAACCTCCTAACATCACACATCAAAACACAGCTTCATACCCAAATCTCACACGAACTGTGCTGAACCATCACTGTCCACCTCTCCATCATCCCTCCGGTCTCAGGCAGGACTTTAATGATTAATGTCTCTGTAACCGAATTCTGAAGGCAGGAATACAGAGTCTTCTTACATTCAAAAATTAAAAAACAGGAAAATCCCTGATCATGTTTTCATTCTGTCTGCAGAATTAAATCTGTACAGAACAGAGGACAAAGATAATCTGATCATTTACACTGAAAATGATGTTTTCTTTTCAAATTTGAAAAACATGTTAACTTGAAAATCAAATCATTTACTGAATATTTAATGAAAGAATATTATTGTTCATGGTGAACAGTTTGATACTTTAGTCCCGGGGACTGTCTGCACTCGCTGCAGTCCGATATCAATCAGCTCCAGCTCAGCTTAGCACCACAGGTTACTGACGTGTTACTGGTTTAGAGTTTGTGGTTGCTGGGTTCTAAAATTTGGTTTTGCATTACTTTCATCAATCACTACACACGGGGTTCTGCATAATCTCTGTAACATCCTTAACAGTTACTAACTTCTGTCCAAATACTCATGGACACAGCTTCTAATTCAGCATTCAGCTGCACCCATTGTTGACACAGATGTGCAAATGCACACACAGCTTGTCTAGTCCCTGTAGAGAAGTACTGCCAATAGAATAGAACTCTCTGGAGCAGATAAACAAACATGACTCTATTGTCTCCATGTCTAATATCAGGTGTGGACTAGAGGGTATAAAGACCCCCAGCATTGAGCTGTGGAGCAGTGGAACCGTGTTCTCTGGAACGATGGAGCTCCATACAGAACTTCTGGGATGAGTAAGGGAGTTGGGGAGTTCGGGTGGTGATCCTTCAACCTGATCTCATTAATGCTCTTGTCACTGAATGCAATCAAATCCTCACAGGAATGTTGCACAATCTAGTAGAAAGTCTTCTCTGGACAGTAGAAAGTTACTCCAATGAGTAGGTGTCCTAATACATTTGTCCATATACTCTCTTTATTGCTTCAGACTAACTCTGCTGTCGTGCAACGCAACAAACCACTGATACTGCAGAACTGCTCCTCACTTCCTTCCTACAGACATCCTCATCTGTGTGTGTGGGTGTGTGTGTGTGTTATCTGCTCATTTATCTCCTCTGTGCCACACTGACTGATCACTCCCTCCTCTCCGTCTTTCTCTCACTCTCTGTCTCTATTATTATTATTATTATTATTATTATTATTATTATTATTATTATTATTGGTATTATTCTGTAATCACTTGCTGGTAGATGGTGTGGAGCTGCTGCAGCACGTCCCTGAACACATGAGTGATGAAGCCTCTGGAGTTTCTATGTTTCAGTCTAAACACATATGTTGCTCTAGGCTACATGTTTCATAATGACATCATAAAGTTGGTCATCACTGCTGACTTTAAAGCTTTTTCTGCTCCAGGAGAGCTGAACCTCCTATTGGGTAATCATTAAGTCCTTCCTGACCTGGAATCAGGTGTTTCACAACAAAAGCCTTAAGGCTACAGAGTTCCAGCCTTGTAAGAATGGAGGTTCTGTGTGAACGGTTCTTTAGTGTAAAACATTTGGTACATGGTCCTTTCCTAAAAAGGTTTCCTCTATTGTCCAGAGACAGAACTATTCCAGTACTATACAGAGGTCTTTAAAACCATCTACAAGAGATTTTACTTGAACATTAAGAACCAGTTAATCAGGCAAAGAAGAATGTATGCATTGACATGTTCTTTGAGGGTCTACATACACCATTTAACTTTAATGGAGGTGGGACCACCCCCACACCTCGAGGCAGTGTAGAGTTAGATCTTCAGGGGGTGGACAGGTGTGACCTCAATAAGCAATGGAAGTTGTTTTTCCAGGTCATCATCATGAAGTTAAACAACACCGCCATCACGTCGTCCCCCACCACGCTCTTCTTCTCTCCAGTGTCACCAAGCCACCTCACGTCTTCTGCCCTCACTCCCAGCACTTCCTCCCAGTCTGATACCATCATAAGCAACAGCACTGGAACCATAGGGGGTGCCCTGATACTGACCATCGTGTTCCTCGTGGGCATTCCCGGTAATCTCTTCGTTGTCTGGAGCATCATGGCCCGAACACGACGCAGCTCCATCACCACCCTCCTCATCCTCAACCTGGCCTACGCAGATGGTTCACTGATGGTCCTAACTCCATTCTTCATTGTCTACCTCGTCAAGCAAGGCTGGATCTTTGGCCTGGCTATGTGCAAGGTGATGTTCTATCTCTGCTGTGCCAACATGTACGCCTCCATTTTCCTGATCACACTGATGAGCTTGCACAGGCTGGTGGCAGTGGTGTGGCCGCAGCACCTCAGAGGACTGACCACTCAGAAGACAGTGGTACGGGTGCTGGTGGTGCTCTGGTTTCTGGCTTTAGCCCTGGCCGTACCTGTTTTGGTTTTCAGACAACTGACTGAGAGGAAAACAGAAGAGAACCAAGTCACTGGAATGAAAAGTCTAGAGTGTCGCTGTGTGCACAGTGTCCCAAGCCATGTAAGTCAAAAATGGGTAGAAAATGTAGGCAAAGCAGCCATACGAGGCATTAGACAGGGTCCAAGCACTGTCCTACAGCATGAGGCCTTTTTACAGATTTACGTTTTGGGCCAGCCTGACCTTGATTCATGAAGATACTGATATTCCTTTCATCAAACTGACAAAACACGTATTTTAGGGACTGAATGTTTGTGTGTGAATGTAATGATGATGTAATTAATTACAGTATCAGAGTAAAGGATGAGTTTATTAAACTGAAAGGAGGCTCTAGATCCCTGTTGGTTCTCTAGTCTGGATATAAGGTGAGATCCGGTTGGTCATGGAGGTACAGGTTCTGTACGTCATCCTGCAGAACCTTTACCCACAGATGGTGCAGCTGGACCTGTAGATCCTGAACACTCGTAGGTGACTGAAGCTGGAGTACTACACTAAACTACCCAAACGTAGCCTCTGAGAGCCTTTTTATAGGCAAACACTGTAACGGAGTGTTCATGTTCATTAGAACTGAAACGGGAGTCAAACTGCTGACCAAGTTATTTCCAGCAGTTTTGTTCAAATATTTGGACATAATTAATCTTTTTGTTGAGCAAAAAGCCTCCAGTCCTTAACTCATAATCAAGGATTCAAAGGTTATATGTAGGATTTTGGTGCTTGGATCCCTAGAATCTTTTTAATTATACACTATATATGTGTGTGTGTGTGTGTGTGTGTGTGTGTGTGTGTGTGTGTGTGTGTGTGTGTGTGTGTGTGTGTGTAAATATTACTTATAATTTATGAACCAGTATATTTTATATTAATTACAGTAATTGTTTTTAACATTAATGTGATTGGATGCAATGATAATGAAATCAAAAGTATTGGGACATAGTTTCAAGTGATACAAATATGTTACAGTGTCACAGTGACTGTGTGAGTTTACTAAAAATACTCACATTTTCACTTCAGTCAGGTACATCTCACCACAGCTGACGTCAAAATATAGCTTCTACAATCAGAAAGAGCAGTAGGTTACAGTCAGTAATATCATGAATAATATTAATAATAATAACAATAATAACAATAATAATAATAATAATAATAATAACAATAATAATAATAATAATAATAATAATAATAATAATAATTACAGAAAGTTAACAGTACAGCTGACCTTAATGACGTGTGTCCCAATACTTTTGCAGGTTGGTGTATTTTTATCATTTCAGTTGTAACCCAGTAAGCTTTTCCTTCTGTGCTTCAGGTTATAGTGCAGTACGGTATGGAGACCTTGCTGGGGTTTTTGCTGCCGTACGGACTGATCTTGTGCAGCTACTTATGCATCCTCCGCAAAATTCGCAAGACAAAATTCCAAAGGCGCATCCGCAGTGAGAAACTAATTCTTACCATCGTCATCACCTTCTGCATCTTCTGGCTGCCCTACCATATCATCAACATGGTGCAGGTTGTGGATTTGTCTGTGTACCAGCCCCAAAAACGTAGATAAGGAACCAAATCAAACAAATTAGACAGAAATATTACACTGATCGTTTATTTATTGAGGAAAATAAAATTACGTATCTGTCAGCGTAAAAGTATGTGAACCTTTGCTTTCAGTGTTTGGTTTGACCCTCAGCAATAACTACATGTGTCTTTAGGGTCGTTGTGTTTCTGCGTGACCCACATTCTTTTTTTCAGATTCAGCTCACAGACAGATATTCTGATATTTTCCTTTAGAATCTGCTGGTATAAATAAGAATTCATTGTTCTGCAAGACAGGCCCAAAGCATGATATTACCACCACCATGTTTCACAGACAGGACAGGGTGTTTATCCTGGAATGCAGTGTTTTCCTTTCTCCAAAAATAACACATTTGAACCATAAATATCGATTTTTGTTCTCATCCGTCCACAAAACATTGTTCCAGTATCTTCTGGTTTGTCCATGTGATCTTTATCAAACTGCAGACAGCCAGTAATGTTCTTTATGGAGAGCACCAGCTTCTCTGTGCAGCCCTGCCCTGCTCTCCACTGTTCAGTGTTCTCCTGATGGTGGACTCATGAACATTAACATTAGTCAATGTGAGAAAGACCTTTAGTTGATTAGGAGTTCCCTTGGGTTCCACAAATGTGTGTTGTGAAGATCGGACTTTGTCAGATCCCTGTTCTTCAAGTAAAACATCTGATTGGATCCCATTGATTGAAAACACCTGCCTTAAATTTCACCTTCAAACGATCTGCTGATCCTAAAGGTTCACATACTTTTGCCCTCACCGATCTGAAATATTTCATATGAGATGAAATGACTGACAAATAAGACTGAACCTGTTCCTGCTGACCCTGATCAATGTGTTCCACACCCACAGATTGCAGAGACGTTGGCCCCTAAAGGGACTTTAAAGGACAAGTAAGTTACTGTCACATGGCCTGATTGTTCTGACTCTGTACTTACTGAGGGACCAAATCCATGATCAGGATATCAGAACTTCATTTGCAGTGTAGAGACGTACTGTATAGCGAGTGTAGCTGTCATATCTGTCAGCGTTTCAGGTCTTTTCAGATCATGCTCCTGAAAAGTCTTGATAACATGAAGCAGAATTTCAAAGCATGTTTCCAACATCTTACCTTAAGAACTGAAGCTGTTTTCAGACATGACCTACCCAGTGTTAGAAGTAGTATTAAGGCTGTGAAGAGCGGGGAACACCAATGAGACGTGAGGTCCTGTTCCACTTCAAACTGACTACAAGCTCCACTCCAGGTTTTCTTCTCCCCACCTCATCCCAAAAGTGCTGGATGGAGCTCCATCATTCCAGAGAACACAGTTCCACTGCTCCACAGCTCAATGCTTTTTAACAATCACTATAGCAACACCTTAGAAACAACACAGCAACAAACACCAATACCATTACAACACCTAGGTAACACCTTAGCAACCACATAGAAATAACACATTTCAAATGAATCTGACTGTAAAATAGAACTGTACATACCTGTGCCGTCCAGTTCCGTCCATTAGAAACCTGGTACCTTGGGTTTCTGTACAGTGGTGTTGGTAGAGGTTACCAAGACAACAACCCAAATACAGCCTGTTTACTTACCATCCTAAACTGTCAGTAAACCTGCAGGCAGTGCTGCTCACGGTGAAAGTGAAGAACGTGAAGAAATTTAGCTAAAAAGTTTATTAACATGTTCTATCCCATCTTCACATACCTGCACGGTTCCCAGCCCTGCTGCTTTCTCCTGTTTGACCTTCACATGCCTACAGCAGGACTAAGTGTTGTGTCCTGATCTCATCTGGACTTTTTCCACATCTGCTTTAAATGTAAGACCTAACTACAGATCGCCCCCACTCATTCCTCTTTTCCGACCCATCTTCTCATCCCTCTCCAGTCTTCATAGATTCTGGAGTTCTCTCAGAGTCTTCACGTCCACGGTGGCCTTCGTCAGCAGTTCCATCAACCCTGTCCTCTACACCCTGGTGGGGAAGGCCTATATCCGGGAGGGAGGATTGGCCTTCATGGCACGTCTCTTCGAGGCTGCAGGCCTGGACTCCACATCCCGGAAAACCCGCCAGAGCAGCCAGAACAGCCGGGACCGTGATGGAGAGAAGCCAGAGAACAAGGAGCTCCACAATAAAGAGTCTGACTCCACCACCAGTGGCAACACCAGCTCCAACATCAAAGTCGTGCCCCTGACAAACGGGAAGTAGTTGTATATAATGAGTGTCTGATCTTAGGCCCGGTGTGGCTGCAGGTTTCACTCCAGACAAACTGAAGTTCACCTGACCTCACACATTTAATCAGATGATCTCAGTCCTCAACCTGCCGATCAGGTGTGCTCCTGCTTTGTTGGATAAAAACATCCAGCCACACGGGTCCTTTATGGATCAGACTGGAGACCCCTGGTACTGAAGAACTGGACTAGGGTTCACTTACAGGACCACACTGGTATTAAGTCACTTCAGTTTTGTACAGTGTTAGACTGCCTGTCCAGGCTCCACCCACCTGTCCACGTTCCACTCCCCTGTATGCTCCACCCACCCATCCATGCTTCACCCTCCACCCACCTGTCCATGCCCCACCCACCTGTTCATGCTCCACCCATAAAAGTGTTCTTTTGCATCTTTTTTTGACGCAAGAAGGTGGCTCAACAAAGCTTTCTTCACCACCACATCCCCCACCGCCTTGGTTGACCAACAGAAATGAAGGGGGACATGTAGCATCCATCTCTGCACCATCTAGCACTGCCCCTGGGATGGAAAAGCTTTATGGAAAACTGGCAAAATTCCACAGATTCAGATGAATGAATACTGTAACACACTGCTCCTATCATTGCTGTGCACTGCACTGATAATTATATTTTATAAATAAAACAGTTGTTTAATCAAGTGGCTGCTATTATTTACATAATAAAATATCTAAATATTTACACATATTTGAAGGGTTAGTACAAAGTACAAAGTAGCAGTACCCCTGCAGCCCACTGGGGGGCATCAGCCCACAGGTTGGAAACCTCTGTATTAGCAGAAGTTTATTGAATCTATTCTATTCTATTCTATTCTATTCTATTCTATTCTATTCTATTCTATTCTATACCTAAATTACTTTATTATTATTATTTAATTATTATTTTCCTATAAAAAGTAAGGTAATGCTTAAAAAAGCAAAACTGAAATCATGTAAAAATACTAATAGTATTAATATAAAATGATATTTTTCGAATAATATTTTGAATAAATGTGTTGAATATAAATTATCATGTTCATTTGTGTCAGTGCATGGTGTCGGCACTGGCACCCTTACTGCCGTTAAAAACAGTGGTTTAGATCAGTGGTTCCTGCCACTGCCCTGCTTGTTTTAGAGGATTCCTGCTGGAACATTCCCAGTTCGGCTCAGTCAGTTAGCTCATTAGTTGGGTCAGGATGCTGGAATCTCTAAAACCTGCAGAATCAGGACTGACAACCACTAGTATAAAATTTTGGTCTGGTGTGCTTTTGCCTATTTTTCAATCACCTATAAACCGGAAACTAGAGAAGACGTCATGTTTCATGACTGATTTTGAAATCTTGAGTTTTGGCCAAAACGATTCTCTCTGTATTTATTTATGTAAATGTTCTGATGTGTGAAAGCACCTCCAGAATCACTGCCACTGTTCTGTAAAGCGTCACATTATTGGGAGAAGGAACAGGTCTACTTGACCTGGGAACCCTGATGGATGCTGGAATACTGCATGGGAATATTTTTATTTTGCAATGTCTGTGACAATAGCAGCCTTTTCTCACACCCTGACACTGGCCTGTACTGACCCCACAGCTGGCTCCGTGTCTGTATCGGTCCTGTTCATCCCAGAAGTGTTAGTTTGTTTAGTGTTTACTATAAATAAACCCACAAACCCTGCAAGTGCTTCTGCTTCCCGCTTTGCCGTCTCTTTTGATCAGCGGCCTTCCCCGACTCTCCGCTGTGGCTCAGAGCTGGACCTGGAATGTTTACCTCTGCCGACACCAAAGACGAGCATGTTGATTCGTTGCTGAAGCTAAATTCCCATGTCTGTGTGGTCAGGTCACTCCAACTGCCCATCACAGTGGAACACTGGTCTGCCTCAGTCATGTGATCATGATATACAGTGGTTCAGAGTGTGTGAAGGGGGACTGAGGAGAACACTTGTTTCTGAATGTCTGCATAATTAAATGGTTAAGTTGGAAAGAGAAAAGGTCCATTCCTAAAATGGGAGAAATGAGTAACTGGTTTGAGGTGATGGAGACTGAGACAGTTGGAACAAATCAAGGCTGTCCTCTGTTGGACACTCATGACATTGCACTTCTTTGAGTTGGAGGTGGCTGGGTGCAGCACAGTGCAGAGGAGAATAAATTGTAGCATGGACTTAAACAGTCTCAGGTATGAGGTCACTTCAAGAGCTGCAGTACTTACTCTGAACGTCACAGAAATCAGTCTGGACGGTCTCTAAACTACTGACAGTGAAAACAAGCCATGCTATATTTAAATACATATGATGAACAGATACTACGCCGTGGTCGGTCTCATCTCCAGACCTGTCCCTGATTGAAAATGTGTGGACGCTATTGGACGCTCTATCAACACTCCACCCCTACCACACCATCTGCAGAACTGAGGGAGAACATTCAAGCTACATGAGATGGATCATCACAGGACACCATTAGGAACTTCTACACCTCCATGCAGAGACGTCTGGCGTGTTGCGTTAAACCTGATGCCGTCCTGAGAGACACCACTTCTGTATGAGTAGATCAATAAATACTGATCAGATCAGACTACAGTTATCATCAGTTATTGATCCTGATCACCTTCATCTTCCAAACAGAACTGCAGCTCTTGTTTGGGTGAGGGGTGTGTGTGTGTATTTTTGTCTTCTAATCTAAACCGAATAAAGGAACTGAAACCAAACCTCAACCATAAAAACCAAACCAGTGACTGACCTTCATCAGGGAGAGTGAAGGTAGGTGGTCAAATCTGAGCTACAAATCCACTAAAGCAAGACTGCAAACACCTGGAGAACAATAAGGAGTGTAAACAGGAGACACCAGGAGACACTAATGAACAGGTGGGACAAAGGCAGAGTCAAGACCAAAATAGGAGCACATGGGAAACAAACACAGGCTCAAACCAAACACTCTGACCCTCACTGCTCACTGCTCTGCAGTCAGAATGATCTCATTTATTTCTTTATTAATAATAACTGATAAACATTGGGTTCTCTTGAATGAGCAGCTGTAGAAACTAAAGAACCGGCCCAATTACTCTCAGGGAGTTAATAGGTTTGATCTCGGTTCTTCTTCATGCAGGGAAACATGTTGAAACAGCTTTCTGTAGCAATGAACTGCACACAACAAATGGGGCACACAGATATTAGGTTCAGGAACTTTTAGGGCTTCTATTAAGGCTTTGTTTAATTTGATCTCCTGACCAGAAGCTCATAATGATCTGAGATCAGCTTTTAGCCCAAATCAGAAAACATATATAAATGTTTCTCTTGGAAACAAGTATTTGGACCAAGTGTCCAGAACTCAAAAGCCCAACAAACCATAAAAATGACCACGATCAGCCCAAAATACTCTCACAGCAATTATTTACCCATCAGAGCTTTAACCAAGTCATATTTTGGCTAGAATCACCTGCTTTCTGGACAAGCACACACACGCGCACACACACACACACACACACACACACACACACACACACATGCACACGCACGCACACACATACACACACACACACACACACACACACACATACACACACATACACACACACACACACACACACACACACACACACACACACAGAAGGTCAGAATAAACACTGAGCAGGTTTTGATTTACATCAGAAATGTTGATTATTTGTAAGTTATTCCTTCCTTATATTGACTTTTTTACATAATAAGAAAGTTATCTGACTCATTTCCTGTGTCCGGTGATAGTGATCTGGTGATAGTGCTCCCCTCCCAACCGTGCAGCGTGATGCCACACTGTAAATACAGTGACAGCAGAGGCCACAGGGCTGAAATCTTCAGTTTCTGCTCACAGTCAGGAATAAAGTTTCATCTCATTTTAATTAAAATACTCAACAGAACTCTGTCATACTGTCTGTCAGAACAACCTGATTGGTCCAGTCGTGTGTTTCGAAGTGCTGATTGGCTCACAGGTAGAACCTTATAGAACTTAAAGTTTGACTTGGCAGATTTTTTGTTTTGCAATATATATATATAATAATGTGCCCTTTTACTTTTCTATTTTTCTGATTAAATTTGAGCTAAAACTTCATCAGATGTTCACACAAATCCTAAAAGTAGAGAAGGAACCATAAACAATATACAAATAAACAAATGAGACACAAATATTATTCCGATCATTTATTTATTGAGCAGGAAGTGTTTGGAGCAACGTGTGTGTTTAAGGTTGTGACAGCACCCACATACTGTCAGTATGTCAGTGAAATTCAGCTCAGAGCCCAAGATCAACATATCGATCCTGATATTTTCCTTTTGAATTCACTGCTATGATTCAGAATTAATTATTCCATCAATGATAGTAATCTGTACTGACACAGCAACACACACCCAAACCATGACACCCCCACCACCATGTTTCACAGATGGGATAGGGCACAGAGAGAGAGTGTGTGTGTGTGTGTGTGTGTGTGTGTGTGTGTGTGTGTGTGTGTGTGTGTGTGTGTGTGTGTGTGTGGAACACTGAGAGAGCATCTTACCACACACACACACACACACACACACACACACACTCAGAGAGGAAGAGAGGGTTAGTGTTGAAATGTGAGCTCCACCCACTCAGAGATCTATATACAAAACAAGCCCAGCTTTGTTCCACAGAGCAGCAGCCCTCACTCCAACAGGTGAGTTCACTAACTTTAACCTGGTGTGTGTGTGTGTGTGTGTGTGTGTGTGTGTGTGTGTGTGTGTGTGTGTGTGTGTGTGTGTGTGTGTGTGTGTGTGTGTTTTCCACTGAATCAGATTCAGATTGTATAAACACTACAAAGACAATAATAAACATTATTGGAGCACATTGATTGATTGATTGATTGATTAATTAGTTGCTTGATTAATTAGTTGCTTGATTGATTGATTGATTGATTGATTGATTGGTTGATTGTATCAGTGATATAGAAAAGCACTACATCTTTCTGATCAGCCGTGTCTGATATAAAGCACAGTCTGACAGCTGTGGGAGTCTGTAGAGTGGGAGTTGATTGGTGTTGTGTTGGTGTTGTGTTCAATTTGCTTTGGTGTTGTGATGATGATGTATTGGTGTTGGGATGTTGTTGTGTTGGTGTTGTGATGGTCTTGCATTGGTGTGTCAGCAGGATCAGAAATGTGCTCAATAAAAAATTAAATGGTAGTTTTGTAATGAATTCTTTTTATTTTAAAAGTGTCACAGAGAGGTTCAGTTATAGTGTACTGTAGTGTAGTGTAGTGTAGTGTAGTGTACTGTAGTGTAGTGTAGTGTAGTGTAGTCTAATATTGATATTCGGTATTTGATATTTGGTATTTGATATTCAGTAATTGATGTTCAGTATTTAATATTCAGTAATTGATGTTCAGTAATTGATGTTCGGTATTTGATATTTGGTATTTGATATTCAATAATTGATGTTTGGTATTTGATATTCTGTATTTGATATTTGGTATTTGATATTCAGTAATTGATGTCCAGTATTTGATATTCGGTAATTGATATTTGGTATTTGATAATCAGTAATTGATGTTCAGTATTTGATTTTCAGTAATTGATGTTCGGTATTTGATATTCTGTATTTGATATTCGGTATTTGATAGTTGGTATTTGATATTCGGTATATGATATTCAGTAATTGATGTTCAGTATTTGATATTCAGTAATTGATTTTTGTTATTTGATATTCGGTATTTGATATTCAGTAATTGATGTTCGGTATTTGATATTCGGTAATTGATATTTGGTATTTGATATTCAGTAATTGATGTTCGGTATTTGATATTTGGTATTTGATATTCAGTAATTGATTTTTGTTATTTGATATTCGGTATTTGATATTTGGTATTTGATATTCAGTAATTGATGTTCAGTATTTGATATTCAGTAATTGATGTCCGGTATTTGATATTCGGTAATTGATATTTGGTATTTGATAATCAGTAATTGATGTTCGGTATTTGATAATCAGTAATTGATGTTCAGTATTTGATATTCAGGTGCACCCCGAATGTAAACAGTGTTTGGGTTTTGTAGATCTGATTGTATGGTGAGCAGCTGTCTATGTTAAAGATGTCTCAATTTCCCTCAAAGTCAATAAAATCTACATGTGAACATTCTGTTCTAAAGTTTACAACAGAAACAACAGTAGGACTCTTCAGATCCCACTGTCCTAATGAGGACCATATCATTAAGAGTGTTCAGCGTGACGCTCACTCCACCGTCACAGAGTCAGCTCTGTGGTAACACGCGTTCGGGGACGTTGGTGAAAGACAGGAAAGAGAAATGTCTTTCATTTAGGAAAGAACATATTTCCTCTCCAACACACGAACATGAGTCAACACTGTTCTTCAATCCACTGCTGTTTCGGTGTTGCACAAAGACCATCTGACATTACATGTTCAGTATGACATTCAGTATCATTCTGTATCTGCGCACACACACTGAATCCATAACTAATAACTGTAACATCATAAACAGCACTGCCGTTTCATAATACATTATTAACACTTTATTAACACATTATTAACACATTATTCACACATTAACACAGTCACTCATTAACACATTAGTCACACATTAACACAGTCACACATTAACACAGTCACACATTAACACATTATTCACACATTAACACAGTCACACATTAACACAGTCACACATTAACACAGTCACACATTAACACATTATTCACACATTAATCAAACGTTAACACATTATTCACACATTAACACAGTCACACATTAACACAGTCACACATTAACACAGTCACACATTAACACATTATTCACACATTAACACATTATTCACACATTAATCAAACGTTAACACATTATTCACACATTAACACAGTCACACATTAACACATTATTCACACATTAATCAAACGTTATTAACACATTATTAACACATTCACACGTTATTAACACATTATTAACACAGTCACATACTATTCACACATTATTCACACATTATTCACACATTATTCACACATTATTCACATATTATTCACTTATTATTCACATGTTATTAACACATTATTCACATGTTATTAACACATTATTCACACATTATTCACACATTATTCACACATTATTCCTGGACTAACTTTTGCTCTTGGTTCCTGCTCTGTTTTCAGACATCAGTCACAGATCTTCTCGTGAGAACCAGTCGAAAGACCCTGACCATGAACAACTCCTCCATCCCTGCACCGGATATTCCAGTGTCCAGTCAGATCAGCATAGTCGTTCTAGTGCTAGCCTTTGTGCTGGGTTTTCCTGGAAACCTCTTTGTGGTGTGGTCAGTGTTGTGTCGGGTCCAACAACGCTCCGTCACTTGCCTCCTGGTTCTGAACTTGGCGTTGGCCGATGCCTTTGTGCTCCTCAGTGCCCCCTTGTTTCTGCGCCTGCTGGCCAGAAGGGGTGTGTGGGAGTTTGGGGAAGTCATGTGTAAGACAGTCCACTACCTGTGCTGTGTCAACATGTATGTGTCCATTTACCTCATCTGCCTGATGAGCCTGGACCGCTGGCTGGCTGTCACCCGGCCCTTCCTATCACAGAGACTGAGGAACAAAAGGACCATCTACATGGCCATGCTGATCATCTGGGTCATGGCATTCCTACTGGCCATGCCCATGCTCTTCTACCGAAGGTATGTGTGTGTGTATACACTTCTGTCTGTGCTGTCTCTGTATCGGTGAGGGCTTCACTCGCATGGTTTGGGTCAGTAAACCTGTAGTCCAGGAGTAGACAACTCTGATCTCCCTGCTTCCATCTCAATGAGACATCTCTTCTGGTTTATCAATGGTCCATCACCCAAATAATGTGTGGTCAGTGATGGTACTATGATGACTTTCAGCTTTAATTTGAGGGCTTTCATAAAACTACATTCTGCAGTTTGGCAGCAGCAGTTCCTGCCGTTGCAGTGCATTACACACATATCTGAGTGTCATGTCCGTCCATCCCTCCAGATCTGTGAAAGCTCACTGTTACCTGAAGCATAGCAGCACCGGACACAAAGTCTTCCATTACCTGTTTGAGACGCTCATGGGCTTTGTGGTCCCGTTCACCTTCATCCTGTCCTGCTACTCCTCTGTAATCTGCCGCCTTCGTAGTGCCATGTTCCGTGGTCGTGTGAAGGGCAGCCTCCTCATCCTCCTCATCATCAGCGCATTCTCCATCTTCTGGATACCCTATCATCTCATCAACATATTTGAGGTTGGTACTGTCATACAGGTACAGATGAAATGAAAAGACCACTCTCATTTTTCCTACACATCTGTCCATTCTGTCATTCCATCGTACAGAGTGCTGCTTCAGTAATTCAGTGATTGAATTAGTTGTGTTTATATTTATGGTGAACTTTGACTTGCTGGACCTGTTTCAGGAGCACATCAGATGGATCAGATGTTTCAGATCAGAGTTGAGTTGAGCATGCTGGTTTGTGGAGAATATTGTTAGTTACAGCTGCTGTACGAATGATTGCCTTTCTTTCTGTCTCTTCTCCTTCTGTTCCTGTCCAGGTCATTGGAGAGTCAGGAGTTAGCCTTCTTAGCCAACTGGCGAAGGCTGCTCGACCCAGCGTAACTGCATTTGCCTTCCTGAGTAGCAGCGTGAACCCTGTCCTCTACGTGTTTGCCGGCAGCTCCTACATCCGCCGCGCCGGCCTCGGCTTTATGGCCAGACTCTTCGAAGGAACCCACTCAGACCAGGCCTCCACCATCAGCAGACGTTTAACTTCCACAGACAACTCCATCTTCACCAAGCTGTCAATTAAAACAAGCCTGAATGGACAACAGATCAGGAAAAAGAGCTGTGGAGAAGAGGAGAAGAAGAAGGTGGAGAAGAGCTGTGCGGAGGAGCTCAATTCTCTGGCCACAGTACAATAATCTCAGAGATTTACGATGCCCCAGATAAGCATCGTACCGCAGCAGGGGGCGGACTGCATCCTGTGCAGTCGAGATGATTTGTGCTTCGGTTAGAGGCTCCTGAAATGTTGTTGATGCAGGTCGAAGAAACTGAAGAAAGTGCTTCTACCTGGAGTGCAGTGGATCTTCTCTAACTCTTTTCTGAACTTTGTGAATTTAATTGCACTATAGATATTTCTTCTGCACTGATTTATGTTCTGATGTTTGATAAGATGGCTTGTGCGCTAATTGTGAGACTGACTGTTCTTTCCGGCTACTGCTTCAGGACATTCTTATACATGAAGGTTCCAATGTGGTTCCAGCATTGGTAGAAGGTATGCCACAGAAGAATTTGAAAAGGAGAGTGTCTATTCTTATTCACAGTGGGCTGATGTGGCTCCAGGTTCTCATTTAAATGGTTAGCCTGAGAACCTGCAGTAGTTTCAGCTCTTTCAAAATAAAGCTTTATTCACATCAAATCAAAGAACAGATGTGATTTTTAATGTATTGGAACCTTTACACTAAGTGATGTTCGCCATCTGTGCTCTGTGACCACTGGAGACAACCACAGGACATCCCCCTTCCCAGTGGACAGAATAAAAGCAGTCACTTGGACACCCTCCATCACTGTCATTTCTGGTCCTGGAGAACCACTGCCCTGCTTGTTTTTGAGTGTGATCTGATTCCAGCACACCTGATCCCACTAATAAACTGGTGAGCCTTGCTGAGCTGTAATGGGAATGTTCCAGCATGAAAACTCTAAAACCAGCAGGTCTGTGGTACTGCAGGACTGGGATCGATAACTGCTGACCTAGACAAATTTAAAGTGAGCCAGATGAAGAGAAAACCTGCAGATGGTGCAACCCTCACATAATGTGAAGGTTCTATTTCAATGAAGGATCTTTCCATGGTCTGGAGATTCTATACCATTTCACATCTTCACTATTTACAAAATCAAATCTCAAAAGCAGTTCTTCTGTGGTTCAAACTGTCCTTCACTTTCATTTCTAAGACTGTCTTCCCCCTGGACAGTGCTGATAGTGGTTGGTAACTAGTTGTAGTGGGTAACACTGTGTATCCAAAAGTATTGGGACACCACTTAGTCATTGAGTTCAGGTGTCTGATCCAGTCTCATTCCGACAGCTGAATGGGGGTCGGAGAGAGCTCACTGAACTAGACCGTGGTGCTGTAATCGGACCACCGTTGCAACAATCCATATTAATACCAGAGGATGTAAAATGAGAGGTCATAAAAAATGTCTGTAGGCGTCCCAATATTTTTGTCCATATGATGTAGGCCTACATGCATGTCGAGGCAGACATAATGTTTATAAAACTAATACTAACACATACACACACACACACACACACACACACACACACCCACACACACACACACACATTTATACTCTGTATATGTATATGCTCAAAAAATAGCTGCACCCAGAAGGACGTGTGGGATTGCAGTTCTGTAGTGAAGGAAGATGAAGCTGATCAGAATCAATAACTGATGATAACTGTAGTCTGATCTGATCAATATTTATTGATCTACTCATACAGAAGTGGTGTCTCTCAGGACGGCGTCAGGTTTAACACAACACGCCAGACGTCTCTGCATGGAGGTGTAGAGGTTCCTAATGGTGTCCTGTGATGATCCATCTCATGCAGCTTGAATGTTCTCACTCAGTTCTGCAGATGGTGTGGTAGGGGTGGAGTGTTGATAGAGCGTCCATTAGCATCCCACACATTTTCAATCAGGGACAGGTCTGGAGATGAGACCGACCACGGCGTAGTATCTGTGTCTTCAAGACGAGATCTTGAGACGGCAGCAGTGTGTGGACGAGCGTCGTCCTGTTGGAATAGAGCGCCGGAGTGTGTGTTCAGAAAAGGGAGAACCACTGGTTACAAGATTTGTCTGAACTCTTTACTGAAGGTACTCCAGTGTCATTCTGAGTGACTCCATGACAGGCTGAGTTGAGACCATTGCAGTCGGTTGATTGATTCTGTTTTCTATGTACATGTCTGTATATCTTGATCTATCATTTGTGTTTGTACAGCATCTACTCTGAACCTCTCTGTCCAGGTGTGAACAGTTACTCATCTGTCAAATATATAATAAAAGTTCTTTACGTCAGATCTCGTGTCTGTAAGTGCTGTTAGGTTTCCTGAAGAGAGTAACGGGTCACTGGCCTGTTGGTGGAATGAGTTTCTGTACAGACGATTCAGAGGACAATGATTTGTATCAAATGAGCAAATGTGAGTCAAGAAACCACAAGGTAGAAAAAAACATCTGCACAGAGAAAGGCTTACTGAGATCCGTCAATGCAAATTCAGTTAAACCACAGTACAACCACAAAATTATTGTAGACCTGCTTCTACCAAATAAACACCTACACCACTTAGAACCAGGTATGAGCTATGGACTTCAGACTGCTTGGAACCAACATTCCACAGGTGAACCCTTATATAATAACAGTCTACTGAACTATAAACAGAATAATGAAGAAAGATTCCATTTTTACTGTAAACAGTGCTGATCTGCTGCTGAAGACCTGAAGAAAACATAACTATACTACACACTAGTCGTGATTTAGTAAGTTATTGTTACTGTGATAGTTGTGTGAAAGTTTCTTTAAATGGTTAGATGTTCTATCTGTTATCTACTCTGATCTTCAGCTGCTGGTTATTTCCTGCTGTCTCCAGTCTGTGCTCAGGAAGTTTAACATGGTTTGATTAAACGTTTGATTTACAATCTAAACTCTTCAGCTCAGTCTTAAACACAGACCTGTTCACTCACAACATTACGACCTTGTTTCTACTCTCACTGTCCATTCTATCAGCTCCTCTGACCATACAGGATCCTCCGTTCACCCTGATCTTCAATGCGCAGCTATGATGTGGGTCATTCTTGGGGTCAGTTACTGGTCATTTGAAAACAGTGTTCCAAAACTGTCTGTGAAAACACATCAGAGAAGAGGAAGGTTAGATTGTAGTCAACTGTGGCAGGAATTTGTTTAACAAACTAGCCTCCTATTTTGCAAACTTCCAGTTATGGAAATATCAGACAGAGTAAATGATGCTCTGCTCAGAGATGATTCTACACCACTCACCAAACATTATTCCAGTATCTTCTGGGTCGTCCATGTGATCTTTATCAAACTGCAGATGGGCAGTAATGTTCTTTATGGAGAGCAGCAGCTTCTCCGTGCTGCCCTGCCCTGCTCACCACTGTTCAGTGTTCTCCTGATGGTGGACTCATGAACATCAACATTATCCAATGTGATAAAGACCTTTAGGTGATTAGAAGTTCTGTTGGGTACCCCAACCCTAACCCCAACCCTAACCCCAACCCTAAACCCTAAACCCTAAACCCTAACCCCTACCCTAACCCCAACCCTAACCCCAACCCCAACCCTAACCCTAACCCTAACCCTAAACCCTAACCCCTTACCCCTACCCTAACCCCTACCCTAACCCCAACCCTAACCCCAACCCTAAACCCTAAACCCTAAACCCTAACCCTAACCCTAACCCTAACCCCAACCCTAACCCCAACCCTAAACCCTAAACCCTAACCCTAACCCTAACCCTAACCCTACCCTAACCCCAACCCTAACCCCAACCCCAACCCTAACCCTAACCCTAACCCTAAACCCTAACCCCTTACCCCTACCCTAACCCCAACCCTAACCCCAACCCCAACCTTAACCCCAACCCTAACCCCTACCCTAACCCTAACCCTAACCTTAACCCCAACCCTAACCCCAACCCCAACCTTAACCCCAACCCTAACCCCTACCCCAACCCTAACCCCTACCCTAACCCTAACCCTAACCTTAACCCTAACCCTAACCCAAACTCTTTACCTTCTCTAGCCTGATGAAAGTTTATTCCCTAGAAACATCCAGAAATATCCTGCTATTAATAGCAGTGACAGCAGTCTGACTGCTCCTCTGTGAGACAAAGCCCTGACCGTAAACAGCAGAATGACCTGTTATCAAGATTTACAGATGTTGATCACTGCACTGGGATGCAGGTCAGTCAGAGAACTTTTCTTTAAACATTTCCATCTTTGGTCATAAACATAAGCCAAAAGAACACGACCAGTCTTAAACGAATGGCACTTCCTTAAGAATGCTTCCCACCAGTGAGGAAAGTTAAGCCTTGAACAAATATTATTCCAAACTGTTGGACACAAACACAGTCTAAATAAATACCACTGATCCCAGTCTTCCATGGAAGTCCAAATATACAATATATTTATGCACTATATAACAGTACAGCCGTACACAGTCACCAAGCCCACTAACGCTGGGTAGACGCTGGGGTTGTTATTGTGAGGTGGTTGCTATGGTGTCACCAATTGTATACTTTTGTTACCACAGGAGACCCTGGGACCACATCAGTGTTATTCTCTTCACCAGATCCTAATGTTATGGCTCATCAGTAACTCATCTTCTCCATTTCTGAGGCATTGCTTCTCCAGCCTGTGGTCATTAAATGGGATTTTGTCGAGTGAGAAATAAACCATTAAACCATTAGATCTTTTTGGATCAATAATATTAGCTTGTCATTAAAATGGAGGCAGAAATTTTTTGCAAATTACAGCAAATCTGAAAAAAGACGAACTAATCTGTAATAAAACCATCAGCAACTGTCTGAGCACTAATGAGTATCTGCTCTGAGTGATGGAGCTCCTGAGGGAGTTCTGAGCTCAGAACATTAGCTGTGGTGTAACCCGAGCAGTAGTTTTCCAGTTTTCTTCTCTTGGTGTGTTTGAGAGTGTAAGGTCAGGGAGGGGGACGTCCTCATTCAGCTGCAGGTCAAGGGTTCCAGGGAGGAGAGATCATTTAACCTTTACCTGATAAAATACTACATTTACAGTGATGTTATACACTCATCACCAAATATCTGCTCCCAGAATCAATTAACCGACTGTGGTCAACCGTGGTCAGTGCCTAGATCAACAGAATGTTTCTCATGCATCACACGTCCAGAAGGTCTGGTGTCATTGTGTGGGTGCAGTTTCGTACGATGTCAGATCACCTTTGATCTTCATTACAGACACTTTAACAGACCAACGTCACGTTAATGAGGTTCTACAACCAGTGGTTCTACCTTTTCTGAACACACACTCCGGTGCTCTATTCCAACAGGATGACGCTCGTCCACACACTGCTGCCGTCTCGAGACCTCGTCTTGAAGACACAGATACTACGCCGTGGTCGGTCTCATCTCCAGACCTGTCCCTGATTGAAAATGTGTGGGATGCTATTGGACGCTCTATCAACACTCCACCCCTACCACACCATCTGCAGAACTGAGTGAGAACATTCAAGCTGCATGGGATGGATCATCACAGGACACCATCAGGAACCTCTACACCTCCATGCAGAGACGTCTGGCGTGTTGCGTTAAACCCGACGCCGTCCTGAGAGACACCACTTCTGTATGAGTAGATCAATAAATATTGATCAGATCAGACTACAGTTATCATCAGTTATTGATCCTGATCACTGGATAACAGGGAAACTGCCCCCTCCTGCACAACTGTTTATGTGACCACAAAAGCTTTTAACTAATCATTAAACATTAATGGACATTAACTCTAATGTCCCATATAGATGACGTTTTCTATTGCCAGTGTTTTTGAGTTTGTACTTGATCTGAAGAAAATGAATCTGATTGGGTGTGTTGACTTCTGGATCTTCTGTTGCCTGTTTTCCAGTCTTGCTGTGGTGCTGTGTGCAGTGATCTTCTCCTCCTTTACTCTGATCTGTCAGGTTTGTTTCTTGGTGTTGGTCTCAGAGTGTAAAGCTGATGAATAACACAGTGGGGCTGTTCTGAGAGCATGAGTGTGAAACACATCCATACAGACAGACTGTGCAGGGAAAGGAAATGGCAGAAGAGCTGATTCGTCTAAACTACTTTAACTGATTCTATAGATGATAGCAGTCAGCATGTTCTTGTTTGTCTTAGTTTTGAAGAAATGAAACTAAGCGGTCTTTTGTTCTTGGTTTTCTCACTTCAAAAACAGAAGTACATTTTTTTACAGTATGTTATCAGATACAATGAACTTGTGCAAATCATACCAAACCTAGAACCCTTTATTAGAATTTAAAACTGAAATCAAACTGGATCAGACACAGCAGTGCTGCTTAAACACTGTGTCCACTCACTGTCCATTCTGAGACACTCCTACCCAGTGTCTCCACCTTGTAGATGTAAAGTCAGAGACAGAAGCTCATCTGTTTCTGCACAGTTTGTGTTGGTCGTCCTCTAGTCCTTCATCAGTGCTCACAGGACGCTGCCCACAGGACGCTGTCGGCTGGTGGACTGTTCTCGGTCCAGCAGTGACACTGAGGGGTTTAAACACTCCAGCAGCTCTGCTGTGTCTGATCCACTCGTACCAGCAACACACACTAACACACCACCACCATGTCAGTGTGACTGCAGTGCTGAGAATGACCCACCACCCACATCATATCTGCTCTGTGGTGGTCCTGTGGGGTCCTGATCATTGAAGATCAGGGTGAAAGGAGGAGAATAAAGTCTGCAGAGAAACAGATGAACTACAGTCTGAGTTATAGAACCACAAAGATCTCCAGTGTGATCAGCGGATGCAGGAACAAGAAGGTGGTCATAATAATAACATATGATAATTGTTCTCAGAGTTGGCAGGACCATTATTTTCAATCTTTATATCTGGGTATGTGGTTGCAGATGTGTCAGAAAAACTAAACAATGCAGAAATGTATTTGTTTTTGAGAAGGATTTCTGGCTGTATGAATCTTGTTGGATTGGTGATGTGTTGCTGACCCCCAGTGGTGGACCATAAAAATGAGGTCAACAGATGAAGTCTCAGATCTTACAGCATCAACTCTCACATCCAAGACATTCAAAACGGTTCAAAATTAGGTTCACGAACTAGAACGTTCCACATTCACGGCAAAGGGCCTTGTCTGGATTGGTGGGACGGCTCTCCACCTCCTCCATCACTTAGTGTAATACTAACTAATGTGGGCATTTTCTAACAGGGGTAACACAACTGGCTGTAATGTACTCCTACAAGCGTGTTAAACTGTGGAGCTAAGTGTGAGACGCTATTGGACGCTCTATTAACACTCCACCCCTACCACACCATGGATCATCACAGGACACCATTAGGAACCTCTACACCTGATGAAACTGATGTTCCTTTGATGGGTGGTGACCTTTCACATGTTGATGCCCGTCTGATTGGCTACTTTCTACCCTGACTACACATCACTAAGCAGCGCCTCCACATACTTGTGCATTTTGCGAATGTGCTGAGAGCATCACACTTGGTTTTCCAGTGTAGATCTGCATTTATTTGACATTTCCAGCTGCAAAAATCATCCCTAAAACAGTGAAAAGCAGTTCTTAACAGCTTTCAGAACAAAGAGACGTCTACACTTCCAATCGTATACTGACCTTTATTTATTTTATTACATCCTTTGCATTTATACATAGACTGTTTCTTTTACACAAGTTAAATGACCATATCTGTTTATGTATATATGTACACTTTAAGTCAACTACATTAACACCCTGTAGGTGTGACATTGATGTGGAACGCTGAGTGTGATGTGGGCTGTTGTTACCGTCTCTGTGATGAAGAGTGAAGGACTGGGTGCAGCATTCCTCTGCATTCTGCGTTCATGCTGAGGAAAAGACTTGCAGCAGCAGAGCAATTTCACTCGGGTCCTTTTCTAAAGCTGGATGCTTCCGAACGCAGAGGAGCTCCTCAGTACACACACAGGCAGCTGGCCGGGTGACAGTTCCAGCTTGCCTCGACTTCCAGGTGACTGGGTTTGTCACCCAGACTTAAAGGCACCAGCAAACTTGCATCAGCCAGCGTCAGCTCCGTCACCCTCGGGGGAAAGTTCTAGCAAGTGCAAGTCAGTTATTTCCTCATATCCTCCTAATAAATCCTACTGTAACTGCACAGGTGAGTCAAAGTGGCTTGGTGGGATGCAGTGCCATCATTTTATATATATATATATATATATATTTATGTATTTATATATATGTGTGTGTATATATATATATATATATATATATATATATATATATAAATTAGATTTTGGTCTACACATCAAACGCAGTATATTACATATGTTTCTGTGAATTAAAATATAAAAACAGCAAGCGAAACCTTTCATTCATACAAAACGCAGTTGAAAAAGGTGTGAAACTACAAACAAGAGTAAAGAACAAGAGAAAGAAGGAGCACTTGGATACTGTAGTAACATGTCCAGGAGAAAAAGGAGGGTTTAACAGTAAAAACAAGTCAGAAATCATGTAAAATAGAGCTTTCCATCTCTGTACATTTCTAAGAGGCAATGTGGTTTTAAAGCCCTCCTTTTATACCATATAATCACACATTCCAGTGTTAAAAAAACTGCTTAAAGATGCAAAAAAATCCATAAACGCAAACCCTCCAGAAAAACATGGCAATGAGTTGATCTATGTACATATATAGACTCATACAGTACATCTCAGCAACTTTAAGACCACCTGCCTGATTCTAACTGTAATATGTATATAATATAATATATTAATATATATATATATATATATATATATTCAGTAGTTAATGCATATAGTGAATGTCATCATTGCAGGTCTTCACTCCAGCCCGGTGTGTGTGTATCTAGTGGTAAGGAGTCTATACCAACTCTACATCAGTCAACCCAATGTTCAGAATCAGGGAGACAAAGACAAAAATAAATTAATACATTTTTTAAGGGTTTGTTTTTATGGGAAATAGACCACGCCCCCACTCCTCTTCAGCCTATATAAACCCACCTTGCTTTGTTTTTTTTATGCCAATTACCCCCCCCCCCCCCCCATTAGGACTCTCTCCCCATCACAATGTTCCCGGCTGTAGGTGAGAACGAGCACATGATTCCTCCAATATGTGAAGTCAGCCCTGCTTCTTTTCAAACCGCCACCATTGCATCATTGCTAGGCAGCCAACACACTCAGAGGAAATGGCTAACAGACACCAGTGCTGGCATCGCACTGGGTGTGATGTAGCGAGAGAGCATGGCCAGTTGTGCTCTCTTAGACTCCGGCTGCTGATGGCAAACAGCATGACCCGGGATTCGAACCTGCGATCCTCAGTGCATTACACCGCTGAGCCACTCGGAGACCCGCCTACTGTTCTTTCCTCACCCACGGGGAGCTTGGATTCATGTGCCCACCTACAAGCCACCCAGAACTCCAGCCCAGTAGAGTTCACCGCCCTGTACAACTTCTCCGCTGTGCTCCATAATACCAGATTACGACTCAGGACGTGCAAAGGAGCCATAAATTAATCCATATCGCAGTGGATTAACGTGAACTCCTGTGCATCATCATCATCATCATCAAATTAAAGCAATATACACATGTCTCCAAATAGGATACATGAATATACTTTTGAAAGAAAATTATTTATATATTTCTTCCATTTTTTCCCCAAATTCCAGTTTTGTCAAAGTCCATTCAGAACACACTGAGCGCTCCAAGTACAATCCGAGAGTATTAAAGAAGATTATTGCACATAGTCTCTTCTGCTGAGGAACGCAAGAGAGTACATATCTACAGGCTAGTCTGACACTGAGCTACACCTACAAGCATCTATTTAAGCCTTTTCTGTTGTTAGTAGTTTTATTGGTTATCTAAGAGAATGATAAGGTCTTCCCTCACATATATAAGAAGAGGTTCTCTCAGTACTTGAAGACTCTAATCTAAGTTAAGTGACGTACAGTCAATACATTACATACAGGCGTGAGGATGGGCTAAAAGGATGGGAGACTTTTGTTTTTGTTTTGTTTCTGTTGTCGTCAATACTGCAGTTTAACTACCTTTATCTACTAACTACGTCACTGCTGGAGCAAGAGCCATGGAAAACTGCAAACAAACAAACAAACAAACAAAATGCCCCCCAAATAAATAAATAAATAAATAAATAAATAAATAAATCTCAGTGCGACCCTGCGCATGTTCCCAAATGTCTTCTTGAATCCAGGTGAAGCCGTCTTTGTATCTTCTGTGGTGTCTGAGGTCCCCGCTGCCAGCTGTCCAGGCGTTTGTGTGGTTTCATGAAAGACAAACTCTGAGCCACTCCAGTGTCCTGTGAGCATTGTCCTACGCTATGAGAAACGTCTCCTGCAGACCCAAAACATTCAGCTGCTGTTTGACCACTTTGATACAGGTGTGAAGAAAAGTCCCAGATTGTGTTTTCCAGGGGCATCAGATTCAATGAACCAAACGCCGTGCATAGCAAATCTCACACATTCTCAGCTCCTCTCGCTCTCCCGCCACTGTCAGCCCCTAGTACTGAGCAATATTGCTTAATCATTGCTTTTGATAACATTCATGAAAAAGGTAAATAACGCATTTGTATAACTGAGCTTTAAAATCAGATGTAAATATTTAGCTTCCATATGAATCAAATCATATCATAATTTAACTCTATTCAATTCCTCCAAACTCTACTCTGTATTCCAATTAAATTAACAATATTCTACTGAACCAAATGTTTTTGATTCATGCTTTATTTACAAATCTATGAACGTCTCCGGTTCCGACGCATCGCACAACACTAGAGGCAAACTTTCACCACCTTTCACACCCAACAAGCACTAATGCAGCAGAGCCAGCATCCATAAAGTCAATGAAAAAGAAGACTCCTCCCGAACGTCCACTCCTACTGAATCGAACGCCATGCATGAGTGGGTTTCAGGTAACGATGTGAGGTTTAAACAGACATGAATGAGGCTTCTGGAGAGGATGGTTCACAGACTTACTGAGCACCTGTGCGTGTGTGGAGGTCAGATGGAAACGGGACAGACGATGATTTTGTCCTCCAGCATAACACTGACCACCAGGAAGACGATGTACAGGAGGAACATGATGAAGCCCAGCAGCTTGCTCATCTTCCACTTGCAGGCGGCGATGGAGATGATGACGAAGAGGAGCATGAGGAAGAGCAGCACAATGGCACAGAAGAGCCCATTGCTGCTCACCGTTACGGGCTTTAAGCCGTTCACCAAAGAAAACAAGAGCCATGGGAACGGTAACCTGGGAAACACAGGAAGCAGAATGCCCTGAAGCATCTCTCAGCAATGGAATGAAACTCATCACAGACTTCAGTTTCCTGTTTTACTGTGTTTTATATTTTCTCTCTTCGTCCAAGAAGGAAAAACACCTTAACTGGTCCCACTTCATAACAGACTACCCTCATTAATGGGGTTGTTAATATGAATGGTCCAATGTGCTGTAATGGTGTACTGCAGGGCTGTCAAACCGGGTCAGAAACGGGACGGTGAGGCTGCAGGTTTTCATTCCAGAACAGAAGCTCATGTGTTCAGTTGTTTGAAGACGGATGAAGATGGATGAAGTGAGTGGAAGCAGCTGTTGCTGCTGGTTGTTTGAATGAAAAACCTGCCCCAGACCGACCCGTTTCTGCCCCGGTTTGACTCCCCTGGTGTGATGTGATGAAAATCCTTTACAGTGTAGTCCTGTTTCAGTCAAACTCACAGTGACAGTAGACGGTTGGTAAGGACGTTTCAGTCATGAACACTGTAATGTATAATATTTCAGTTCTAATTAAAAATAAAAGGGAAATTACATGTAGTCTTAAATCTACATCTCGCAGAGAACTGACGGATTTGCTCCGCACTTAATTGATCTTTTATAATAATAATAATAATAACAATAATAATAATAACAACGTATAAAACAACAAGAATAAAGCTAATTCACAGAGTAG
>CM067525.1:105000-122500 GCA_034509495.1 Acestrorhynchus altus
AGTAAATAAGTTGGGATTGGAATGAGAGGACTCTCGTCTACTTGTCACCAATGTCACTCACACTTCACCCACAGAGACAGTGGTCCTATCTCGCTGCAGGTGGGCGTGTGTGTGCATAAGGAGCCATTAGGCATACGCTGTGTGGTGGCAGGGCACAGAAACCGATGGTGTGTTTGAGTGAGCTGGAACTGAGCACGGTTGTTGGCCCCTCGTGACCCGGTTGTCTTGGTGACATTGAGAGGGCACTCTCCCTGTCTGCATGCAGGCTGTGCCATCTGTTCGACTGGCTTCGTGCTGTGCCAACCCAGGGGGCAGAGGGGTGAGGCTCTTCATCATCCAGGCAAGAGGGGAAGCCGGAGGTGTGTTGAATGTGTGCGTGTGGGTGTGTGGATCAGCAGAGTAAGGTTTGTTTCTGTTGAGTGTAAAGAGTGAAGTTAACACAGAGCTCGTTCACTCCTCATTCAGCACACGTACACCTCCACCCCCGTCCACGATGTCCCCCAAACTCTACAACCAGCCTGTTTGTTTAAAGACACTGTCTATTTTACCCCAACCCACAACCAGCTCCCTTAACACAAATCACTGGAGACGGTCAGCTCAGGAGGTCTGTGGGTATATGCTGCAGAGACGGTACCTGCTGTAATCTGACAGACTCACCGTGTCGCCCTCCTGCCCCGCAGTGCCGTTTAGAGGCGGAGACACTTCCACCTCCACGCTGGAGCTGTTTGGTAGATTCTTATCTAAAGAAAACAGTCAAAACACAGTCAGCGGTGTGCGTGTGTGGCGTGAATGTGATGTCACTGCAGGCAGAGCATCAAAAGATGTTTGAGCTGTGTTGGATACTAATATGTTAATGGTCTGTTGTCTTAATGGAGCTGAAACAAAGAATAGATACAGCTGATCGGTTTTGAAGCTGACTGAATATTAAACGTGTGATGGAAATCTGACTGGATGTTTCTGCAAAAGCTAGCGAACTGACTGTTAAACTCACCGGCCACTCCGTTGGCATCTTCCACTTGGCATTTCTTTTTGGCAATTTTGTGAAGGATCGACGCCTTCTCCCGGAACTTTCCTGGAAGACGCAGGGACAGAGTGAGGACAGTCACCCAGTGATGTTAGGAATCTCTGGACTGAGCTGCACTGTTCAGCTGTTCAGTACGTGAGCTTTGCTGAAAGTGCAGCGTGTAACTCTTAACCTCTGTAATGTGAGTTCGCCTGTATAAGAGCATCTACTCCATTCCATTAATGTAAATATGAAAACCTCTCAGACCCACTGCTCCTCACGGACATCAAGGAGACATCCTGCACTGGAGCTTTTCCACTGCACTGTATCTACAATACTCAACACCTGTGCTCTGAAATCCACTTTCCTAGACCTACGGTACTCTGACCTACGGTACTCAGACCTCTGATACTCCTATTCTGTTGCCTCTCAGACCTCTCGTTACTCGGACCTCACAGTGCACCAGACCTACAGTACTCGGACCTACAGTACTCAGACCTACGGTACTCAGACCAGTGCTACTCAGACCTATGGTACTCAGACCTACATTCTTTAGACCTACATTCCTGAGACCTACATTACTCAGACCTACGGTACTCGGACCTACATTACTCAGACCTACATTACTCAGACCTACATTACTCAGACCTACGATACTCGGACCTACAGTACTCAGACCTGCAGTCAGACAGCATGGGAAAATATCCTGTTCTGAAGAAAATATAATGTTAATGTGTAAAAACATTAATGTGAGTCTGTAAGGAACTAACAGTGATGTTCAATCAGCAGCTTCCTAATAGATACAGTAACCATAGCAACATAAACACAATAGTACAGCAGTAGAGTGTAGAATGATTCACTCTCTGACCAATCAGAGCTTTGCAATGTTCTCTCTGAACAATCAGAGCTCTGATAGAGTAGAGTACAATAGAGTATAGTAGAGTACATTATGATAGAGTAGAGAACAGTATAGAGTAGTGTAATGGAGAGTTGTTAAGAGTAGAATAGAGTAGAGAGCATAATGGAGAGTAGTGTGGGGAAGTAGTATAGTGTAATGAAGTAGTGTAGAGTAGAATAGAGTAGAGCAGAATAGAGTAGTGTAGAGTAGTATAGTGTAGAGTAGAGTAGTGTAGAGTAGAGTAGAATAGAGTAGAGCAGAATAGAGTAGTGTAGAGTAGTATGGTGTAGGGGGTAGGGAGGTGGTGTGGTGTGGGGGTGTAGAGGTAGGTGGTGTAGAGGTGGGGAATGGTGTGAGGCAGAATGAGTGGTGTGGGGTGGTATGATTAGCTGAGGTGAGAGTGGTGTGAGTGGGGTGGGGCTAAATTGGGGAGCAGGAGATAGGCCAGTTATTGGGGTGAATTTATGGTGTGGGGTGAGTGGTGTGGGGAGTGGAGTGGAATGGGGTGGAGCAGATGGGGGAGTGGTGTGGAGTGGTATGGTGTGGGGTGAGGTGGTGTGGAGTGGGGTGGAATGGGGTGGGGCAGATGGGGTGGTGTGGGGTGGTGTAGTTGACCAGGTGGAGGTGGTGTGTGGGTGGAGATGAAGTGGGAGCAGGATAGGTGGTGTGGGGAGTGGTATGGTGCCAGGTGGGGGGTGGGGTAGTCTGGTGTGGGGTGGAGTGGTATGGTGTGAAGTGGAGTGGTGTGGGAGGTAGAGTGGGAATGAGGTGGTGTGAGTAGTATATGGTGTGGGGTACAGAGTGGTGTGAGTAGAGGCAGAATGGGGGTGTGGGGTGGTATGGTTGTGGGTATTAGAGTGAGGTGTGAGTGAGGTGGGGTGGGGAGTGAGCAGAGATAGAGTGGTGTGGGGGAGTGGTGTGGTGTGGGGAGTGGAGGTGGGAGCTGGTATGGTGTGGGTGGGGGAGTGGGGGTGGTGGTATGGTGTGGGGTGGGGAGTGGGGTGGTATATGGTGTGGGGAGTGGGGTGGTGGTGTGGTGTGGGGAATGGTGTGGAGGTAGAGTGTAGAGTGGCAGTGGACGGTGTGATATAGGTGCATGAATTCTAAACCTTGAGAGAAATTAAAGTTCACGAGCAGTGCTGATGAGACACTCCAGTGAGAGAGTGCATTAACACACCGCTGCTGGGAGGTGATCGGCCTGTTTGTGTGAACCGGAGTGAATGTCCTGACCCATCACTGTGTGACCTTCCCAACAAAATCATTAATTGTGAGTGGCTCCCTGCCCTCTCTGCTGTCTGTTGCTATCAGCAGCCGTCCTGGCCAGCCACTCTAACCCCACTGACATGCATGTGCATCTGCATCATGACCTTTACAATCCCGAGACCTATTCATCATCCCTCATCCTTGGGTATCACTTGGAAGCATCTGCGGAATGACTGGGAGCTGTGGGAGGTTCCTGCAGGGTTTATGGGGAGGAGGAGGAGGAGGGCGTGAGCAGCTCAGATGCTTTCAAGGTTAGTTGTAGGTGAGTTCAGGATCTCGAGGTGACTGTGCGAAGCCCTTCCCTCACATACGGAAAACAGGAGTCAAAGGAACTCCATTATTAGAAGGTGGCAGGAGGCGCAGTGACGAGGAGCAAAGTTAAATTTAGAAGCCGACGTCGGCGTTTTCTCGCCAACATCAGGAGGAGCAAGCAAGCCGATCTGTCATTCTGCTGCCTGTGATCTGAGACTCACTCGTCCTCAAAGAGACTAGTAATTCTACCATCCCAAAACCAGGCATCTCAGGGCGTTATTATTGGTTAGAACCAGAGGAGGTGAGAGGACAGGGTGGGGGAGTGAAGGAGGGAGTGAGAGAGAGAGGAGGGAGGTAGAGGAGGGTTGGGTGGGGGTGTAGGGAGGAGGAGGGAGGGATGTCATTGACCCATTAGCTCTGTGTTGCCGCTGTTGCATAACTCCTCCCAGAATGACTCACTGTTCCTCACTTCAGTGCTGTGACGTGCGTTTCTCACTGTGTGTGTGTGTGTGTGTGTGTGTGTGTGTGTGTGTGTGTGTGTGTGTGTGTGTGTGTGTGTGTGTGAGAGAGAGTGGTGTTAGGGAGATTTCTGTAGCTTCAAACATAAGAAAGATGAAGCTGTGATTCTGCACTAACTGCCTCTGATCTCCCTCGTTAAGGGAACGTCTGATGTTCTGAAGTGAATGTTCTTTCAGTGATTCAGAGGTGAGGGCTTCTCATGCACAATCGTTCTGTTCGATTATAGAATCCAAATCTGTGGAAACACTCATACAAATCACAAAGCAGAACAGAAAAAGTGCAGAACAGAAAACCTCTCAGACGAATAAAAGAACGAGATGAAAACAAAAATAATAAGAAAAGAAATGAAGAGAATGATGAACGGACACGATTTGCACTTATGTTAGTGAAATCTCGCCGAGAGGTCATCAAAGCAAGAGTGCAAAAAGTACTCCGCAACACACATCGTGCATGCACACACACTGCCTTGCACACACACACACACACACACACACACACACACACACACCTCATTTTCTTCAGAATTTAACTAAAAAAGGAAAGTGAAATGTGCCTTTTCTGTGTGGCTGAGAGCTCAGGAATCAGAAATGCTGTCTATAAACTATATAAGAGGTTTTGGCACCGTGGGCAGGCCAGGTCACTGGAGAAATCAGAACTCATAAGTTCATCAGCAAGATGCTGCATTGACTCTGAACATTCTGAGCACACAGATCAATAAATATTGATCATATGTGTTTGTGACCTATTTGTTTACTGTACAGATAGAGTATGAAGAAAAATATTCACATTTTCACTTGATAATCATATATTTCTTAGATGCACCATAACACACACACACACACACACACACACACACACACACACACACACACACACACACACACACACACACACCCAGCATAAAGAGGGAAGAAGTGAGGAAGATGATTATGGATGGAGGATCTACAGAGATAGGCTCTTACCTTCTTCGGTCATTGAGTGATAATATTTTAGCTTGCCATAAGTCCCCAGCTCTACAATATCACACACAGAGACAGGTATAAGGCAACACATACACACACACACACACACACACACACACACACACACACATACAGAAGAGGTGGAGGTGAGTGTGACAGAGCAACGTGACATGGTTTACAGAGAATTTCTCCCGGTAAGCCAATCTCACCAACATAAGTGCAAAAGGCAGGTAAGAAACCAACACAAGCGGACAACGTCCAGGATAAAAGGTGAGAGTGCACATTCTCCAGGGGTAATCCCACAAAGTGAGGCGGTGAGAAAGGAGAACCACCCCGGCTGCACTGCAGCATTCAGTGATCAGCACACACATAAAAGAAGGTCAGTCTGAAAGGAAATCTGCACCACTGGTTAGCAGAGATGCATCCTTCACATCTCAATCTGATCTGAACACCTGAGTGCTGATGGTCAACCGATACCCTTCCAGATCCAGTCCTACTGTGTGTGTCTTAATTCAGACTCACACTTTAGATCAGACGAGCTGCTGATCAATACTGAAGAAAAAGCACTGTAAGAGTTTATACACAGATCAGCCATAAGATTATAACCACCTCCTCGTTTCTCCTCTCTGTCCACTCTATCAGCTCCTCTGACCACACAGGAGCTCTTTGTGGTTCTATAATTCAGACTGTAGTTCATCTGTTTCCTCTTTCCAGAACTTTATTCTCCTCCTTTCACCCTGATCTTCAATGATCCCAGGACCCCTGAGACCACCACAGAGCAGATATGATGTGGTGGTGGGTCATTCTCTCAGCACTGCAGTCACACTGACATGGTGGTGGTGTGTTGGAGTGTGTGTTACACTGAATGCAGTGGATCCAGAACACAGCAATTACTTTGCTGGGTGTTAAACCCTCAGTGTCACTGCTGGACGAAACAGTCCACCGACCAGAAATGTCAGTGGACCCGGCATCCTGTGGGCACTAGTGGGGACTGAGGACGACCAATACTATGATAGGCTGACCTGATCTGCAGACCATTCGGCTCCCCAGTTCGCTGGCTCTCTTTCCTGGGTTTCATGAAACTCTTTGATCCAGCCATGATAAACTGGACGTTTTGGTGTTGAGTGTCGAGAGAGTGGGAAAACCACCATAGCGCTTACTCTCCATGCTCAGAGACATTCAGCCCTGCAGTGGACAAGAGGACAATGTTTCCAACATGCTTTGAATCCAGAAAGAATCGACTCTGTTTTGACGGTATAGACAGGTTTCTGTGCATCGTCATCATGTGGTGCAACCAGGGGGCAGAAAGCATCAGAAAGCAGTATTCTTCACACTAGGGAGCAACAATGATGACACAGAGCTGCTGATCAGTAAGAATGACCCAATTACAGAAGATGGATGGAAAACCTTTAATATCCCAAGGGGATCACACTCCCTTTGCCAGACATTGCAGAAGATTATGGATCCAGAGTTCAGATCTAATTGACTGAGGTAATTACACGGTCTGAGCTACCGAGGCTTCCATCATGGTCTTTGCCTTTGGCGGAGATGCATCACCAAAAAAAAAGAAAAAATAGATCAAAAACTATAAAACGTCTGTCAGAAATGATGAATCATTCTATAATAAGCAAGAAATCTGAGAACTGGGTAAACACCAGTAAGAACGTCTGTACATGAAGCTTTTTAAACCTGATTTCCTACACGACCATACGATATAGAGATTAATATCAGTCTGTTTCTGTAAGATTATATTGCTCATAACCCAAAAAAAGACACTTCTTAGAAGCAGACTTGACTTCTGATCTTAATTTGAGTAAGAAGTGCCTTCTTTTGAGTCTCGGATTCGTTTATCAGCCTTAAATCCGGTTTAAAATGCATCACTTCCAGATGTTCTTAGATTTAAGTCCAAAGCAAAAGAGTGATATATTATTGGTGATGTGTTTCCCCAAACGGCTGATTTTATATCATCATTAACATCTCATTTCTGACAGATTTGTTCTAGTTTTTGTTCATGTATTTTGTTGAGAGTTGAAGTAGGAGAGCGTAAGAACGGCTTCATTATCATACGTTCTGTCTCAAATCCAGACGTATGACTTTTGCATGAGCTGATCTGCTTGTTTAAATCTACATGACTTAAAATAAGGACAATGGATTTGTAGTTAAGCAGTCAGGATGATTAAATGCTCAACACGAATTTATAGTGCTGACATGAGATCGTTGTTATTTGCATTTTTACAGAATAAGTGTTCCACAGTTCCAGCTGTTAAAGATCCACACTCCTGTTCCACACTGCTGTTAAAGATCAGGCTCAGCAGAAGCAGCTGAAGTTCAGAGCAATGATAAACAGGCTTTGCGGTGATGGGGTAAAGAGTGAACTCAGTCACACTTTCACACAGTAATCCTTTATTACAGTGTATTACTACATCGCTTCTAATGTGTGTAAGCAGGAAGCGTACTATAGAAACTAACGCGTTCTAACTGAAGCCTTTGCTGGCAGGTGCATCACAAATTACTGCCGTTAACACCGCCCATGAAAGATCTCTTAACGGAGGCAGAGGCATATTGCGTGTGTGATCTGAGTCTCCTGTCCTTGTTAAGCAGTGACGTGGGTGACCTTGCAGAATGACCCGTGGAGCTGCTGTCATAGGCTGCCCCCGAGGCTCAAAGCAACATTGATTCAGCCAGGAAGGGGGATGTGTGTGTATGTGTGTGTGTGTGTGTGTGTGTGTGTGTGTGAGCGTGAGAGTGTGTGTTTATGTGGCCATGTGTAGAAGTGATTATGAAACAAAGACTCAGCCCAGCAAACTATCAGATGATTATTGGTGATTCTGTGTGTGTGTGTGTGTGTGTGTGTGTGTGTGTGTGTGTGTGTGTGTGTGTGTGTGTGTGTGTGTGTGTGTGTGTGTGTGTGTAAATGTATTTGTGCATGCATGTGTCTGCTTCCAAAATAGACAAACAGAACGCCAGTTTGGGGGGCTCAGGATTGAAGATCATACACACTATATGCAGCAAAAAAAAGGGCAGTGTCATCCAACACACACACACACCTGCAGTTGTGTTTGTACCAGATTCTACATTATCATAAAAAAACAGCTGCACTCAGAAGGAATCAGCTGACAGCAGTGAACTTGGTGAGTAGGTTTGACATCCTGTGTCAAGTGACTCATTCAGGTTTCACATGTGAATCATGTGACGTAAAGAAGGACGAGCCGTCTCACTCTGTTACCTGACTGACTATATAGAAATCACCCTGTTTATTGCTGTTGGTGGCAGTGGATTTAGAAAGAAGTTAAAACAACAACATCAGGATCTAGAAATTCACAGACCACAGAAATGGAGAACTGACAGAATGTCCAACATGTGTCAAACAGCCATGACTGTGGACATTCAGTGCATTTGTCCAATTGGACATGACCAGCACCAAGATCATCTTTGATCTTCATTACAGACACTTTAACAGACCAGCGTTCGTTAATGGTTCTCCTTCCAGTGGTTCTACAACTTTCTGAACACACACTCCGGTGCTCTATTCCAACAGGGCAAGGCTCGTCCACATACTGCTGCCGTCTCAAGATCTCGTCTTGAACACAGATACTACGCCTTGGTTGGTCTCATCTCCAGACCTGTCCCTGATTGAAAATGTTAATGGGCGCTATTGGGCCATCTCTATCAACACTCCACCCTACCACCATCTGCAGAACTGGTGAGAACATTTCAAGCTGCATGAGATGGATCATCACAGAGTTTCCATCAGGAACCTCTCATCTCCATGCAGAGCCGTCTGGTGTGTTGCGTTAAACCCGGCAGCGTCCTGAGGGGCCTGCACTTCTGTATGAGTAGATCAGTAAATATTGATCAGATCAGACTACAGTTATCATCAGTTATTGATCCTGATCATCTTCATCTTCCTTCATTATAGAACTGCAGACCCACACGTCCTCCTGTTTAGATGATGTGTGTGATGTGTGTGAGAGAGAGAGAGAGAGAGACAGTCTGTGCATCAGTACCAGTCTGAACTCATTAATCGTACAGGACTCGACACCAATTAATGGCGGCAACAATTAATCAATCCTCGCTCGGCCACAGAGACTCTCCACATGAACAAAACCACACACTGGAGACCCTCGTTCTTCAGGCTTCTCTGTTTCAGAGCTTCTTTGTCTCTTCTTAGTTCTGTTTCTATCTCCGTCTCTGTACTACATCTCCAAAAATGTGGGCACTCCTTCTGATTCAGTGTTCAGCTTCTTTAACCATTGCTGACACAGATGTGCAAATGCACACACAGTATAGAGAAGTACTGCCAATAGAATAGGACTCTTATCTGGAGCAGATAAACAAACATGTTACTTCAACAAAAGCAGGATAAACTCTTTCTTATTCCCTTGATTTCAGAGAAACAGTGAATGAGCCGGTGTCCTTCATGTCCATGTAATGTAGCTGAATCAGAAGATCAGTACTGAGAACTCGTCTCTAGATGCAGATAACAAAAGACATTAAATCTCATAACAGAAGCTGAGCTTGGTATAGATTTCTTACTTGAGGAATTTGATCCCTACACTGCCACCGCTGGACACAATGGCATTTCAGACAGGAACATAGTGGAGATACAATTTTCTGACCTCACGTCTAAAACGTTTAAGTCTCCCACAGTCTTAAAGGTGCTCAGCTCCACGGTCACCTAGTGAATGGAGATGTCAAGTTCAAATTACACTTCTCAGATGCTAATGGTGTCCTGTGATGATCAACCCGTGCAGAGACACTCTGTTAACCTGCGTTAGTCTCTTAGCAGTGTCTGTAATGAAAGATCAAAAGGTGATCTGGCATCGCCACAAAACTACTTTTAAACCATCACGCAGACCTTCTGGACCAACCAGACCCTGATCTTGGTGCTGACCACAGTGCCTCTACACACGGATTCCTTGCTCATCACTGAAGATGACCGGCTGCTCATTCTGAGAGACTCGTTCAGAGTGCAGATATTTTTTGATGTGAAATACAAAATAATGAAGCTGGGCTGGAACAACCCAACATATTGAGCTCAAGAGTTAATTAAGTAACAATGGCTAAAAGTTAATTACTCTATAGTTTGTTATATTCTTATTAATTTGGTCTGTTTCCATGACAGTCTCCAAAGGCATCATAGTTTGCTTCCTTATGATGATTCATCACCCACCCCTAAATCATGCAATCTGCTTCCAACCTTTTGATAGCGTTGGCAACTTCTGCATAATTGTACACACAATAGCCAAGTAATGCTTTTGATGATTGAACCAATTGTTCTAATCCTCAATGGTCATACAGTGTGGAGTTTTTACCCTCAAATCATCTATATGTTATGTAACTCGCGCCTCTCCTGTCCATTTCTTTCTGTCTTTCTTTCTTTTGTCTTTCTGAAACCTGTCTTTTGTAGATGTCCTGTCAGTCTTAAAAGGTGAAGGCCAGCACAGCTACAGATCAACAAATGTGGTCCATTCAGAACTGTCCGGCACTCAAGTGCATTTGGAGGATAACTGACAGACTAGGGCACGGACTGTCAGAGAAGAACCGTGGTGAGTAATCGGAGTCTCCAAACAGCAGTCAGTGTGAACAGTTACACTGAAGATTCAGCCTTACTCGGTCGCCGCAGCCAGAGTTGCTGATTTAATGCTGTCTCCTGCAGAGCGGCTTATGTGTATTTCATAAATTATAAACTAAATCTCATTTAATCTAATCGTATTGAACAGCTAAAGTGTAAGGTCAGGGCAAACAGCTGTAGGGGACAGTAGACTCTGCATGAATTGAACATTGAGGGGCGACCAAATCTCAGGAGGTTGGGAGGGCAGGATTAACTTGTGCTGTTAAAATAATCAGACAGTTGGCTAAACTGTGGCTCTCTACGTCTTTCAGAAAATAGAAACCATTTAAAGGTAATACTCTGGTATTCTGTAATATTTAATGCTTTGTGTCCGTCTGATATAATAACAAGACGGCAGTTTTTCAACCATACAGGACTGTGGTTGGAGACAAGTTGAGTCCAGTCTTTGTGTCCATGCCACACTGTCCTAAAAAGAGACCACGAAAACAAGAACGAAACCTTGATGTAACTGTGTAAATGTGGACTCTCAGGCTACAATGTATCTCCAGGGTGCCGTCCTGTGTCCACTGTGTCCACACAATCTCATTAGCACATCTACAGCCCACGGCACTGTAGCTAACCCCACTGGACATGGATGGACGAGAAACACTGATGGCAGATGGCTATAACCTCTAAAGAACCTCAATCAGCTTCCAAAGTAATTTAACAGTCACGGTTTCAGGATGTGAGTGATTCCAATAACTGTTTCCAACGAAGAAAAGTATTAAGTTGAGGGGTTAGAAGTCCTGTCATTCTGGCGTTGTGTGGGGCGATACCAGGTTTGCTCTGGCAGACCTCTGGTTTCAATCGAAAACATTCACAGCTGTATAAATATCTGCATTCTTAGACAGATTCCCAGATTCCCAGACATTGTGACTGTGAAAGTGGGGACACTGTTTGTTGTACACTGGTCTGGAAAGGAGGGACACCTCTCGCTCTCCCTGTCCTGTCTTCAATCTCTCACAGAGAAACTAAAGACCCTCCTCTTACAGTTACTAAAATACCAATTTCCTTTATATTTACATTCAATTCAGAAATCCGTTTTTCCGCGGTGTGGCTGAAATTGGTGGCACAGTCTGCTGGTATGGTGATATGGTGTTACCGTGGGAACAATGGCAGGATATATTAATATATACAATTTTTTAATCAGTACATTAGAAGGCATACTGAACATATCTGACTATTGGAGGGGACGTATCTCACCCTATACACAGTGTCCACTTCGAGAGATACAGCAGGGGAACAGTAAGCACTGGACCAGCGGTCTACTTACTGAAATAAAACGATGGTAACCAATACAAGAAAAGGACAAAGGCCAGTGAAGGATCATATACACTACACAGCAAACCCAAAAGACAAATGGCATTTGTGGTGATCAGTGCACTGAAGGAGGAAGAAACGAAACAGAACTTCAAATACAAATAAAAGAAATGAACCAAAGTTATTACTGACACTTAATAATTGTGGACGGACAGGGACTTTGAGCCTCGAGAGACCTACAGTCAGACAGACAGGACTCGGACAGGGGAAAGGAAGCTATGATGACAAAAGATTGAAGAATAACTCTGCTCACCCAAGTCCAGCAAATTCTGAAGAAATAGCAGACAGACAGAGGAAGACAAACAGACAGGAAAAAGGAATAAAAAGAGATGAAAAAGCAGCGATTTAAACAAGCACAACGCGGCTCAGCTCAGAAGAGCAACAGCATTTCCAGCGAAGACGAGGAGACAGAGGCGGTTGGGTCAGCACATCAAACGAGCACTTTCATGGAAGTCTGGGAAGAGCTTTCTATAGATCAATAAGACTATCCTAAACTTAACAACCATTAGTTTTTTTGCTCTGCGAATAAGGAAGCTTTTAAAGCTAAAACCTGACATACAGTGTTTACGGTAAACACACTCCGTCAAAACAGTCTCTGATGATCAATAACTGATGATAACTGTAGTCTGATCTGATCAATGTTTACTGATCTACTCATACAGAAGACGTGTCTCTCAGTACGGCGTGGGTTGATTAATTCTGGGTGCAGACACTGTTTTGACGATGAGTGTGTATCTGTGGTGTCGCGTGGTCACCAACAGTTTGTTTGGGTCATGTCTGACTATAAAATGAGATGCGATTAGTAGCAGCAACCCCTCTGTCCAACTCCACATGGGTGTGGTCAATGTGGCGTCTCAGTACTACAGAGAAGCAAGTTTGTACTGATTAAACTGAATTCTATTCTCAGACCCTTCCCACACATCTCCAGTGCTGTTCACGGTCTATGCGGAACAGACCAACTGTTGGATGCGTCTTAGCGTCTTTCGCGTGAATCGGTTTATATACTGATAGCCGTGAGGTTTGGTATTGGACCTCATCGGTGTGGGTATATCGGTGTGTTATGCCGTGGGGTTTGGTGGACCTCATCAGTCATGGGTATATCAGTGTGGGTATGTGGTGAGGTTTGGTATTGGACCCCTCATCAGTGTAAATATATCAGTGTGTCGTATATTAGTGAGTTTTATTTGGACCTCATCGGTCAATAGTATATCGGTGTAGGTATATATTGAAGTTTTGGTATTGGACCTCATCGGTGATAAATGTCGTGAGGTTTGGTATTGGACACTCATCAGTGTTGATATGTCGTGAGGTTTGGTATTGGACCTCATCGGTGTAAATGTATATCAGTCAATAAACATATCGTGAGGGTTTTAGTATTGGACCTCATCAGTGTAAGTATATCGTGAGTTTGGTATTGGACACTCATCAGTGTCGTACCTGTACTTCAAACTAAGCTATCATGCTATCATTCCAAACCCGTGGCGTAAAAGTTACTCAGGACAGACCACGACCACTAGAAGAATAATTAGCCTATCTACAGTCAACATCTAATGGCGCTGTATTTCGATGAATGACACATGAAATAATAAAAACATGCACAAATAAAACTTGAATAAATCAAATAGGTAATCAAAATGCAATGATAGAAAAGAAAATAAAATGTTGCAATGCTTAAAGACCTCTCATCCAAACCCCACAGTCACCCTTACCTTTAAAAGCCCTTTCTGTTAAATCAGCTACTTCAAACAAGTATTTCACAGTCCAGTTTCTCCTCTCTGTCACTCTATCAGCTCCTCTGACCACACAGGAGCTCTTTGTGGTTCTATAATTCCAGACTGTAGTTCATCTGTATCTCTGCAGACTTTATTCTCCTCCTTTCACCCTGATCTTCAATGCTCAGGACCCCACAGGACCACCACCAGAGCAGATATTATGTGGGTGGTGGGTCAGTGCTCTTTCTGGACCGAGAACAGTCCACCAACCAGTATGGTGAGAGGAGCTGATAGAATGGACATGAGTGTAGAAACGAGGTGGTCATACTGACTGGACTCCCAGCTGTGAGTGGTTCATGCTGGATCATACCAGAGCATCCAGTAAATAAAGTGTGTGTTACCTTCCTAAGTGGATCCAGCGTGTGGATCATCAGCTGGAAAGATGCTGTTTCTCATCAGGCTGTTGTTGTGTGGAGGAAGCTGTGAACTGCCCCAGCTGGCTGCAGTCGGAAGCAGCGGGGAGGGACAAGGGTCAGTCAATCCTGGCCACTAAACTTTAGTTAGGGTTAGAGTGGGGGTGTGGAAATGAGGAAGGAGGTTAGGAGTGGGGTGTGGGGGTGGAGCAGCCGGGTTCAAGGAGGTGGGTGTGGGGTTGGGTTCAGGGGTAGAGGTGGGGTGGGGGGTGGGGGCAGGGTGTAGAGGTGGGGTGGGGGGGTGGGGGCAGGGTAGGGAGTGGGGTGTGTGGGGTGGAGGTTCAGGGGTAAGGTGGGGTGGGGGGGGTAGAGGGGCAGGGAGTGGAGTGGGGGGGTGTGGGGTGGAGGGTTCAGGGTAGGAGGTGGGTGGGGGGGTGGAGGTTCAGGGGTTAGGGTGGTGTGGGGTGGAGTTCAGGTAGGAATTAAATTGGGGGGTGAGGGCAGGAGTAAGGAGGTGGGGTGGGGGGTAGAGAACAGGGTGAGGAGATGTGGGGTGGAGGTTCAGGAGTAGAGGTGGGAGTGTGGGGTAGAGGGGCAGGGTAGGGAGTGGGGTGTGGGGTGGAGGTTCAGGAGTAAGGAGTGGGGGTGTGGGGTGGAGGTTCAGGGTTAGGAAGTGGGGATTGGGGCTTTAGGCCAACTGCTCTGTGCAGACAGCTCTGCTTTCGGAAAGAGCTGAGTTAGGGCACCTTTCAGCTCACCACCATGAAGCTGCGTCAAGCGCAATCTGGAGAATCCAGCTACACCAGCTCATTCAGGTGTGTGAATTATTAGTAATCCATTAGCCAATGTGTGTGTGAAGGCTGGGGTGTTGTGTGGTACCAACATGGAATCAAATGAGCACTGAGCACTTCTGTGTGTGTGCACTCTGAGATGAAAACAGCAAATCTGATTATAAAATGTCAAATATTGTGCCTAATAACAAGGAGTTCATCGTTTGAGCGATTTGGTCCCAAAGTGACCAAAGATGTGTGAACTCAGAAGATATCAGAAGATCTCATCAGTAGATCATCAGTAGATCTCATCAGAAAGATCTCATCAGTAGATCTCATCAGTAGAATCTCATCAGAAGATCATCAGTAGATCTCATCAGTAGATCTCATCAAGAAAGATCTCATCAGTAGATCTCATCGAATCTCATCAGTAGAACACTCATCAGTCTCATCAAGAAGATCTCATCAAGAATCTCATCAGTGGGCCTCATCAGTAGATCTCATCAGAAGATCTCATCAGAAGATCTCATCAGTAGATCTCATCAGAAGATCTCATCATGCCGAATTTCCTCAATTGTCCAGATTGTTTTCTGAACACCAGCTGGACATCCATCAGTACAACTCAGCCGTGCTGGGATGGGACAGGGCATCAGACATCGTCCCCTCTTTAATATTATTTTTATTCACTTCACTCTGCGCCAGAAGGAGATCTTTGTCCGTACATGGAGGGTTAGTTCTAGTTTTCTAGTTTTAATCCGGGAATGCAGACACTGCCGTTATCGACGTCTCGTCCATGTGTGAAAGGAGTTCTGTGTGAGACACTTAGACGATGTTCCAGCTCACTCTTCCCAACTGGCTGCAGGCACAGCTTCTTCTTCTGCTGAACTTTTCCAGTGAACTGACTTTGATGTGTGTTGATCTAGCAGCTGGAAACGTAGCAGTTTCACTCAGTCCTTTAGGATCATGTTGCTGTCCTGCAAAACCCTTGTATCTCCATTTTAACTGTTCTTCACTTTTCTCCATGAAGTGAATGTGGTTCTTTACATTGTGTGTAAATTCTATGACAAATGGACCAATAGAAATCTCTCTGACGTCCACTGAACCTTAAGCGTATCCTCCTCTTCTGAAGCTGCCGTTTCAGAGATACGAGGTTTTGATGTGACAGCAAATATTTTGATATGTGCTTTATAATTTTGCATATTCCCTCAATTATCTAGAACACAGTTTGGGTTGCGTTTGGAAACAATAAACCCAAACCAGAAAAAAGGTATAATAATGTAATTCATTGACATGTTTTGATGAATTTGATTGTATAAGGCCTCAATAAAACCTGAGATTCAGTTCCTGGTTTTCTGACTGTCTTTTTCTACATGAAACCATTCATAACCATAAATGTAAATATAAACGTGACAGATTCATTGATACTTTATACCAGAAGAAAGAAAACACTTCTATAAACAGAAATGTTGAACTGCTGACATTTATCCTCAACTGTCTCTCTCAGCGTGGCAGTTTTACCCCAGATCAGAGGAGGACAATAATGACAGAGGACGTTTTTCAGCTCATACGTTTCAGCTGGTCCATTGATGGACCAGTATTCTTTAATGTCCTCAGCCGACATTCGGTTTCCGAATCGGATCATTCAAATCATTTATATCAGACATAAATACAAACACAAACATCTCAACATGCAGACAGACATGAAGACTGGACCTACCGAGATTTTGCTCTCATCGTCCGCTCCCACTGGACTAACCTTTACAAAATTAACCATAAAGTGAGAGAAAGACAGACAGACAGAAAGAAAAGAGAAAGGGAGAGAACAGAAGGCCAGGGACGTGAGACGAGAACAGGCAAAGACAAGCGCTTACACCACGTTACATCACCACTTAAATACACATAAAACAAATAAACACAAACACGAAACAAAGGACAGGTAAACAGTAAACATGGTGAGGAATGAAGATGTTCATGAGTTTCATTAAAACGTGGCCTTAACCCCTGTGTGGACGGGACGCAGGAATGTAACTTCAGAAATCGCAGCATAACTGAGTAAGACAGAGTGGCTGCTCCATTTACACCTAATCCTCTGAACTACGTCCCCACGTCCCCAAACCTGTCTGAAGACTCTGCACTTCACCCCTGACCTCAATGAAGTTCTTTTAAAGTCAGACCCATTACACCTTTGGGCCCATCTCTATAATCAGTGATTCGAACCATGGAGACAACTTAGACTGGACAAAAAACAGAGACAGATATTCTGTCTTTCATTATATAAAAAAGTTCAATGCAGAAGTCAGGACAGAGGCCTGTCACCATGTACTCACGGTCAGCTGAATCAAAAACAGGTAAACAGCTGACTGACCATCAGACAGTTGCTCCAGACCTTCTTCCTTTCATTACTTTTACCATAAACAGCTCAGTGTCATCAGCTCAACTTCTAACTACCTTCAAGGCTGCCAGAGTGGACCCAGTCTCAGCATGGACATCAGTAACTATAGACCAGGATCTCTTCTTTCTTTTCTCTCAAAGGTCCTTGAATGCTCTGTCCATAAACAGCTGTCTGGCTTTCTCACCCAGGACCCAAACCAATCTGGCTTCAAACCGGCATCAATCAACCAAGACTGCTCTCATTGCTGTCACTGAAAAACTCCATGCTGCAAGATCAGCTAAATTATCCTCTGTTCTAATTCGTCTTGACCTCCAGTAGACCACCAGATCCTCCTGTCAGTCCTCAGAAGCCTTGGAATCACCGGTTCTCCATGCCGATGATT
>CM067525.1:127500-130000 GCA_034509495.1 Acestrorhynchus altus
AATACTGATCATACTGATCAACCACAACATTACAACCACCTCCTTGTTTCTACATTCTCAGTCCAGCAGGGACATCGAGGGTTTAAACACTCCAGCAGCACTGCTGTGTCTGATCCACTCGTACCAGCTCAACACACACTAACACACACCACCAAAATGATTAAAAAGGGTATATATTGATAAATATTGGTAAACAGAACACCGGCTCACTCATTAATGCCCAGAATATGTTCCCACACCAGAGCTGGAATGCAGCTTTGTGTCCCTGCTCCATCCGCTCCTGAATAAACAATGTGAAAGACTGCAGCAGGAGTCTATAGCAGTGAGTACGGAGGAACCCACTGCACTCCTTTCAAAAGTGATTGTAATTACTGACAGGCCCAACATCCTACATTACCACAGTCACAGGCTACGCTTCAGTGCACTGGAGAACACACTGTACTGCACAGTCATTTACGTTGAGCTTTTCCTTTTCCTACTTTACACATGAATCTTTAAGACCATAGTAAGAGACAGAAATTCCATGTCCTTGATGCGCCGCCTGCACACTGCCTACAACATTAGCTAATTCCCTCATCTTTAAAAATAGCTCACATCGATCGGGCTTCAAATTTCTCTCTCTCTGTCCATCTCTCCCTCTACTGTCCTCACCTTCAGCCACCCATCACAGGTGACCTTGCTTGGAATCAAATTGAGACAAGAAGGATTTCCTTACACACACACACACACACACACACACACACACACACACACACACACACACACACACACACGTGGGTTCTCCAGAAAAATGTACTGACAAATCCACACAGACCAGACTCCACCCCTTTACTCTTAACTCCGGCCCACATGCAGCCTGAACGTCCATTGCCTAAACGTCCATTGCCTTATTTAGTTGTTGAGTGACATACACCAATCATAACCCTCAGGACCCCCGCAGAGCAGCTATTATGTGGTTGGAGGGTCATTCTCAGCACTGCAGACACACTGACCAAAAGGTGTGAAAGGTGCAGAGGACCACGGTCTGGACCAAAGAAACAAACAAACCAGAGGAATGTGGGGGAATCTGCCAGGTGACCTGCCAAAAGGTGGTCAGAATTCAGCACAACACCTGGAAAGGCAAAACTGGCCACACTGACAACACGCTGGCGTCCGACACCCACCCCTCTACGAGCCAATCAGTGTCTGGAACGGGGAAACTCGGCCCACGCACATGATGATGAAGGATGTAGTAAAGTTCAACTGCAGCGTGGAACCAGAACTGGACCAAAAGCATACAATCTAACACGAAGGCATAGCGTGGCTGGGATCTCAGGTGCTTTTGTAGGAGCTTGTTTATTTGTCCAGTCTTTCTTCGTTAGTGACGGAGAGATATTTAAAGATCTAACCGCAGTGTGGTTTTGGTGCGAGGGCTTAAAATATCCATCCAGAAGCTTCAGCTCAAACTGCACATTTCCATTCATCATTCAGATGTTTTTATGATGGAGATGAGCTCTGGCATGGACACAATCATCCGGAATAACTGTAATTAAGTCCAACACACACACACACACACACACACACACACACACACACACACACACACACACACACACACACACACACAGAAGTAAATGCACACACTACACACATATACAAAGGTGTAATCGCACAGCTGCTCACATATAACACACACTTAAGTTTCCACGGCGACAGGCTTTCACTGCAAGCCTATTAACCACTAAAGACTCACAAACACACAAACGTTTACAGCCCATAACCAATAAATCACTACTCAAACAGCTCACTGTCTCTGGGATACCTGTCCATTGGCAACATATAGGACAATACACTGGTCAGCCAGAGCACTGATGAAGGACTAGAGGAAGACCAACACAAACTGTGCAGAAACAGATGAGCTTCTGTCTCTGACTTTACATCTACAAGGTGGAGACACTCGGTAGGAGTGTCTGATAGAGTGGACAGTGAGTGGACACAGGGTTTAAACACTCCAGCAGCACTGCTGCGTCTGATCCACAGGGTGTGTGAAGGGTGTGTGAAGGCTGTGTGAAGGGTGTGTGAAGGGTGTGTGAAGGGTGTGTGAAGGCTGTGTGAAGGGTGTGTGAAGGCTGTGTGAAGGCTGTGTGAAGGGTGTGTGACGATCTGGGAATGCTTTCCAGATGCTCTGTATATCGAGGATGACCTTCATTTCTAATGTAGCAGAAAAATGAACAATTAGATTTAATAAGAATATATTAAATGAAAAGGCTTAAAAATACTAATCTGACAAACACAACATAGAATACATTTAAATTAAAAGAATAAAAAATATATTTACAAAGAAACAAGTCTAAATAAAAAATGATCATAAAACATAAATAAACAGGTAAACAGTTGTGATGGTAAATGGTTGTGAGAGTAAAAACAAAGTAATTGATAAAAATAAAATGATAAAAATGACAATAATGAAGTAAGATAAATAAAGATAAATAAAGATAAATAAATAAGATGAAATAGAATA
>CM067525.1:142500-182500 GCA_034509495.1 Acestrorhynchus altus
TCCTGATCTGTCACATCCCCAGTGTTCTACTGGTACCCATCTGGTGACTGGACAGGCCTCTGAATAACACTGAACTCACTGACATGTTGAAACCAGTTTGAGATGACCTGTGCTTTGAGACCTGGTGCATCATCACGTTGGAAGACGTGGTAATGAAGGGATGCGCATGGTCAGCAACTATACACAAATGCTCTGTGATCAGTGTGCCAAAGTGCACCAAGATGCTCCAGACCATTCCACCACCTCCACCAGCCTGGACTGTTCACACAGCATCCGGCTGTGTTCCTCAGCAGAAATCCACATTCTGCAAACTCACCCTTCCTCTCATTGGCTGACAGAAGTGGAACCTGACGTGGTCTTCTGATGTTGTAACCTGTTCTCCTGAAGGTTGGAGATATTGTTTATTCTGAGATGCTTTTATGCTCTCCACAACTTCACAGAGCCTTTCTGTCAACCAAGATTCATAATCAAAAAGACATTTGTCCAAAAATTTGTGGACACCATTTCTTTTTCAACATTCATCTGCAATTGCTGCTTACTTTAACCTGCACCCATTGCTGACACAGATGTGCAAATGCACACCAGCTTGTGTAGTCCCTGTAGAGAAGTACTGCCAATAGAATAGATAGACAGACAGATAGATCGCTGTCGGGTTGCAGGTAACTGGTTACTGCTACTGCTCCTTCCTATCCTCTGTCCTCCTGTTACCCCTCCTCCACCCAGAGAGGAGGTGTACAGTCTGATTGTGTGCGGGACAAAAGAGTTTTTAAGTCTGTTGGTCCTGCACATGGGAAGGACAGTCTCTCATTGAACAGACTCCTCTGGTGGCTGATGACGGTGTGTAGATTCCATTAATTCCATTAAGCCTAACATGGACTAAATCCTGACACTTGTATCTGTTTTCCCAACATTACTGTTACAAATCAGTATTCATGGGGACAAACCCATCTACAGCTGTAAGACAAGTCCCTCGTCCACCTGCTCACTTGCGCCCTCTGGTGTGTAAAACTGATTAGATTCAGAAACCTATTTTTGATCTTGTCAAAATCCTAGTTGTGATTGGCTGAGTTACAAAAAACCTGAATAAAGTGGATAAGAGGCATAAAACAGTTACCACACACACACACACACACACACACACACACACACACACACACACGCACACACACACACACACACACACACACACACACACACACACACGCACACAGTGGTGTACGAGAGGGAGGTAGGGGTTTAATAATGGGATTATGAAGAGTCAATCCAGCTCAGAGCTCACAGTGAACACAGAAACAGATTAGAAGACACAGATACACACACACACACACAGAGAGAGAGAGAGAGAGAGAGAGAGAGAGTACAGTGTAGAGTAGAGCAATGTAGAATAATGTAGTCCACCAACCAGAAATGTCCAGCTGACAGCGTCCTGTAATGAAGGACTAGAGGACGACCAACACAAACTGTGCAGAAACAGATGCGCTTCTGTCTCTGACTTTACATCTACAAGGTGGAGACACTCGGTAGGAGTGTCTGATAGAGTGGACAGTGAGTGGACACAGTGTTTAAACACTCCAGCAGCACTGCTGCGTCTGATCCACTCGTACCAGCAACACACACTAACACACCACCACCGTGTCAGTGTGACTGCAGTGCTGAGAATGACCCACCACCCACATAATATCTGCTCTGTGGTGGTCCTGTGGGGTCCTGATCATTGAAGATCAGGGTGAAAGGAGGAGAATAAAGTATCAGAGAAACAGATGAACTACAGTCTGGAATTATAGAACCACAAAGAGCTCCTGTGTGATCAGAGGAGCTGATAGAGTGGACAGAGAGGAGAGGAGAAACAAGGAGGTGGTCATAATGTTATGGTTGATCCATGGTAGTATGTTAGTACCAGTCAAAAGTTTGGGCACACCCAGTCCTCAACCCTTAAAGGGAAATGTTCTAAAATGATATGCAGCTCAGTTCTGTGTAAAGCACATGGAACCCTTTCGGAACCGCGTGAAAGTGCTGCAGCAGTACAGACTGTGGATCAGCACTCTTTATGTCCTACTTTCTGCGCCTGTCATGGAGCCTCTGTCCGTTAATGTCTTCATTACAAAGACATGCATGAAAAGATCCCCGAAACTTCCAGACTGTTCTTAGGAACAGGAGGAAGTCAGGTTCTGGATTAGTGTAATTCTTGGGAACCAGCTTTTTGTTTGGGTTCAGTTGTAGATATAAATGCACCCAGCACCTACAACCACACCCTAAACACACCGACTGAACAGTCATCAGAAATAATGACTTAAATACACTGTCACTGTGATTTCCCGGGTTCTTTATCTATCTGTATATTAAACGCTCACTTTACGCAAAAACCCCGTATCTTCATTCTTCATTTGGGTTTTTGTAACATTGTTTATTGCTGTCAACTCCGTCCCCTGGTGACCACATGGATGGATGGTGTTCCTCCAGATTGTCCTGTCATCTGTTTGGGTCTTCTGGCCTATGAATTCACACTGAATTCATCCACCCATCCATCCATTTTCGGTACCGCATATTCCTGAATAGGGTCACGGGGGAGCCGGTGCCCAGCCGGCAACACTATGAATTCAAACACATTAACTAATCAGTAATACAGTGTCATGTACAGCATAACAGCTTTACTCTCACATAGTAAATAACAGGGACTGGACCACACACGAAGTTTAATACACACTGGAACCAAACCCACATGCATTTGTCCTGTTCGACCACTAGAGGGCACTATTATACAACCTTTTCAGATGATACCCTGTGATGAGTACAGAAACACCTCCACCTTAACCTTCATCAGCCCAAACACACTAACACTTTATTAATCATTTTATTCTACATACACTGATCAGCCATAACATTAGGGCCACCTTCTTTCTCTCTCACTGTCCACTCTATCAGCTCCTCTGATCATACAGGAGCTCTTTGTAGTTCATCTGTTTCTCCTCCTTCCACCCTGAACTTCGGTGGTCACTGAATATCTCCTGAAGTTTAATGGAGTTTTTCCACTTTTTCTAAAGACAAAAATGGTGGCTGTTGCTGGATGTAAACAAAACACTTCTTGCTGTTGTGCAAAAACCTTGTATATCCTTCACAGGAGAAGGGAAGACCTTCTTAAATTTCAATGAAAATAAAATAAATCTGGAGCATTTTTATTGGTCCGTTCATTATGAACTTCTGACACAATGTACAAAACTACTGTCCGATTCACACGATGGAAAAGTGACACACAGGCTTTCTGTGTGACAGTGATGATGTGTGTCACACACTCCTCGATCCTTTCACGGTTCACTGAGGACGTTTACGTGTGCTAATCTGATCACTATTGATCACATGCACACAATGCTGGTTTACACGAATCAGACAGAAATCTCCTTCTCCTTTTCAACCAGCCAATAATCTATCAGAAGGGTGTGAATGAGGTGGGGATGGGTCTGGGCTGGCTCGCTCCATTGGCTCGTGCTGGGAGCTCATCCCTTATCGGGGACATCCATTTTCTTCTCCCAAAGGAATTTAGTTCTGCCTTTCCAATTACGCTGTCTGTCTGTAAAAGCAGCAGAGTGATCAGTGGCAGAGTGTTCACAGCTCAGGGTGTCCAGAGAGAAACAGGGCCTTCCAGACGTGATTCATAAGGTGTGTATCACTTTCACACAGGAGAGATGGAGAGAGGGAGAGATGGAGAGATGGAGAGATGGAGAGAAGGAGAGATGGAGAGAGGGAGAGAGGGAGAGAGGGAGAGAGGGAGAGATGGAGAGAGGGAGAGATGGAGAGATGGAGAGATGGAGAGAGGGAGAGATGGAGAGAGGGAGAGATGGAGAGAGGGAGAGAGGGAGAGATGGAGAGAGGGAGAGATGGAGAGATGGGGAGAGATGGAGAGAAGGAGAGATGGAGAGATGGAGAGAGGGAGAGATGGAGAGATGGAGAGAGATGGAGAGATGGAGAGAAGGAGAGATGGAGAGATGGAGAGATGGAGAGAGGGAGAGATGGAGAGAGGGGGGCTTCGAGACACTGGCCCATCAAACCAAATCAGAGCACAGACACAAAGTCATTCAAACTCTATTTACACTGTTTATGAAGGAGTTTACTGCAGTGGAAAGCGTTGTATGGGGTCAATCACTATGTCACAGAAGATCCTGTCAGCGGGTCTGTTATCCCGAAGCCCGAAGACAGAGCCAACTGTAAATTCAATAGACCAGTCCACCCCTATGAAGGCCATCCACTGCTGACCCTGCTGTAGAAGATGGACGAATGCTCCGGTCATTACCCGCCCGATTTACCCAAAGATGCAGCTGATAATGGTCCTGCTTGAGAGCAGCGGTCATCGTGGATGATCTCTTCCAACGTGGGGCCACTGAATGTATTTATTTATGTACCAGTTTGACTGCTGATGTATAAATGCTGGACACACTGTGGACAAAAGTACACCAGTACGGACCACGTCTGGAAGGCTGAAACAGGAGGCAAACTCAAAAGATCACTGGGCTGCTGTTTGGAGCAGCTTCATGATGGTGTCTAGAACGAGGTTTTGTGGATGGATGAGACCAAAATTGATCTTTTGGTTTAATTGAGAAGCGTTGTGTTTAGAGAATTCCAGCATGAACACTATCCCATCTATAAAACGTGGTGGTGGTGGTATCATGGTTTGCCTTGTTTTGCTGCATCTTAGCCAAGGCAGCCTGCTATCATTGAAGAAATAATGAACTTGAATTAGACCAGCAAAGATATCAGGACATCTGTCTGTGAGCTGAATATCAGTAGAATGTAGATCATGCTGAAAGACAACGACCCTAATCATACAAGTGGTTCTACCAAAGAACGTTTAAAGAAGAATGAAGGTAATGTTCTGGACTGATCCAGTCAGAGTCCTGATCTTAATCCAGTAGAGATGTTGTGAAGGAGCTGAAGCAGCAGTTGATGGAGGAAACCCACCAACATCTCAGAGCTGAAGCTGGTTTGTGGAGGAATGAACTCAGATTAGTGCAGGACTGATCAACCGTTACGGAAACGTTTAGATACAGTTATTTCTGCACAAGAGGAGACACAGCAGATACTGAAAGCAGAGTCACATACTTTCACCCTCAGATATAAACACTGATCATCTTCATCAGTAAATCCATGATTAAATGTAAAATTTAAGTGCTTTATATGGAAGCAGTTCAACCAATGGTTGATGTGGATGCAGATGTGAATATGGGCATGAGTGTGCTTCCACACATCCATGGAACCTAACAGAGCTGGCTGACATTCAGGAGATGTGAAATAGGAGCTTCATTCACTGCTAGGGGTTTTAGCTGTGTGTTCGGAGGAACTGCAGAGGAACCGAGGAAGTGGGGTCCAGCTTTAGTATGTGGAGTGAGCAGATGGCTATACTTTAATAAGGCAGAGTAAAGAGCTACTTCAGCTAGACCACTCCACACACACACCCACCCACACACACACACACACACACACACACACACCACACACACACAGTAATAACCTGAGTGGAGGCTCCAGACGCTGGCAGTAAATCAGGTGGTGGCTGCAGCTGTCGTTCTCTAAATAAGGGCAAGATGGACAGGGAGGGAAGAGTGACCGGAGAGTGGCCTGTGCATAGCCAAGGCCTTCATTTATGAAGCAGAGAGAGGGTGAGAGAGCTATATAGGGAGAGAGACATATAGTGCAAATTCTCCTACTGTCTCATTAACTTAGCCTGTCTTCAGTTCCCACCTACACCCTCCGTCTCGCTGGTTCTCCAGCTGGTTCTCACACTGCAGTCTGTGTATGATGGACAGAGTCCACCAGCACTTCTATTCTGCAGCTCATTCACTGTACTTTTGAACCCCATAATCTCAGCTGCCTTACACATCTGTATGGATCTAGTGCTGCCGTGCATGGAAGAGCCACCAGGGGGCCGAAAACAAGGATCTGGTTTCAGTTTATTTTTGTAATTAATCATTATTTATTATATATTCAGTTATTATTTAATCATTATTTTCTGTACTTTTCAGATACGTTCAGGCTTAAAAAGAGAAATACGTATCAAATATGATACAGTGGGTTTTAAAGGGTTAAGTTTTTTCACCTGTAAACCTGCGTCACTGGACACCATCCAGTCCAAAGATAATCTGTATGGACAGAAGTATTGGGATGGGAGGATTTGATTTATCAAGAGTGTTAGTGAGGTTATCTAACCCATCTCCCCAACTCGTCCCAGAAGTGCTGTATGGAGCTCCATCATTCCAGAGAACACAGTTCCACTGCTCCACAGCTCAATGCTGGGGGTCTTTATACCCTCTAGTCCACACCTGCTATTAGACATGGAGACAATAGTTTGGCATTATGGCAGAGTGGTGGGTCATTCTCAGCACTGCAGTCACACTGACATGGTGGTGGTGTGTTAGTGTGTGTTGCTGGTACGAGTGGATCAGACACAGCAGTGCTGCTGGAGTGTTTAAACCCTGTGTCCACTCACTGTCCACTCTATCAGACACTCCTACCGAGTGTCTCCACCTTGTAGATGTAAAGTCAGAGACAGAACTCACTCTTCTCTCTCTTTCTGCTTCTTTCTCTGTGTCTCTCTCTATCTCTCTGTCTCTCATTCTCTCTCTGTCTCTCATTCTCTCTCATTCTCTCTCTCTCTCTCTCTGTTGGAGGGATGGCAGTATGGAGTGAGCTCCTGACAGTAAACTGCTTCACAAACAGAACAAAAACAGCTCTGGTACTGTTTATCCACACAAAGCACTACAGCTCACTGTCTCTCTGTCCATCTGTCTGTCCAGCTCACGGTCTCTCTGTCCATCTCTCTCTCACACTCTCCCACTCGCTCATTCTCTCACAAGCGGTGCTAAAGCTGTATTGATAATTAATGATGAAAAATCAATACTCGTCATCAGTCTAATGTACACACAAATACCATCCACTCTCCCGCTGTGGTGGGGAAATGGAACGTGCGGGTTCTGCCACGTATGTGCTGTAAATCAGAGCTGCTGGCCCACTTTTGTAGATAATAAAATAAGTTTAAATGAAGGGGACGAATTTCTTGTTCCTAAAGGATTTGGAACGTCTCAGAGCGAAAATACCTCGGAATAGAGGTTTAAATCTGGCTCAGAAATGGGGTTAGAGTCTAACCTAACAGAACACAGAGGACACTCTGCCCCATGACCCACCGACTGGCATCACCCAGCAGGGTTCTTTTTCAGGGTGGATGTTTGTCATCATAATTCTAATGTATATGAATATAGGTGAGCGGTTCCCGACTCCGGCCATGCAGACTTCAGGGATTTCCAAAATGAATTCCTTCTCCTGAAAGTTGCCATTTTTGGGATACAAGGTTTGTGTCAGTGTTAATATATGTCTTCTCCCACTGGAACCCCAGTTAACAACACCCATGATACTACTGGGATGAAATGTAGTCTACAAATCAATATCTGTGTATTAATTAGCCTGGTCGCCTTCGTCAGTCAGGGCAGTGTGACTCAATCGGTTGCAGTTGAGGTGAACAATAATGATAGTAGTAATAATAATAAAACCATCACATCCCTGCACACAGACTGCTCCTCCTCACTCTCCTGTGCTATGGAGGTCAAAGGTGACGAGCAACATGTGACTCAGCTGTCAACTACCAAGACGAAAATGCTCACATACCCCCTCCCGAACCCCACCCGTTCCCCCCAAACAGACCTAAAACGTTAATAATCTGCCACTCGGCTCCTGCAGACAAAGACGATGTCAGTCAGAGTTCGGTATCCTTTATTTCACACGGCTCATCCAGAGTTCACATAAAAAATGAATCTGAAACACTGCATTAAGAACACCAACAGGTCACTTCGCTTCCAGAACAGCTCGAGCAGAATCAAAGCCCATCATGGAGAACTGATCCATCCGCGTCGGCCAGTCGGAGGTGGAGCAGCAGTCTGCTCACTTGTTCCCTGGAGCCTGAAATATTCCAGTCGTTCCCTTCTAGTTCTCTGTCTAACTGCTTAATATCTCTCAACATCAGACAAGTCAGAGAGAAGGAGGAAGAAAGATCACTGGCTTTGCTGCTTCGTATCATCAAAATGTTCCTGAACACCAGAACGTTTCCAAGTCCAGAGCGATAGTCTTTATCACTTTCTCCACAGTACTGTGGAATGACTGTCTCCGGATCTGTCGAAAGATCTCATTGAGATGGATTTAGAAGTCTTTCCTAACCCTGGTCCTGGTCATTTGCTGATTCTGGTGCATCACAGCAGGGAAGTGCCACCAAACACCAAAATGCGCAGAACAAGAGACTCTACAGGACCACAGGTTTAAAGACATGCACTGCAGAAACGATAAACAGGCAAGTGAAAACATCCTGAATCTGTCTCAGATCTATCGTATCCTTTAAAGATCAGGACACAGTCAAACACGAGCAGCGTTCTTCTCAGCCATTACAGCATTAACGCCGGATTCAAAGCGAAGCACGGTTCGTATACAGCGGAAAAAGGCAGCCTACGTTCAAAACGAATTTGAGGAGATAACTGTGTTTGCAGGGCCGTCGAGAGAACAGCCTGATGTGCCGACATTGGTGTGGGCAACGAGAGACCGAAAGGGTCAGCTGACAGCTGACAGATCGAAAATAACGAACAGTCCTACGGTCCACGAAAAACAAAAGCGATTAAAAGGCCCCAGCCCGCAGTCAATCAAACAAACTGATCAAACACCCGCTCCCGGCCCCACCCTGCGTATCCACAGTTCTCTGTGCACGTACAACCCCACGAGAAAATCAGCACCACAAGAATGATGGAAAACGGAGCAGCGCTCACGTATTAAAGTTCCTCACAAGTAATGTTCCATCTGTGTAACCAACAGGCTACCAGAAGGAGACTTCAGAGGACAGTCCTACCGAGGACCCGCCTACCTCAGCCGCAGTCTTGGCTTTGGGACGCAGCAAACTACAGGAAGCCTGCTCGCATAAGGAACCAAAACACTTACTCCATCGGTCTCGTCCAGGGGCATCACAAGCTGGGCTTCTGGGGCTTTAACCCCGAACCTCAGAACATCAATCCCGAACAATATGAAAGTGATTCCCTCCCCAAGATGGTGGAACATAAATGACCACAGGGGAACATAAATGACCACAGGGGACCCTCACCTCCAGGCAAACGATGCCCTGGTTGTAGACTGAAGCCCAGGTCTCCACGCAGTCAGCTGACACCCCTGGTCACATCAAAGCTAATTATAAATATTGTGATTTTACCCCCATCGTTTCTAATTCTTGCACAGTTGTAAGTATATAATAAAATAAGTCTTATTTTCTTTTTTTATTGTTTATCAGGGCCCTGTGTTCTTTCCAAATTCTGCTCTTCTTGCTGTTGTTCTTGATTCAGATCAAGAAAAAATCAAATGTATTTCATGACCTGATCTGAATCTGAAAAGCAGGAATGTATGGAGTACATAATAAAGGTCTTCTTCAGTCAACAGATAAAAATATTTATTTTTACAGCGATTTCAAAATGAGACACAGGATGTTCAGGATGATTTCACTTGCCAAGATACCTTTTTTGCAGAGTCTCCTCCAGAGCTTAAGAGAGCTCTGTCTTTAGAGGGATTTAGAATGTGTGGAGGTCTGGAGTGAAGCTCTCCAACGTATTTAGAGGGTAACATGTAGGAGCATTTCTTTAAGACGAGCAGAGTTAATAAAGGGTTATTCATCTAGACTCTAGAAGGACTTTTTCCATGGTGAGCAGAGGATCTTGTGGAAGGCTCTTCTGAAGTCCTGGTTGAAGATGGTGTAGATCACAGGGTTGAGGGAGCTGTTGCAGTAGCCAATCCAGAAGAAGAATTTAAAAAGTGTACCTGGGATCTGGCAGGCTTGCCTGCAGAGGCCGTATAGGCTGTAGCTGAAGAAGAAGGGGAACCAGCAGACCACAAACACACCCATGACTACGGCCAACACGAAGGTGAAGCGCTTCTCCCTCACCTGGGATGCCCTTCTCTTGACACTGCTGCTACTGGTGCTGCTCTTTCTCCGACCACTCCTCTTCCTCCGTGAGGAAAAAAGCTCCCTGGCCCTGCTACCGACCCGGGACGTCCTCCTGGGCAGCTCTGCTCCTGTCCCGCCAACTTCTGGACTATCCACTTGACTCCGGCTTGGGGTTTGATTCGTCACCTTCTGACCTTTGTTCTCAGATGAAGAGGTGACCTCCGGTTCCTCATGGCTCGGTGACATCCTAGACACACCTTCTTTACCCTGCCATCCTGGGATAGTCACACAGTGTCCATTCTCCCTGTCTTCGCCTTGTCTCCCCACCTGAGTGGCTTTGCTGAAGCCATTCTCTGTCTGTGTGGGGGCATCTAGGCTGTGCTTCTTCTTCTCCGACATGGTTCTTGTCCGGGTTTTGGCCACTTGGTAAATTCTGATATAGACAAGTACCATGACGACACATGGGGCGAAGAAGGACGCCACGCTGGAGGAGAGGATGTACCAGGTCTCATCGTTCAGCTCACACTGGGGGTGCTCAGACCCCCCTGACTGGTTGCTGGTGGACAGGAGGGGTGGTGATGAAATGACGGCAGACACCAGCCACACCATGAGGATGACCACTTTCACCCGGCGTGGCGTGCGCTTCAGGTTGTACTCCACAGCTCGCGTGACAGACCAGTACCTGTCCAGGCTGATGGCGCACAGGTGGACGATGGACGAGGTGCAGAAGAGCACGTCCAGTGCCAGGTAGGCACCACACCAGGTGCTGCCGAACAGCCAGTAGCCGGTCAGCTCATTGGCCAGCGAGAAGGGCATGACCAGGGTGGCCACAAGAATGTCCGCCGTGGCCAGCGACACCAGGAACAGGTTCTGCGGCGCTTTTAAGGCCCTGCTGGTCAGCACGGCGATGACCACCAGCACATTGCCCACCACAGTGAAGAGGATGAGGAAAGTTACAAGTGCCGCAATACCCGCCGCTGCAGCTGAGGAGTACGGAGCCCCTGCGTCCCAGGATGAGTTGGGAGGGCCAAAGCCACTCCCATTCGGCCCCTCCATCCTTCCCTCCTCCGCTCACATCCCCGGGATGCAGCGCGGGAAGAGGACCGCTCCGCGCTCTGCTGCCTCCAGCTCGCTCCTCTCAGCCTGCTCCGCCAAGCCCCGCCCTCCTGCGCGCCGATTGGCTAACAGCTGGCTCATGGCTCCGTTTTGGAACAAATGTGGGCACATCGGGGGGGGCGGGGCTCTCCGGAAAACAGGCGGGAAAACAGAGAGAGCGTCTCCGGAGCTGCTGGGGGGGCAATCAGACAGCATGGTCAGGTGGGATCCAGGTGGACAAGCTGGACAAACAGATGAATGGTTCAGTCAAAACCACCGCACACACAGACCCACATCTACTCCTCCACACATCTATTACCCCACATCTACTCCTCCACTACTCCTCCTCCACACATCTACTCCTCCACTACTCCACACATCTACTCCTCCACTACTCCTCCTCCACACATCTACTCCTCCACTACTCCACACATCTACTACTCCACACATCTACTCCTCCACATATCTACTCCTCCACTACTCCACACATCTACTCCTCCACATATCTACTCCTCCACTACTCCACACATCTACTCCACTACTCTCTCTCTCTTTCTCTCTCACTCCATTGTTCTTTGTGTTTACTTAATGTCTCTGCATCTCAACACCTGTGTGTGTGTGTGTGTATTTATGTGTTGGAGGGGGGTGTGTGAGCAGAAATTGCCAATCAGACATTTTGACATTCCTAAACTTGTCCCAGTGTCTCTCTGCTTCCTGCAGTGCTGTTTCTTTTGCATGCCTGGAATAAAGAGCATGTGTGTGAGTGTGTGTGTGTTCATGTGTACACTATGAACCCCTGCAGTGCAACAGGGATCCAAAGCAGACCTGACAGAGAGAACACTTCCCTATGGGAGGACGGGACCGGGTTCCTCGGTCTGTAACAGTAAGCACCATGAACACCGCGCTGTAACAGCGTGAACAATTGTTTGATTCTCATGTTGTTTATGTTCATCATTTTCACGCTCTGCTGTCACACGTTTCATTCTACCCTCACAGAAGCTCACCCTGTTATTTTACACAGGGCTTATAAAAGTGATGCTCGCTGGTTGCTATGAATTTGTGGTTGCTATGGTGTTGATGTGTTTAGTGTTATATTTTGAGGATATGGCCTGGTCCGAATCCTGTCCTGGGTCATGCTGACTACTGAGTGTATAGGAGCAGCTTCAGGGTCCAAACATCGAACAATAAAAATAGGAATGTAAGCCAGAGGACGCACTTTGCAACATGGAGCATAAGCCAGGCTTGAGCATCACACATGAACTTTCCCAGCACGATCCCAAACCCCTAAGTCCTCCATTCCTGAAACCCCAGATCACTGCTATATCTGGCAGACTCCTGATTCAAACATGGACAGAAAATGAAAAGCATCTTCATCAGAAAACAAAACAAAATCCCTCCGCTGCGCTTCAGCAGAGCTGCTCATCAGCACTGAGCCGGGCCAGAACCAGCGGAGTTCAGCATTCATTTACACTATGTTACCGTGATCCTCCAGGACGTCGGTACAGTAGCAACTACATCTATGAAGTTATGGACCTGATTGTAATTATATAGTCATTACTCTACGTATATACAGGTATTATTTTCGGCGCAACATGCCAGACGCCCTGCATGGAGTGGGGTGTAGAGGTTCCCACGAAATCCTGTGATGATCCATCTCATGCAGCTTAAATGTTCTCCCTCAGTTCTGCAGATGGTGTGGTAGGGGTGGAGTGTTGATAGAGGTCCAATAATGTCCTGCTAGATTTTCAATCAGGGACAGGTCTGGAGATGAGACCGACCACGGTGTAGTATCTGTGCTTCTCCAAGACGAGATCTTGAGACGGCAGCAGTGTGTGGACGAGCGTCGTCCTGTTGGAATAGAGCACCGGAGTGTGTGTTCAGGAAAGGTAGAACCACTGGTTGCAGAACCTCATTAACGTAACGCTGGTCTGTTAAAGTGTCTGTAATGAAGATCAAAGGATCTGATTGCACCAGAACCATGACACCAGACCTTCTGGACGTGTGATAATAAACTGTTGGTATTGGTTCTGACCACAGTCCCTTCACCCACAGATTTGTTAGTCGACTCCACCGAGACAAAAGTGGGACTCATCAATGAAGATGATCCACTGCCATTCTGAGAGACTCCATGACAGTCTGCTACCACACCATTGCAGTCGGTTGATTGATTCTGGGTGTGTGAGTGTATGATAGCAAGAAAACATCTTCATTCTACAGGAGCTTTACTTTATAAAGGAACACGAGAAGGAACACGACTCTGTGTGTTACTACATTTTCCAGTATATTTGAACAATAATGCTGGACGTTGTGCTGTTCTGGACACTGATATTTCGATAATAAGTTCATTTCTAAAGGAAGACGAGACGAAGCCCCGGTTAATTTTGGGCGTCGCTTAATGGAAAGGTCAGTGCAGGGCTGGCTTTGATGCGTCTGTTTGATTCCTAATACGGTCAGGTTTCAGTTCGCAGCTTATGAGACGTGACATCAAACATTCCATCAGAGCGTTTAAATAGAGAACCATCCTTTTACTGGTTGGTTCAACCTACATGACTGTACACACACACACTGAACGACTCCCACATCATTACCAAATGCAGTCAGTCTCAAGCAAACTCATCTCCCTGACTTCACTGTTACCATCTGAACTTTTGCTGACAGTGATTTGAAGATGAGCATTAGTGGAATAATGACCTTAATGAACAGAAAGTTAAGTGTTTCATAAGCTCACCAAACGTTCAGCATCGTCAGCACGAGCCAGGCCCACACGCTCCTCCATGACTAATTCTCACAAGCTGATTCTGTTCCTCACAATCTGATAGTCAGGGTTGAGTATCAGACTAATAGGAGGCCATTTCTATTATGAAAATTACGTGAAAGCGTAAATCTATTACTCAGACAACCTGCACACCACCACCACCATGTCAGTGTGACGCTGAGAATGACCCACCACCCACATCATATCTGCTCTGTGGTGGTCTCAGGGGGTCCTGATCATTGAAGATCAGGGTGAAAGGAGGAGAATAAAGTCTGCAGAGAAACAGATGATCTACAGTCTGAATTATAGAACCTCAAAGAGCTGTGTGTGTGTGTGTGTGTGTGTGTGTGTGTGTGTGTGTGTGTGTGTGTTTGATGGTCACTCCTGGCTGTTGTTCAAGCGAATTATTGCAGTGGACTTCATTACACTCCATCTTGGCTCTGCGGAGATGATTTGTGTTATGATTCATAGATTTCTGTCAGCTCCTCTCAGCGCTTTGTCTGAAGAACGGCTCTGACTGAACAAAGAGATTACACAAACCGAAATCACGTGAATATGAGACACACACACACACACACACACACACACACACACACACACAAAAGGCCTGTTTCTCTCTCTGTGTCTAATAAAGCACTCTGGGTGAGGGATAATAGATCAGGATGGTGGTGGCTGGCGCCGATGCTGCTGATGTCCTCCCTCGGTGGAGGAAGAGCAGATAAATTGGAGCTTGATTGCGATTGCGTCACTGATTAACCTCCGTAGATAAACATCTTATTTAAAGCCTTTTAATGGCCCAGAAGCACCAAATAAATCTGAGAACGTGGCGGAAGCCAGCAGGACCTTCTAGAAAAAAGTCCATTTACAGGCTGTAGTGTCTGTGACAAACGCTGTAAGAGGAGCGATAGAGCCTCAGAGCAGCTTCTGTTTCAGATCCCTCGATCAAGCGTGGTTTTGAAGAAGGTTACTTCTGTTTACTGCTGCAGACTCTTTATGACAAACACAGACATACAGCAATAATACACACACAACACAACAACGTGGCTCCGTTCTTCAAAATCTTCACAATTTCATGATGAATGGACCAATAGAAATGATGATTTTTACACTGACCTCCACTGAAAGAGATCTTTTATATTTACAGTAAACTTTATAATGAAGGACGAATCTGAAACACAGCCGCAGTAAGAGCTGCACTGAACCTGTGTGTGAATGTGGAGATGATCTGAGTGAAGGATCAGTTTGGATGGAAACTGAAACGTGTGGAGGTTCTCGTCTGGATATAAGAGGAGACACCAACAGACCTCCGAACTCAAACCCGACCGTCATCGGATCCCAAACAGAGCCTGGAATCATCGCTAAAGACGGCGGTTTGTTGAAAAGTCTACATACAACAAACGAGACTTGACGGGGAAAATCGGTGTGAATGGAAAGGTTGTCTTCATACACTCGTAGAAATCGAGGGCGACACCGTGGTCAAAAGGATTCAGTCACTTTTTCTTCTGAAATCAAGAGGATTAAAGAGCTGATCCTGCTTCTGTTGGAGTAACTGTCTCTACTGTCCAGAGAAGACTTTTAATAGATTATTCGGGAACATTGCTGTGAGGATCTGATTGCATTCAGTGACAAGAACAGAGGTGAGGTTATGATGCTGGATTATCACCACCCAACCTCGTCCTCAGATTATTGGAATGAAGAAACACAGCTCCATTGCTCCACATGCTCACATGGGTGAAACCTGGGCTGGGTGGGCATGGGCTCTTAGCGGGTGTATGTGTTGGTACTGGGACCTAGTAGGCCTTCCCAAATCCCTGCCCACCTTATTCTCTAAAGAGGTCTCCTTCAGAAAAGAACCCACTGAGCAGCTGGCAACCCAAACAGTCTATATTTAACCCCTCCTGGTCCCAGCACTGACCCCCTGGTGGGCATTTATGAGGTGCCAACACAGGACCTTGATCTACCTGCAGGACAGAGGAACAGTCGAGTGTTCTGTGCTCTGCATCTGAGACTCGCTGAGGGCGACTCAGGGACGAGGCTGAGGCTGTACTCATCTGGAGTCAGTGTAAATGTCACATGGCTAAAGGCGAAGACTGGTGTGGACGCTTGCTTTGTGCACCGGAGACGGGTTCCACATCAAGACCGGAATGAAAATGTCTTACAATGTTTATATAACGTACTGCATCTGACAGAAATCAAACATAAACACACAAACACAAACACAAACAAACACAAACACACACAAACACACACATACACAAACAAACACAAACACACACAAACACACACACAAACACACACACAAACAAACACAAACACACACAAACAAACACACACACACACACACACACACACACACACATACACACACACACACACTTGTGTAACATGAAGATGAGGGAGTTGAAGGTCATCATTAGGAGGATTAGTAGGAGTTCATGTATTCTGACTGAAAGGCAGAATAAGACATCATTACTACCCACTGTGTCCCCCGTCTCTGTCCATTACACTCACCACAGCCTATGACCAGCTCTGCACTACGGCTCTATGAGAGAGAGGGGAGTGGGGGTGGGGGGTGCAGACCGAGAGAGGGAGGGAGGGAAGGAGGGCGACGGAAAGAGATAAAGTGATGGAGACAAAGAGAAGTGAGAACTGAATGGGAAAAGGATGTGGTAGAGAAAAGCGAGTACTGTAGAGAAAGAGATGAGAGTGAGAGAAGTATAAAGAGAAGGAGAGAGGGAAGAATCAGGGTACAATTATGCTTGTGGGGAACCTCAAGCAGGACATTCATCTACAGAGGAACCGGCACTGACACACAGTCCATTACACTGCCTATGATGAAGTGTTGATTTCAGAGGAGGAGGGAAAAGCTCCGAACCAGGAAGGACTGAGTAAAGCTGAGAGTTCTGTAAGAACTTCTGTAAGAACCTCCACTGGACCTACCTGACAGCGGTGCCGCATGAGCACTCAGGCCTACAGGTGTACGGATTCAGTCTCACACAAAACCTGCAGAGCTACAGCCGACACTCCAGCGTTACGGCCTTCAGAAACCCGCCATCATCCCTCATCTCAGCACACCTACCCAACCCTCTCACACTGTTCCAGACAAGTGCTGCCTCTACAGAACCCTTTCAGACACACAATACAGCGGGTAATGAAGAACCCACGGACCTCCACTGACATTCATTTACACAGTAATGATCTCCTGAACCACTGCAGAAGAGACGCGTGAGCCCCATTATCCACTCGTACACAAAACCGGCTCCTTATAGACTCTGTGTTTGCTTCAGAATTTAGCAGCCGAGCACTCTGCTGCACACATGGAGTGACTCCAGAAACAGCGAGTAGCTACTCCGTCTTACATTTAAACCACTTACCAATCAATTCATTCACTCATACTCCTGAAAATGATCAAATTTACACTCCTCTGCAAACTACAGCTTCCCCAGGAGGACGTGTGGGACTGCAGTTCTGTAGTGAAGGAAGATGAAGGTGATCAGGATCAATAACTGATGATAACTGTAGTCTGATCTGATCAATATTTATTGATCTACTCATACAGAAGTGGTGTCTCTCAGTTCGGCGTCGGGTTTAACGCAACACGCCAGACGTCTCTGCATGGAGGTGTAGAGGTTCCTAATGGTGTCCTGTGATGATCCATCCCATGCAGCTTGAATGTTCTCACTCAGTTCTGCAGATGGTGTGGTAGGGGTGGAGTGTTGATAGAGCGTCCAATAGCGTCCACACATTTTCAATCAGGGACAGGTCTGGAGATGAGACCGACCACGGCGTAGTATCTGTGTCTTCAAGACGAGATCTTGAGACGGCAGCAGTGTGTGGACGAGCGTCGTCCTGTTGGAATAGAGCACCGGAGTGTGTGTTCAGAAAAGGTAGAACCACTGGTTGCAGAACCTCATTAATGTAACAATGGTCTGTTAAAGTGTCTGTAATGAAGATCAAAGATGATCTGACATCATATGAAACTTCACCCACAACATCACACCAGACCTGGTTGATTTCTGGGCGCAGATATTTCATTTGGGGGTCGAACTTTCTCTTATAAAGCCCCCAGGCTCTGGAACAGCCTTCCTCCTACTGTTTGGGACACAGACACTGTCTCAGTCTTCAAATCACGATTAGAAGCCTTTCTCTTCACGCAGGTTTTTTATTAACACCTCTGGGGGTCACTAATCTTTCTCCCTCCATGTCTCGAGCTGCCCCTGCTGCCTGCCTGATGTTGGTCCACGCCCTCCTGTGAAGATTTATCCAAATGCTTCTACTCAGATGTTCTACTCATCCACACCTGACACTACTAACACTAACCTGCAGCTCACTCACACCTACACTCCCATAATTACACTCTCATTACTATTCATATTTATATCACATCTACTGCAGCAACATTCCCTTCTGTTCCACATGTGCCGTATATGTCTCTCCGGTGGGGACCAGAGGACGGGTTCCTCTCTTGAGCCTTGGTTCCTCTCAAGGTTTCTTCCTCCAAGTCTGAGGGAGCTTTTCCTGCCACCGTCGCCGCTGGCTGCTCATCTCAGACTCTGACCCGGATTTCTGTAAACCTGCTTTGTGACTCCTTTGTTGTAAAAAGTGTTTTATGAATAAACTTTGATTGATTGATTATTGATTGATTATTGATGATGAGGGAATATTGGCTGCTTTCCAGTACAACTCACAATTTTCACTCATTAATTAGGGACATACAGAGTCAGTTACTATTGCTGTGGAACTGGTTGTGGAGGGACGACGTTCTACAGAGGACAGTGTTGTAGAAACATGGTAATTAAAGGTTATTGTTTATGATTGTTTCTGCTCGTACAGATCAACACTGATACTCTGTTCAGCTTTGATCCTATCAGATATCAGAATTCTTCTATGAATGGAGATACGAGTTTATAGTCCTATATATGAATCGCCGGCTGTAATTCCTACACGCACAATCCAATCTGAAGCCGTCTCTCTCTTGTCTCTGGAGTTTACAGTGTTTCTCTTCAGCTCCTGACAGTTTTCTGGTGTGAATGGAAAGGAGGCTGAAGAACAGAGAAGAAGCCTGATCTACATTTAACCTGATTACGCTGCTGCTCCTCAGCCAGGCCTGTGGGCTCCACTGAAAACGCAGAGGCTGCGAGAGAGACATGAGGCTGTAATCGAGTTGTGTCCCAACAACAACCTGACAGCCACGCTCTCACACACACACACACACACACACACACACACACACACACTCCCACAGCCATGCTCACACACACACACACTCCCACAGCCATGCTCACACAAACACACACAGCCATGCTCACACACACACTCCCACAGCCATGTTCACACACACACTCCCACAGCCATGCTGACACACACACTCACACAGCCATTCTCACACACACACACTCACACAACGATCATGATACACAATCAGAAGAATACGCACCGACAGGACAACATTACACTTGTTTCTACACTCACTGTCCATTTGATCAGCTCCTCTTACCATACGGGAGCACAGCAACACCCGAGCAACACCTACACCAACCAACATGTTTACCATAGCAACCAACACATCACAGAGACACTGCAGATCACTGATCTCTGAACTACACTCTCTAGATGATTTAGAAACCTGAGTCTTATATATACAATGTTATTCACAATGTGCTGCACTAATAAAACAGGTCCAATTACACAGCGCTCACGTATTTAAACACCGACGACGTCCCCGATACACCGTTTATGATCTGTTTACTTATAATAGTCCAGCTTATGCTGACAGTCACACTGGAGCAGTTCTAAACCAGTTTGAACAAAGTGCTCGTAACAACCAATATTTACTCTTAAAGAAGGACTTTATTGATTACTGTCTAATAAATGATTTTGATCAAGTCCTATCTGAGAGCAGATCCTCCTCTAAGGCTCCATGAAACCATGACATGTTCATAACATGCTCATAAACGCTGCTGACACTGACCTCTGTAGTCTGTAGTGCGAACAGCTGAGATGATCGAGTATTTGTGTCCAGGCTGCTGATCCAGTGCTGTCCAGTGTCAGCTGGACCTGGGCGAACACATGACAACTAATCACAGATCAGCAGCCCTCTGAAGTTTCAGAGCCATTCTGGTATCTGACATCATTGCCACTGACCCCAGGTTGCCATGGAGACCCGAACTCCCTCAGGCATGTGCGTGAGAACCAATCAGAGTACAAATGCCAGCCGTGTCACAGTAATGAGAGGCCTGGAGATTGCCCTAAACAACCATCTCCACATCCTGCAAAGCTCCTCACTAAACACGTCCTTTTGGACAGAAGGACGGGGGGACGATCCCTAAAGGCCTGCGGACACATGAGGACAAGAGTGGAGCACTGCAGGATTGTTTTTGCTCTGTCCACGTCTGTGTCCAACACGACATTTAAAGACATTGAAAACATCCTTCAGTCCGATGCAGTGATTGTCGGTGGGTGGTCCCGTGTACTGCTGGTGGTCCCTCAGATCTGCTGCACCAAAGGACTGAAATCTATAGTTTACACTGTAGTTTTAGTATGATTGTGATTAACTGGTTAAAGTCAGTCTGTAAGAACAGTTTACAGTTTACATTCCAGTTATTTTCACCGTCAGTGGTTTTAATGTTATGGCTGACGGGTGTAAGCTTTCACTCTTATAAACACATCAGTCTCACGTCGGCTTTGTCCCGGGTCACGCTTTGTCCGAGGAACGTGATCCACAATGGAACATTCCCACAACAGCGCAGGCTTGGAGTGACTCACATGAACACACACCACCTGTTTACAAACAAACACGTAAATAACGAGTGACGGGTGACGGAGGAGAGAGAGGAAGCGTCTGCGGTTAATACTGAAGAACGGTTTGTGAGGAGACGCAAATGGAGCACCGCTAACACACTCCAATCTTTATACAAACAGACGCCAAAATCACACACGGAAAAGACAGCTTTTAACAGGTTTATACTTTTTAACAACATGACATGAAATACATGAAAAAACACTGAAGAAAAAAGGAAAGAAACTGGTGCACTGATCAGACAAACCACTGCTCCTCCACCCACTGTCCACTCTATCAGCTCCTCTGATCACACAGGTTCTCTTTGTGGTTCTATAAATCCAGACTGTAGTTCATCTGTTTCTCTGCAGACTTTATTCTCCTCCTTTCAGCCTGATCTTCAATGATCAGGACCCCACAGGACCACCACAGAGCAGATATGATGTGGGTGGTGGGTCATTCTCAGCACTGCAGTCACACTGACATGGTGGTGGTGTGTTAGTGTGTGTTGCTGGTACGAGTGAATCAGACACAGCAGTGCTGCTGGAGTGTTTAAACCCCTCAGTGTGACTGCTGGACTGAGAACAGTCCAGCGACCAGAGTCCTGTAAGCAGCGTCCTGTGGGCAGCGTCCTGTGAGCACTGATGAAGGACTAGAGGACGATCAACACAAACTGTGCAGAAACAGATGAGCTTCTGTCTCTGACTTTACATCTACAAGGTGGAGACACTCGGTAGGAGTGAGTTTAAACGGACCGTGGTCATAATGTTTTGGCTGATCAGTGTATAACGTAAGACATACTTCAGTTTACAGCTTCATAAATCACAGAACCGACATCAACACAACAGGTCTCGCTGGTTTGAGCTCGTAGTGCATGAATCAAACATGGGCGTCCAAGTTAGAGTAGCTTTCATGTTCAAACCCTGGCATAAATCCATGGTATCAGGCAGGGGATCCGACTCCTTCCAGGTATGGCATGGCTTATTCCAAGCACGAACTGAGGCCCTTACGTATCAGAAGATCTTGGAGCTCCCTGTGCAATTTGACACTGGACATAAATTCCATTCCGTATGATGGAGGGAAGCTGGACTGGCCTAAAGGACACGAGCAGGAACATACGGACAGACTGAAATAAATAAAAACAGCACATCTTTACTGGAGTAGAAATACAGCTACTCACTGAACACACACACACACACACACACACACACACACACTACAGAAAACAAACTCCAGCCAAAGCTGCAGGACACACTCATCTTCATAATGCCACCAACAGGTGAAAATACACCTCCAAGGTACAGAAACACCCAATATTCCTTCATAATCATAAGAGAAGTAGAAAATGAGCCGCGGTTCTGAAAACTGCTACAACGACATGCAAAGGTCTGGACACCCCGTCAAAAGATCTGCTACTGTGAACAGCTGAACGAGTACAAGTGCACCAAACAAACTACAGCTTAAAACGTGTCCCCACATACCATCTTACTTTAACAAGGAACACTGAGGTCAGCAGACGTTATCGAGGTCATATTCATAAGAGCAGAGAACAGTGCGGTAGAACCGTGAACCATCACTGCAGTCTGATCAACCGTTCGGGTGTCTCTGGAGTCTTTCTAACAATCCTACCAGCTGTTCTCTGAAAGCTCTTCCTGTCTTCCAGATGTTTACGTTCACGAGGAAACGACTGATGTTCAGAGTGTTAGACATCTGCTTAGAGGAGTCGATAAAGATCTGAACAATGACTATGAGTAAATGATGACCCTCAGAAGAGCTCAGATCTCCTGAGGTGCCTTTTTTCTCTTTCTTAAAGTAAACAAAACAAAAAGAACACACTGATTATATTCCTTTGGTTGATAAAATTTCACCCGTTAACACCGGGACTCTGAGGACAAGCACATGTTAATATATCCAGCAGTCAGTGTCCATCTCTGTTCAAGCTGCTGCCCATACAGCATTACTGCTCATCAGCTCTGATACATCAGCCAACAGACACCTGTGCCGGACAGCATCACCTTAGGATTGATGGAGAGGGAGCACCATCTACTCAAGCTCAACTGCCCGGCGAAGCAGCACGAGCATGATTTGAACTGGCGCTCCTCGGGACACGGCGTCCTCGCCTTAGTCTGCTGAGCAGCTCTGAGCCGTAACACACACGTTTGATCTTTAACGTCATGCTTTGTGGAGATCGGTTTATCTTCTACTCACTGAACTATTCACAGCAACAGAAACGCCTCTGTACACATGTACGGTTACACACGTACACACCCCAATAAACCACTGCTGAGAAAACAACACCAGCACACACTTTTTACTGTCCTTCGTCAGTTCAGACGGCGCTGACCTTCGGCTGATAGGTCAACTGCTTTTGTCCCGGGGTGACATTTATGAGGGTTGATACCCTATGTGTTCACAGCTTTGATACGGTGTGTGAAGCATGTAGTGTTTGATTAAGGCAGAAGAGTTTCCGTGTGTGTGTGTGCGTCTTTATGTATTTGATTAAAGGCGAACGGCGTGTGTGTGTGTGTGTGTGCGTCTTTATGTATTTGATTAAAGGCGAACGGCGTGTGTGTGTGTGTGTGTGCGTATTTGATTAAGGCGGTGGAGTGGAGTTGTGGGACAGACGTGAAGAAGATGCTGCAGGGCGCTGAGTCTGTGGTGACTCAGCTATAATCAGCCATGTTCACACTGTCTGTGTCCACAGTTCTGACACTCATATTATCACACTCGCACCCACCCACCCGCACGCCCACACAATAAACCACACATTATCACACTCGCAGTACTACACAATCCCCGCGAATGAGAGTGGACCTTCAGCCGGGGCCGTGGTTTACACTACAACCGCCAGCCTTCTCTGTAATGTCACTTTGACTCTACTTGTGGTCAGCTTCGGCTCTGTGAGGAGCTCACAGGCCTGTCCTGAGATGAACAGTTGAAACTGCAGTCGGCGTCCATGAATGCAGGCTTTTAGTGTCCACAGTGGGAGACGGAGGAGACACTGCCGAGAAGAGCAGTCTGACATCAACGAACTGGCTCCTCTGTTCCTCGTACTCGCTGTCTCTGAGTCATCACCGTCACTGTGGTGAGACGTGATGGTGTAATTATTATAATGGAGAAAAATGAAGACATTACTGTGGTGCACCTCCTCTTCTCCACTGCTCTAATCTCTGAAGTCCTTCCTCGCGCCCCAGGGCATGCTGGGTGCCCACTCTGTGCGCCGTCTCTGTTGCAGTGATGTCAATCTGAGCGTACTTCGTGGAGCCTTTTCCTGTAAAGTGAAGAACCAACATAAACACAAACAGTAAATATCGAGAACTGAGTTGAGCCTCGAGTTAATGCTGAAATGTCTTAACCAGAGCAGATCTGGGCACCTCTGAAGAGTTGGCCTCAGAAGCACCTGCAGCTCAGTGGCTCCTCACGCTATCCACCGAGGGGTTCTTACGGCTATTTGGGCCAATCACAGAGCGACTCTCCACTGTCGCTTAGAGACTCCATGGGCCAGTCGCTGAGCTTTCTTTAGAAAATACTTCATTCAAAGACTCTCATTTAACCCCGAGTGGTTATGTACCCTCAGAACTGCACTGCGTCCACTCCAACAGCAGAATTACACGGACACGTCCAGCTGTTCCGTGTTTAAACACTGACCACGTCCAGGATCGAATCACAAGAAAACTGATGGTCCACCTCTACTTCATACATACTCTCCTAAAGGTCTAAAGCTCTGCACTCACAGAGGGTCTCAGATTTAGAAGATGAATACCAGCAACACAGCTGTCACTGTAACCAGTGCAGGACTGAGACAGAGCTGGAACCAGTAACAGATCTCCATTTCTCTGCACGCAGGTGTGACACGGCAGTGAAATGATGACATACGAAGAGCTGCTCATCACTGATACAATGAACTAACGTCCTGACGGTGAGTGTGACAGAGGGGCTGCTCCAGCGATGTCTAGCGATGTCACGCTGCAAGTACTGTGAAATCTGAGACTCGTCGCCAAGGCAACCAATGGGGGAATACGATTACAGATAAGTGGATTCCAGTGATGCTTTAGAGTGTGGAGAGGGGAACACTGCCACAACACGGTGCACCTTTTCTGCTTCAACTATAAACACTTGAAGGTAACAGTTTGCACTCAACCGTTCCTTAAATCCAGGTCCATCAGTGGATCAGGCAGGACGTGTGTCCTCGTTAGGTCTGCACTGGAAATAGCCAGTAAACAGATCCTATATAGAGAGTGATTACAGTAACACCATGGCACTGCAGTCTTAAAATAACACCTTCCTCTGCTACACTGCTCTGTAATAGTGACAACAGCACCTCTATCATTATTACCGTGTTCGGCACACTGCCAAACGCTCCGTGTGCGCTTGTGTTTTGTACTGTACCAGTTAAGTTTGGACACACGTGACTGAATGACATGATGGTACTTTATTATAACATTATAATGTGAGACTATAATTCTACTGTGTAAACTTGAATATTGGCTTTTTCTTCTGAAATCAAAGGGATTAAAGAGTTTGTCCTACTTTTGTTGGAGTTACTGTCTCTGCTGTCCAGGGAAGACGTTCCGTGCTATGATGATACTGTACGGATCAAAACAGATTATAATATTTATGCCGTCTCTCCGGATGGACGATCAATCCATCCATCTCCAAATTAAACAGTGTCCAGAGAAAACTTCTGAACCACACTTCAGCTGACTTTGGGTTTAGAGGAGACCTGCACAAGTCCTTTAAGTCCTCGTGTCCTTTTGTGTTCGGGAAGCACTACACGACACGGTTCTCAAAGAGAACGCTCTGCATGCCTCAGCATGATCATTGGTTATTGTGCAGAACACTGGTTACGCAGTTGACCTTAACGAACGCTGGACGAGCACTCATCCAAATGAAAAACCACAACAACGCTCCGGCAGCACAACGTGATGCTGATTTTGAGAGACATCTTGATTGATGGGTCACAAGCAGATATGAATCTGTAATAAAACAGCAGAATTCTGCTGACTGTGCAGGACACTTGCAGGACACGTGTCCTTACACCGATATGTTAAATAATCCAGTTACATGAAAGTAAGACGTGTCTGAGGAACGGTGGAGGAACACTTACGCCTGCGGTCATTAAACGCTGACAGTGTATCATCAGCGTCTGTGTGCTGCTGACTCAGCGGATATGAGATGGACAGAAACACAAACCCTTCAAAACCACCTGATTAGAGACCAGCCAATGAACAGCGGGTGAATCTGCATATTTAAATGAATGTTCCACTACTGTTTACTGTTATATTAAGTAGTGTTCTTACATTGTTGAATGAATGTCAAACGGATTTAAGTCTGGTTGCAGAACCTCATTAACGGAACGTTGGTCTGTTAACGTGTCTGTAACGAAGATCAAAGTGATCTGGAATCATACGAAATCACACCCACACCATCACACCAGACCTTCTGGACGTGTGACACCTGACAACAAACCATAGTCTCCACCAAAACCACAGCGTCGCTGTAGATGATCTGCTACCATTCTGAGGGTCTCCATGACAGTCTGTACGGCGCCACTGCAGTCGAGGGACTCCGAGTGTAAACAGATCACACCTGAGAACGTTTAACCCCGAACCAAAGCCACATCAGTACTACATTAGTTCAGACCAACCACACAAATGAAGCAGCGTGGTGTTCTGTGGTGGGTTCCCCGAGGATGTTCTAAAATCACTGCTGTGTAATTTATGTTCATGTGTATTAATTGCAGTATTATTAATTCTGTTGGTGATCAGTGATTTTAAAACGCGTGTCGGGACCAAAAGTCTGATGTTGAGTCACCGTTATTACCCCTGATGGTGGTGCTGAGCTCCGGCAGCTCCTGCAGCTCCAGCTCCATGTAGTGCAGCTGCTTTTTCGATGTTGGGCTGACGGGAATATTCACATATGTCACTGTGTCTCCTTTCGGCCTGTCCATCACCCCGGAGCCCTCTGTGGGGAACACAAACGCTCCTACACACACACACACACACACACACACACACACACACACACACACACACACACAATAATGTGAGACCGTTTCCACTTCAGCAGTTCATCAGACTCCGGTTTGTTTTCACTCTTGGTGCAGGTTCCTGGAGCAGCTGGACTCCAGCTTCAGTAACCTACGAGTGAGCAGGATCTACAGGTCCAGCTGCACCATCTGTGGGTAAATGTTCTGCAGGATGACGTAAAGAACCTGTACCTCCGTGACCAACAGGATCTCACCTTATATCCAGACTAGAGAACCAACAGGGAACTAGAACCTCCTTTCAGTTTAATAAACTCATCCTTTACTCTGATACTGTAATTAATTACATCATCATTACATTCATTACAGAAGATTCAGTCCAACAGTCTGTACTGGTGTGTGTGCGTAACACCGTGCGTAACACCGTGCGTAACACCGTGCGTAACACCGTGCGTAACACCGTGGAATCTGCAGTGGGAAGGTTTGGACTCCATAAGCACAGTAAAGACAGCGACAGCGATGTGACCGAGGACGAGAACGTAGTGACGGTCAGCACTGTCTCAGAAAGGCGCTTTGTCTGCTCTCTGTTCGGGTGTGAGTGACAGAGACAGTTCCCTGGTGTGACAGAGGAGGTGCTATGTGGGCGCAGACTTATTGCACAGCGGGGGGAGTGGGTGGGAGGCTGCTGCGAGTCAAAGAACACTTATTTAATTCTACAGCAGAACCTTATTTTTATTATTTCTTCACATTAGTTCAATCCTGAGTTACAGCTGTTAGAGATCAGACAGTCACAGCCAACAGCGGAAACTCACACTATTAAAGCACTCTTTAAACTACTGCGTCTACTCTACTCTACTCTACTCTACTCTACTCTACTCTACTCTACTCGATTTGATTTGTAACTTTGTGTGTGTGTATGTGTGTAACTGTGTGTGTGACTGCGTGTGTGTGTAACTGCGTGTGTGTGTAACTGTGTGTGTGTGTAACTGTGTGTGTGTGTGTGTGTGTAACTGTGTGTGTGTGTGTGTAACTGTGTGTGTGTGTGTAACTGTGTGTGTGTGTGTGTGTGTGTAACTGTGTGTGTGTGTAACTGTGTTTAAGTGTGTGTGTAACTGTGTGTGTGTGTAACTGTGTTTAAGTGTGTGTGTGTGTGTGTGTGTGTGTGTAACTGTGTGTGTGTGTGTGTGTGTGTGTGTGTACCTGTGTGTGTGTGTGTGTAACTGTAATGTGCTGTGTGAACACAGATACACCGAGAGCTGAGCAGCTCAGGGATAATAAATCACACAGCGACAGGAAAGGATATTTACACGTAAAGGTGACTGTGCTGAATACTGACCAACCGTGTGGTCACTCACCTTCAGTTTCCTGAGGGCTCCTCTGCTGCCCGCAGTTTCCCATCAGCTCGTATCGGCTCTTCTCATGCATGCAGAGAAGGACACGCGTATGGCCTCTACACGTTTCATTTGAGACAAACACATTTGCTGGACACGGCAGTGCTGGAAGAAACAGGTGAACTACAGTCTCTGGAATTGCCATTTCTAACGTGATCGGAGGGCTGGCAAGTGGACAGAGAGAGGAGGAACGATGGTATGATTGATCTGGCGTGTGTACAAACACAATCTGTCCCTTATAACAGCAGGTACAGCGTATCACTGACTGTTGATTGAAGTTCCATGCTGGTGCATCACTGATCTGCATAATTTATGGACAGAAGAGGCCGAGGAAGAGAGGGGACAGGGGGCGGAGGGGGCGGAGGGGACAGAGGCTAATGACGCGGCCATAATGGCAGCAGATGAAAGGAAGGTGTGTGACGAAGTGCTGAACTGCGCTTCAATTAACAGCAGGCGACTGCAGCACACCTATCCATACTGTTACACTCACACCTGGACATCAGACACCACGCTCCACGTTCCAACAGCTCACCTGTCTGTACTGGCACTAACAGTACAACAACAGTGGGAGAGAGAGAGAAGCAGAGACAGAGAGAGAGAGAGGAAGCAGAGAGAGAAACGGGAGCAGGGATTAGAAACGAGTAAGAGACAGAGAGACAGAGAGAGAAACCGAGAAGAAAGCAGGGCAGAGAGAGAGAGAGAGAGCGAGAGAGAGAGCAGGAGAGAAAGCAGGGCAGAGACAGAAGTAGAGTGAGAGACAGAGACAGAGAGAGAAAGCAGAGAGAGAAACAGAGAGACAGAGAAACAGAGAGAGAAAGAGAGGGCCAGATAGAAACAGAGACAGAACAGGCTTTCTCTCTGTCTGTTTTGTAGGAGGTGAAAAGTGCGGTCCAGTCTACACAGCATGACAGAGGCTTTTATCTACACACGTTCCAGGAGAGAGACAAACATCTCTGTCGTCTCCTGCACCATTCTGCTGCCACTTCACCTCTCAACTCTACGCCCTACACAATTCCTCAACCCTACACAGCTCCCTCAACCCTACTGACCCCTCACTCAACTCTACATCTCACTCAGCCCTACACAACTCCTCAACCCCTACACAACTCCACTCAACTCTACACAACCTACACACCTCCTCAACCTACACAACTCTACTCCACCATACAGAACTCCCTCAGCTCTACACAACCATGCACAACTCTACACAGCCTGCCTCCACTCAACCCCTCACCTCACTCCAACTCTACACCTCCCTCAGCCCTACACAACTCCACTCAACTCTACACACAACCCTACACACCTCCACTCAACCCTACACAACTCTACTCAACTCTACTCCACCATACACAACTCCACTCAACTCTACACAACCCCACACACCTCCACTCAACCCTACACAACTCCACTTAACTCTACACACAGCTCCATTACAACTCTACACCTCTACACGAAAAGCTCTAGACAGCTCCACAAAACAGCAGTGTAAAATCTCCTGTAACAGTGTGAGTGTTACAGACACTGTCAGGAGCAGCGTTACCTCTGACTCGATTTTAATACTTTCGGCCTTCCAGATCTCACCATTAGGATCCGTCCTCCCTCTGTCTCCATGACATCTCTGCTTCTTATCTGCACAGGAACAGTAACACACACTCAGATTCAGTACATTTACACACACTATATGTCAAGTGCTGCACCACTGCTGACACAGATGTGCAAATACCCAGTTCCTGTCCCTGTGAAGTACTGCCAATAGAATAGGACTCTCTGGAGAAGATAAACACACATGACTCTATTGTCTCCATGTCTAATATCAGGTGTGGACTAGAGGGTATAAAGACCCCCAGCATTGAGCTGTGGGCAGTGAGCCGTGTTCTCTGGAATGATGGGCTCCACGGACTTCTGGGATGGTGAGGATCATCCATACAACATCCTGATCTCACTAATGCTCTTGTTGCTGAATACAATCAAATCCTAACAGCAATCTCTTTAAAAATGTCATTATGATGCTGTATCATGCCAAATGTAGGAGTTTATGACATGTTTATGAATGTAGTGTCCCCAAAATAGACACTGTATTATTCAGTGTATGATGATGATGATGATGATGATGATGGTCGTTATAATGTGTGTAAAGATCACTCTCTGAGGACAGATCTGGTGTGGTAAGTGGACACTTGTGAATAATAGTGATACGTTAGGCTGTAGGGGACCTCCGACGTCCTCCTCTACAGCCTGTAACAGTTGTGATGAAAGCAGGCGCCTGTAGGCGGGGACAGTGCGGGTCTATCGGTTCCGACCCACGGATGGCATGTCTCATCCCGTGGTTTTAAGAGTGATGAGCTTCTCGGTTCAATATTAAGACGATTCTCCTGAATGTGGAAAGCAAACACTCGTCCAAGATTAGCACACTGGCTCTGAGACTTTTAATATGTGCAACCTCTGATGGAAGACCAGCTGGAGTTCAGCTGGAGATCAGCTGGAGGTTCAGATAAGCCTACAGCCAGAAAAGACAGGACTCTCCGCTGCAGATCTGTGGGCGAACTGAGATGGCAGAGCTTGCTGCTGGACTGCCCAAATGTTTTTATCTAAGTGGTGCCATTACTCAAAACGGAAAGCTTACCACGCAGCCCCCCACACACACACACACACACACACACACACACACACACACACACACACAAACCATAGGTGCATCATCTCCATCTCAGAGCAGATATTAAACGCATTACTACACATCAGGGAGATGGAGTGACACCGAAACACAGCCTCTAAGCCATGTTAATGAGCTCTACAGTCGAACTCGGCACAACCACAAAATAATGACTATGACATCACCCTGTTTCCCCAAAATTATCTTTAAGCCTGAGTTATCGTCCCCATGCCTTCAAAACAGACTGAAATCGATGGCGCTTGGGGAGAAGGAAAGAAGAGAGGGCACAACCCAGCAGAGGGCAGGGACAGGACAGGAAAGCGGAGCACGCGGGGAGACAGGGAGAGAGGAGAAAGTCTTTCCATTATTAATGTTGGAGAGAAACGGAAGGAAAGGTTGAGGACGAGTCTTTGAGGCAGAAAAAAGAAGGACAGGTGGGGTCTCTCACTCTCCCGAGTAAACGTAGACAGGTGTCCCGTTTATCTTGAAGCTTGTGAAGTGGTTGGTCTCTTACCTTCTTCTGCAGTTTCTCCATTACTGACGAAGGGTTCTAGAGGCTCTGTGTGGATCGTGCTGCCTCTAATTTCTGGAGGAGTGGCCTTAGGCAGCATGCAGCCGCCCTGTCCTTTCCTGCACTGCAGGCAGTTCTCGTAGATTGATGAGTGAGAGGGACGTTGGGGACGGGATGGGGTGGTGTGACTGATGCGGGATGTAGGAATGAAGGAGATGCAGAGCTGAGGCTAACATCGACTCCTGCAGGCCTGGCTCATGGCTGATCTCTAGTCGTCTTTCCTGGAGGACAGCAGTCCTCCAGCTGATAAACGACACCAGGCGGTTGACCACCACATCAGATCTTCCTGGACCATAGTGCCCCAACAGGTCACTCAAGCTGTCCATATAGCCCACTACAGAGATTCTGTCCTGCAGTGTCTGATGGCACGAGAGGTTCTGCGTGCGGGAACTGCTCCGAGTGGAAGACGGTGAAGACTCGTTTTCAGGGTCCTGTTTAGCTGGACTATCCGAGACATCCGTCCTGAGATCGGTTGTTTTCTCACCTGTTGAGGTAACATCTGATAATCTGAGAGAAGAACCTTTACAGAGGTCACTTTTATACACTGTACTGAAGTCAGGACCGTTATTCTGTCCTTTTCACACACGTTTCTCCACCTCTCAGTTCTCCACCTCTCAGAACCACAACTAATATTGGAGAACAATGCAGTTCACACTTCAGCATTTGGTATTCCTGACTGTGGAGACATTTATGACTTTAAAAGACTTTATTTCCATCTTCTTGTTTCTAGTAACAGATGAGAAGCGACAGAGAGCATCTGGACGTCTCGTGTTCAACTACACCCCATTTGCGCGATATACAGCCTATCCCAACTATTTTACAGCTGCAAGTCTTTCAATTCTTCTTCTGAGCTTTAGAGCCTCCAGTTTTCATCAGGAACCAGGGCTGTATGGACAGAAATGTCTGTCCCACTTTTTGTTTATAAGGAGACACATTAATGAGTGCTGTGGCGTTTGTTTGGCCCAGTACAGCTGGGGTCTGCCATGAACATCTGCAAGCCAGTGACATCTGCGACAGCTTATTTGGAAAGAAGGTGCTGTTAGCAGGGCCCCTAGACCCTCAACCAGCCGGTCCAGGGGTGCTAAACATTTGCATGGATTTCTTTGGATAAGCAGTGTTCTCAACCCTGGTCCCTGGAAGACTGCCACACACACTGTATTGGTTCCCCTGTATGACCTTACCTCCTGCACATCGTGTTGGCAAACTGAACAGTTGGGTGTTTCGGGAGACGTGCAGGGCAGGGTGTTACCTGCTGAACTACGCATTCGGCTGTAGCGGTTGTTCCTGCTCAGTGCAGGATGTCTTACCTGGCACCCCTGGCTGTAGCGTCGATCCGGACTGAGGAACTGGAGCTTTCTGTTCAAACGAGATGGAAACACACCTGCAAGGAACTGCGGTTGAATCAGTCACGTTTGTGATGCGGGCATCTGCGGATTCACATGCTGTTCCCCTGCATGCGACTCAGGAAGTGACATGAGCGATGACATTCTGTCCCACGGACATAACTACAATAAATAGAGCATTTAGTACACCAGCCATTTCTCCTCTCACTGTCCTCTGATCACACAGGAGCATCTTTGTGGTTCTATAATTCCAGACTGTAGTTCATCTGTGTCTCTGATACTTTATTCTCCTCCTTTCACCCTGATCTTCAATGATCAGGACCCCGCAGGACCACCACCAGAGCAGATATGATGTGTAATATAACGGCTGATTAGTTTATAATGGCATGTAATGCAATTATACCCTTTACAAATAACGTAGCGTTCACAGTGGTACGAGGAACAAAGGGCGGGATTTCAGATGAATCAATAATGTAAATAACCAGATACGACCTGTGAGCGCCCGTCTGATTGAGGTGTATCGTTTTCGACCACGGGCGAGAAAAGCGGGCGCTTTGCAGAAGTGGCTGCGTTGCTCATGCGGTATACTTTTAATCTTCTATCTAAAGCCCAACATGCTAACAGCCAATCATCCGGCAGAGTCACGAAACAGCCACGAGCATCAGCGATTCCGCTGTCGTCCCATCGGTTAAAATCTGTAGTGTGCAGGGCGTTGTTCGCTACTGTGCTCGTTTCATCTGCATTGCTACAGACACCGCTGAACCGACCGAGGAGGAGGAAGCGCTGCTCCTTTATCGTCTACCGTCACTTACGAAAGAGCAGCATCTCCCAAGCGAACCCTCAAAGCTCACCTTCAAACCTTCAGATGTTTCGATGGTTTCAGTAATGTTTCAGTGATGTTTCAGAGATGTTTCAGAGAAGTTTCAGCGATGTTTCAGAGAAGTTTCAGCGATGTTTCAGTGATGTTTCTGAGATGTTTCAGTGATGTTTCAGAGATGTTTCAGTGATGTTTCAGTGATGTTTTCTGGAATGTTTTCAGTGATGTTTCAGTGATGTTTCAGTGATGTTTCTGAGATGTTTCTGAGATGTTTCACTAATGTTTCAGAGATGTTTCAGTGATGTTTCAGTGATGTTTCAGCGATGTTTCAGTGATGTTTCTGAGATATTTACAGGGAGATAATTTTTCAGTGATGTTTCAGAGAAGTTTCAGTGATGTTTTAGTGATGTTTCTGAGATGTTTCAGTGATGTTTCAGTGGTTTCTGAGATGTTTCACTAATGTTTCAGAGATGTTTCAGTGATGTTTCAGTGATGTTTCACGAATGTTTCAGTATTGACTGCAGAGATATTTCACTAATGTTTCAGATATGTTTCAGTGATGTTTCAGTGATGATTCAGTGATGTTTCAGCGATGTTTCAGCGATGTTTCTGAGATGTTTCTGGGAATGTTTCAGTGATGTTTCAGTGATGTTTCTGAATGTTTCAGTGATGTTCAGTGATGTTTTGAGATGTTTCTGAGATGTTTGAGCGATGTTTCTGAGATGTTTCAGTAATGTTTCAGAGAAGTTTCAGCGATGTTTTAGTGATGTTTCAGCGATGTTTCAGCGATGTTTCAGTGATGTTTCTGAGATGTTTCAGTGGTGTTTCAGTGTTTCACAGAGATGTTTCAGTGATGTTTCAGTGATGTTTCAGTGATGTTTCAGCGATGTTTCAGCGATGTTTCAGTGATGTTTCAGTGATGTTTCTGCGATGTTTCAGTGATGTTTCTGGGATGTTTCAATGATATTTCACAGAAGTTTCAGTGATGTTTCAGAAGTTTCGGTGATGTTTCAGTGATGTTCAGTGATGTTTCAGTGTGTTTCTGAGATGTTTTTCAGTGATGTTTCAGAAGTTTCAGTGATGTTTCGATGATGTTTCTGAGATGTTCCATTGATGTTTCAGTGATGTTCAGAGAAGTTTCGGTGATGTTTCAGTGATGTTTCAGTGATGTTTCAGAGAAGTTTCGGTGATGTTTTCAGTGATGTTTCAGTGATGTTTCAGCGATGTTTCAGTGATGTTTCTGAGATGTTTCAGTGATGTTTCAGTGATGTTTCAGAGAAGTTTCAGTGATGTTTCAGTGATGTTTCAGTGATGTTTCAGTGATGTTTCACAGAAGTTTCAGTGATGTTTCAGAGAAGTTTCAGTGATGTTTCAGTGATGTTTCAGTGATGTTTCTGTGATGTTTCAGTGATGGCAGAGAAGGTTCAAGCGATGTTTTAGTGATGTTTCTGAATGTTTCAGTGATGTTTCGTGATGTTTCAGAGAAATTTCAGTGATGTTTCATTGATGTTCAGTGATGTTTCAGAGAAGTTTCAGTGATGTTTCAATGATGTTTCAGCGATGTTTCCAGTGATGTTTCTGAGATATTTCAGTGATGTTTCAGTGATGTTTCGGAAGAAGTTTCAGTGATGTTCAGTGATGTTTCAGTGATGTTCCAGCGATGTTTCTGAGATGTTTCAGTGATGTTTCAGTGATGTTTCGGTGATGTTCCCGGTGATGTTTCTGAGATGTTTCTGAGATGTTTCAAGCGATGTTTCAGCGATGTTTCGTGATATTTCAGTGATGTTTTGAGATGTTTCATTGATGTTTCAGTGATGTTTCAGTGATGTTCAGAGATGTTTCAGTGATGTTTCAGTGATGTTTCAGTGATGTTTTCTGAATATGTTTCAGTGATGTTTCAGTGATGTTTCAGTGATGTTTCTGAGATGTTTCAGAGATGTTTCAGCGATGTTTCAGCGATGTTTCAGTGATGTTTCTGAGATGTTTCAGCGATGTTTTTTTCATGATCATTTTAGCGATGCTGAGTGATGTTTCTGAGATGTTTTCGAAGTGATGTTTCCCAGCGATGTTTCAGTGATGACTGATGATGTTTCTGAGATGTTTCTGAGATGTTTCAGTGATGTTTCAGTGATGTTTCTGAGATGTTTCAGTGATGTTTCTGAGATGTTTCAGTGATGTTTCAGTGATGTTTCAGTGATGTTTCAGCGATGTTTCAGTGATGTTTCAGCGATGTTTCTGATGATGTTTCTGAGATGTTTCAGTGATGTTTCAGAGAAGTTTCAGTGATGTTTCAGTGATGTTTCAGTGATGTTTCAGAGAAGTTTCAGTGATGTTTCAGCAATGTTACACTCTGTGAAGAATGAGGCTGTATTCACTCTTTTCTCAGTCAGATATCTGATCCGGTTCTTTTTTCGTACTGATATCAGTGACAGAACCACGAGTCTACATAAATAAATAGAGGTTAAGCTCGCGAACCACAAGGCTACTGGTTGGAATCCCAAGTGTGTGATCACTGCAGGTCCTAATGCCACCGTCCTCTGAATAACTTTGAGTAGTGCAACGTGACACCGGACCTGCTCGGCGGCTGAACCTTGTGCCGTCTCTGATGGAAGAACTTCGTTAAACAGAAACTTGGTATAGAAAGCAGTGGAGCTATGAAAGCTCCGGGTTCGAGCTGATGAAGTCCACTGAAGTTCACGGAAATGCTAGCGAAGTTCTGGGTATTCTATCCGAGTGCTGCGTCAGGCGGAGTCAACGGGGAGGTTCGGGTTCAGGTCAGCGGGAGCTTCTAGCACTGAAAAAGGACAGACAGAGATGCAGCATTTTACTTGTGGAAGTGTGGCGTGTCTGAGGATGGTGAGAACAGTTACGGTGTCGGTACAACACCATGTAATAACCAATTACACAACAACCTTGGAGTTACAGACCTGTTTCAGAGGATTTCTTACCTTTTTACAGGTTTAAGCTTCAGAACAATACAGTTCAGATCATTTTGGAACATTAGCGGCAGAACCGTCCTTAAATAATCAGATTCATTCACATGAAAAGGGCACATCTGGCTGCTCTGTTTTCATTCCACATGGTGGCGCTGTCTGTTTCTCCGTCCTACGGGCACTCCAACAAATCTGTGAGCTGTTTCAGACACACTATGATACGAGGCAGATATTTTCAGACCAAACAGCAGTGACACGCAAAGTAGACATCATTTACAATATGCCACCATTAATATTATCACTATCACCATTATTATTATCATCACTATTATTATTATCATCACTATTATTATTATTATCACTATTATTATAATTATTATTATCCCACTATTATTATTATCATCACTATTATTATTATCATCATCACTATTATTATTATCATCACTATTATTATAATTATTATTATCACTATTATTATTATCATCACTATTATTATAATTATTATTATCACTATTATTATCATCACTATTATTATTATCATCACTATTATTATAATTATTATTATCACTATTATTATTATCATCACTATTATTATTATCATCACTATTATTATAATTATTATTATCACTATTATTATTATCATCACTGTGGTATTATCATCACTATTATTATTATTATTATTATCCTTATTATTATTATCATCACTATTATTATTATCATCACTATTATTATTAGTATCATTATTATCACTTATTATTATCATCACTATTATTATTATCATCACTACTATTATTATCATCACTATTATTATAATTATTATTATCACTATTATTATTATCATCACTATTATTATTATCATCACTATTATTATAATTATTATTATCACCATTATTATTATCATCACTATTATTATTATCATCACTATTATTATTATTATTATCATCATTATTATCACTTATTATTATCATCACTATTATTATCACTATTATTATTATCATCACTATTATTATTATTATTATCACCATTATTATTATCACTATTATTATTATCACATTATTATTATATTATTATATTTTCATTATTATTATTATTTTTTATTATCATTATTATTATTATTATTTTCATTATTATTATTATTATTATTATCGTTATTATTATTATTTTCATTATTATTATTATTATTATCATTATTATTATTGTTTTCATTATTATTATTATTATTATTATTATTTTTATTGGTATTATTATTATTGAAAGTGTGGGAACACTTTCTGAAGGAGTGAGCTGAGAGTGAGGCAGTGTTCTGTGGCGGCTCTGCGCTGGTTTTTACCATGTTTTTCCTGATGAATCTGTTTTCATTTATTCAGGATATTTTAAAGGACTGTTTTAAATCCGTGACGTCTGACTGTTAAGATCTGACTGATCTTAAGTTCAATGACCTTTAAAAGAGTAGATCCTTAAAGATCTGCATCGTCATGATAAATCACCCCATAAATGGTCCTAAAAGGACAATATTGTCCTTAACTCCAGTTGATTGTAATTGTGAGAGCCCAGCGCTGAGCTGAATATTCCGGAGAACTCCGAGAACGCTGAGCTCCGGCCTGCTCTGTGGGGTAACTCGGGTGGGCTGCGACTGCTTTACCTTGAAGCCACCGCAGACCAGGCAGGTTGTGAAGAGAGCTCTGGAAGACGCCGGATGAGGAGGACACATCGCACACTCGGACTGCGTATCCGTGCCGGTCGCTCCCGGACAGCCCTGCACTCCTTTCTGCGTCCCTTCTCCCCCGAGACTGTGGGTACGGCAGGGGCCGGACTGCGGGGGGAAGTTCGGAATGGAAAATGAAGCGTCCGAGGCTTCAGGTTGCTCTGTCACCGTGTCATCAGCCTGGTCGGTCCGTTCTCTGGACGTATCTCCTGCGGGTTCCGTAGCAGCTGCTCCACTCTGCTCTTTGCTCTGTGCAGAAGCAGGGCCTCCAGGGGCCTCCAGAAGGCTGCGCGGCGTGTCGTACAGGTAGCGGAGAGAAGAAGGCACCTGGTACTCGTGGCTGTGGCTGGTTGGGCAGGTACAGAGATGTTTCTCGGGGTTAGAAAACGGTGGCAGGCTGAAGAGAGAGCCATACTCCTCTCTCGGGCTCCCCGTTTCTAAGCTGCCGGTGTAGGACGAAAAGCTCCCGCAATAGGACGAGTGACTTCCTGTGGCAATGCCACTGTCAGAGGAGCCCTGCCGGCCTATGTCCTGAAGTCGCCGCGGGCAGGTGGGCTTAGATGGAAGTCTGGGAACACTCACTACATTAACTGACTGTTTCTCGTCCCCGTGAGCGGCAGTTCTAGACGTCGTTGTGAAGGAAGTCTCCGCTGCGGTGGTTGGAACAGGCTCAGCCCACAGAGTGAGACGGCTGCCGATGCTGGAATCCGAGTGTCCGGTGTCGGAGTTGTCAGAGGAGCTGGAAATGCTGTGGTCGTCTCCGGCCGCCGAAGAACTGAAACTGGAGCTGGATGCTAGCAGAACAGACAGAGAACCGCGTTAGAGAGCGTGGAACACTGAGGCCATGGGAATCCACTTAATTTAAAAATGTAATAAAACATTTTTTAAAACTAAAAATGTAACATTTTTACTTTAAAAATGTTAATAAATAAAGTAAAATTTTGAAAACTGAAAAACAAAATATGAGAAAACACTACGATACAGGATTTTCACAGTGTCACACTGGGTTTTGTGGAATCAGGGTGTTTGGAGGACAAAGTAAACTAGGTGGGGACTGGGACAGTTGATGGACATTCAGAAAGGACGGTGTGAGTGTATAAATTCCCAGTGTGCTGATTAGAGTTATACAGAGTTCAGGGGCGTGTGGTTTGGGCTGGAGAAACAGTCCTGCTGACACATTACAGTCACGACAGAACTCAACTGCCGGTTTCCTCCTGCCTCCCAAACACACGGTGAACTGGCGCTGGACTGGCGCTCTCTCGGGGGGTATTCCTGGTGGGCTGTGGGTCGGCCACAACCCTGAGCAGGGAAAAAGGGACAGGCAGCTGTGACGTTCAGCTCACCGAGAAGGACACTGAGACAGTGGAATTCCTTTAACAGGTTAAAAACTAGTAGAATGCTGATGATCCTTAATGTCCTCCTAATCGGTGACCCAGTGGACAGGGAGCGGGGACTACTGGAGCAGGAATGCTCTGCTCTGGCAGAGACTCCTGTAGATCAGCACTGGGAACCATTAATGAAGGCACTAGTGAAGACAGATACCAGTACTGTGAGACAGCAAACTCAGCCTCTTCTCCAGCTCCTCGGCCTCTTGGTTCAGCCGGTCTTCCACTGATGCTGCATTGGCACTGGGCTCTGACAGACAGACAGACAGAGACAGACAGAGACAGACAGACAGACAGACAGACAGACAGACAGACAGGCAGAGAGACAGGTTTCAGTTAAATACTGGATTTAATAAACTGCAGCAGAGATGTTATAACTGATCCCCAGATTATTCAGTACTTCATACGAACATCCTGCTTCATTAAACAGGAGTGAACACACACACACGCATTCACACACTCTCACACTCACACTCTCTCACACACACACACACACACACTCTCTCTCTCACACACACACACACACACACACACACACACACACACACACACACACACACACACACTCACCCTTATCCAGGTTCTGAGGTAATATGTAATGGTACAGTAACTGGGAGCAGAGGGCTGATCAGTGTCCTT
>CM067525.1:187500-193234 GCA_034509495.1 Acestrorhynchus altus
CACACACTGATTCACTACGTTTACAATCTGATTCACTGAGTTCATCCTTACTCACAATAACCACAGCGTGTCCCACCCTCAAACACAAAACCATTGTTCACTGGGCCGTATCTCCGCAGGTCCAGAAGATCCCACTGGCCAATGATTACATGATGGACATCCTTGGCAATGACCAACAGGTTGTTGCACAAATGAAGCGTCGCTGGACCGCTCTCCAACTTTGTACCGGGCAGGACAGTAACGTTAAAACTGTGAACTGAGAGAGAGAGAGAGAGAGAGAGAGAGAGAGAGAGAGAGAGAGAGAGACAGAGAGAGAGACAGAGAGAGAGAGACAGAGAGAGAGAGAGAGAGAGAGACAGACAGACAGAGAGAGACAGAGACACAGAGAGACAGACAGACAGAGAGAGACAGAGACACAGAGAGACAGAGAGAGAGACAGAGAGAGAGACAGAGAGACAGAGTTAATATATGCTGGTAAAGTAAACGCTGAACACAGACTGATTGATTACGTGCATTAATAACAGCTCTATGAGCAGACAGACACTGGACTTACTGATCAAATGCACTTCATAGTCACGCTGATCACAAACACCCGTATAAACACAAAGCCTACACTGTAACTACACTGAGAGACGGAGCTGATGGAAACACACTGGGGGTGGAGGGCTGTGGTTTGGGCTGCTTTATAATTACAATGTAATTACATATTTTAGAGACGCGTCTTCAGATTGATGATCAGCTCCAACTCTTCTCTGGATAGCAGGCTGCTCTCCGTCTCCTTCTCTGTGTGCAGGACGTCTTTAGGACGTCGGGACATCAGGCAACGTTAGAACTCATTCCCCGGTTTATAGAGCCAAACGTTCTCCTAACTGTCAGACACTAAAGCTGTGTGTGTGGAGTGTGTGTGAAGTGTATGTGGAGTGTGTGTGTGTGTGTGTGTGTGTGTGTGTGTGTGTGTGTGTGTGTGTGCAGTCAGGTAGATTGATGGAGGGCTGAAGGAATGTGGGCCCAGTTTAACCTGTCAGCACTGAGTTTGATACAGATTCATGACAGGCCACAAATCAACACAAACAGGCACCCACACACACACACACACACACACACCCACACACACACACACACACTCAGTGACAACAAGCAGGTGACTTCAGAGCATGCCTTGCCAAGCAACCGCAGCATAAACCAACCCCCCAAACACACACACACACACACACACACACACACACACACACACACACACACACACAGAGGTCACATTGGGGTGCCTGCTTTGTAGATTTAATGGGACTAATGGCAGGAATGTGCCACTCAGAGCTGCACTCTTCAAAGAACAACAACAAAAAGACAGAAGGTGGCGTCTCGTCTGCTGACTGGATGGATCTGTGAGGGAGCAGCTCTGCACTGTTTATCCCGTCACCACTACTGACCAGTACACAGTCCACTCTATCAGCTCCTCTGATCACACAGGAGCTCTCTGTGGTTCTATAATTCAGACTGTAGTTCATCTGTTTCTCTGCAGACTTTATTCTCCTCCTTTCACCCTGATCTTCAATGATCAGGACCCCAAATGATGTAATTGGACATTTCCACCTTAAATCATGTAATTGGACATTTCCACCTTAAAAGGCGTCTTCGTACTTTTCACACAACAGGAAGCCTGGGATTGGGCCATTTCTGTGCTCACCTTCCCCCAGGTGGTAGCGCAGCCGCAGGTCCCAGGGCAGCATGGCGTCCTTACTGTCAAAGCCCAGCTGGACGGTCTGGTTTAGACACAGGATGGTCAGCGTGAAGGCCACGCCTTCTCCACTGGATCCTGCCTCCAGGCCGCAAATGTGTTCCAGAACCACACTGCTCCTCTCCTTCGCACCACGCTCTTTAGACACCAACAACACCAGGCAGTCTGGGGGCAGAGGGGACAGGAGGGTGGAAAAGACAGGGGTTCAAGGTTTGTGTTTTGGGACAAACGGAGACAGGCGTCAAAGTATCCCTATTGTTCACACTCCCAGGAAATGCAACTGACAAAACAGCAGTACCCTTTAATTCCCTCACCCACCACGTCACATGCATGACCACGGACAGCTGGCACAACAGTTGCATCAACAGCATGACCTGAGGGTTCTCTCGCCACCACACACCTAACTGCTGGAGGACACACTCAACACCACAAGCTTTTACTCTGCGACTGATGCCACCGAAGAACCACTTTTGGTTCCGCTTGTTCACAGAGATCCAGGCCAGAGTCTCACTGAAGGAGCTGGTTTACATCAGACGAGGGTTCTTCAATAAAGAACCACTTTAAGAACACGCTTTACTTTAAGACTGTTCACACTGTGCAGCTCTTCTGTGGGTTTATTTAACAATGTAATCAACACACGATCTACACTGGGACAGTCCCAGTTCTGAGTGGGGGACAGGAGAGCAGTGAATCACACTGGAATATAAACTCCAGACACTCATTGAGGGAGACACCGGCTACACCCGGCTACACCCGACTACAGCGAGCTACACCAAGCTTTAATGAACACTCCCTAAACCCTACACCCCCTGAACCTATTACTACAACTCTTACAATAATTACTATTATTGTAATAATATTATAGTATTATTTACATCATTATTACAGTAGAATTATTTATCTTATTAAATTATTCTTATATTTTTAGTTTTGTATTCTATTATTATTATTAAAGTAATATTATATTTATTATATTATTATGGTAACGATATAGTTACTATAATATAGTTATTCATATTATTATTATAGTAATATTATAGTTATATTATTATTATAGTTATTATGGTAAACAGAGTAACTTATTATTATATTATTATTATATTCGTTATTTATACTGTTATTATAGTAGTGTTACAGTTATTCATTATATTATTATTATTATAGTTATTTATTATATTGTGTTAGCGGGTGAGTGAGGGAGTGGAGGAGTGAGTTAGGGAGTGAGGGGGTGAGTGAGTGGGGGAGTTAGGGGGTCAGTGAGTGAGGGGGTGAGTGAGTTAGGGGAGGGGTGAGGGGGAGTGGAGGGGGTCAGTGAGTGAGGGGTGAGTGGGGAGTGAGGGGGTCACTGAGTGAGGGGTGGGAGTGAGTTAGGGAGGAGGGTGAGTGGGGGTCAGTGAGTGAGGGGTGAGGGAGTGAGTGGGGGAGTTGGGGGGGCCTGAGGAGGGGGGAGTGAGTTAGGGGTGAGGAGTTAGGGGTGAGGGGGAGTGGGGAGTTAGGGGTCAGTGAGTGAGTTAGGAGTGAGGAGTGAGTGAGTGGGGAGTGCTCTTACCCGCCAAGGAGGGTTTCCTGAGGGCGGTTCCAGCGGCCTTCCACCTCAACAGCGAACAGGCGGTCAGAGCAGCGCGGCCCGGCGACAAACCCGCTCCTCCGCTTACCTTCCTCCCGTCCCGCAGCGCCGAACGCGCCCTCCGGCCACCACTGCTCCGCCGCTGCGTCCGTCACCTTCCCCGTTCCGCACCATAAGCCGCGCGCGCCGCCCGTTCAAAATAACCCGGAGACACGCCACCCGTCCCCGTCCCCCCGCCACAGGCCCCGCCCCCGCCGCGTGGGTCGCCACAGTGAGGGGGCGGGCTGTCCGTTCTGCAGGAATACGGGTGTGAGGCAGCAGAAGCAGCAGGGAAAGTGGAGGCAGGAGAGACAGTAGAGTCAGTGGATGCAGGAGAGACGGAGGCAGTGGATGGTGGGAGGTAGAGGCAGTGGATGCAGGAGAGGCAGGATGCAGGAGAGGCAGTGGATGCAGGAGAGGCAGTAGAGGCAGTGGATGCAGGAGAGGCAGTGGATGCAGGAGAGGCAGTAGAGTCAGTGGATGCAGAGACAGAGAGTCAGTGGATGCAGGAGAGGCAGTGATGGAGAGACGGTAGAGTCAGTGGATGCAGGAGAGACGGTAGAGGCAGTAGAGGCAGTGGGATGCAGGAGAGGCAGTGGATGCAGGAGAGGCAGTAGAGTCAGTGGATGCAGTAGAGACGGTAGAGGCAGTGGATGCAGGAGAGGCAGTGGATGCAGTAGAGTCAGTGGATATTTATACTGAATCCTCTGACATCATCTCCAAAACAGTCATCATCCAGATCAGTGTAAAAACATTACCAGGTTTTGGTAACAGGTAACAACACCGTTTATTTGATCAGAAAACAAATACAGACGTACAGACTCACACACGTATAAATACATATTTAATAACACATTAATAACACATGGTGTTCCAGCTGTTAAACACAAAGAGCAGAAAGGGAAGCTGGGAATACTGTCCGGGCGTGTGTTTATAAACAGATCAGGTGTGTGTGTGTCGGAAACGTTACGGAGTCCCTTTATTTCCACTGCGTTTCTTCACTCTGATCTCGTGGTTTATCCAGCTGGAGTACTTCGGGACTTTGGTGTAGACGCCGGGTTTCCCTGATCTCCCACATCCATCACCCCAGCTGATGATACCGTACAGGAAACTAACACCATCACGCACACATGAGAGCGGACCACCAGAGTCCCCCTGCACGCACACACACACCCACACACAGATACACAAACACATACATACACAAACACACACACACAGAAACGCACACACATACACATACACACACACACACACACACACACACACACATACACATACATACACAAACACACACACACAGAAACGCACACACATACACATACATACACAAAGACACACACACACACACACATACACAAACACATACATACACAAACACACACACACACACATACACACACATACACAAACACATACATACACAAACACACACACAGAGAAACGCACACACATACACATACATACCCAAACACACACACACACACACATACACAAACACACACACAAACAAACACAAACATACACATACATACACAAACACACACACACACACACACACACACACACACACACACACACACACACACACACACAGGAAAGTAAATGAATATTGTTTTGTGCAGGTTTGTGTAAAGTTACAGTGTATAAAGGTCACATTTCATATGTTTAAATGAGTCACAAAGACATGAGACGTCCACACCGTTCGACAGCATGTCTTGTATTGTTCCATGTAGGTTCTGTACCTTCAATATTCTCAAATTCATGTTGTTTTAATGTAACATTGACGAATCAGAGGCAGCGTTTCTACTGTTTATTACTGAGTAATATTAACGTTGACGAAGGGCTCATACCTGACAGGCATCCATACAGGTGTCACCTGCACACAGCATCCCCGGTCTCACCTCGGAACCATACACTTCTGGAGCTGAACACACCTCGTATGGGATGAGCTTCACCATTCCCTCTCTCAGGTCAGAATATGAGTTCCCCTCTAACACACACACACACACACACACACACACACACACACACACACACACAAAACCCAGAAAAATACAACTGAAGGTTCTCTGATTTGGAACCATTTGGTGGTGTAAGGAACCATTTAAAATGGTACAAATGCTCTACCAGTACAAAGAACTCTATAACTGGGCAAAAGAACCGTTAAGCTTCCAAATGGTTCTGCGACTCCTTATGATATTGGAGCTCTGATTTAATTCATGTGATGTCACGTTAGTGGGAACAGAGGTCTGATTTAAAACAGTCTTAAAGCAGGGTTAGTGGTGTTGGACGAGGACCACAGTCAGCCTCCTAACTAATGGCTGTATCTCCAGAACCTCAAAGGACCATGGACAAAGGAGGCGGGGCTACAAGTACAGCCAGCCATGGCC
>CM067525.1:195420-205420 GCA_034509495.1 Acestrorhynchus altus
AGTCAGGGTCAGAGTCAGAGTCAGGGTCACAGTCAGGGTCAGAGTCAGAGTCAGGGTCACAGTCAGGGTCAGAGTCAGAGTCAGGACGGTGAACAGCAGTGTTTTGAGCAGTGAACGTTTTTAGCTGCTGTAGTTTTGGCTCCAGTTTGGAGATATTCTTGGATCATCAGCAGAGTTTGTGTAAGGACAGGAGACACCCGTCCAAACACCGAGGAGAAGACAGAGCAGATCAGACAGAGTGGAGCTTGATTGGGTTCCACTGTGTAAATGATATACGTATGACAGAGAGAAGAGTTTCTATTGGACCCAAATATGGATATTTACAGTTCAGAGCATTAACATATTCATATTCAATTATTATATTCAACTCTATAAGTGATAATTCAGCTTTGGAGTCATCTGTCCAAAGAACATTGTTCCAGAAGTCCTGCTCTGTGTCTAGATGTTCTCTGGAGAACTTTAGTCTCGTCCTGATGTTTGTTTGTCAGTAAGAGTTTCCTCCTTAAACTCCTCCATGAAGACCAGTGTTCAGAAATCTTCCTTTAAGTGACGTGTGAAGAGGTGAAGATTTGGTGACGGTGTTTAAGTTTAGATGCTTTCATTCAGAGCATCAATATAATACACACTGCAGTGACGCTGTTGCCACGCAGACCATAATACCCCAGCAGTCCCCATTCGGTGTCAGGTATGTTAAAGGTGAGGTTAGAGGGCGTGGGCCTGTGTCAGGGTTCAGTGCTGTGATTGACGGTGTGGGGTGTGTTTGCGGTGTGGGAGGAGAGTGCAGGTGTGGTGGCTGCTTTGCTCTGCCCAGGAAATGAGTCACTACTGAAAAATCACACAACCCCTGTAAAGTCAGCCGTACGGCAGGCGACGCAGTGCTGAGACAGGCGTTTCAGACACTCTGCTCAGCTGTAACACTCTTACTCATCTGCAGAAGTGTGTGTAATAAGCACCGAGTGAGTGGAATCAGATGTGTCCTGCTGGACGTGGGACTGGAAACCCCAGGCTTACCAGGAGTATTCCAGCATTGTTCAGGGGATCTTCATCTGTGGAAAGGAGGTAGATATGACAGATGATGGTTTTCCTGAGCAGAGAGCAGAAGAAAGAGCACCGATATTAATATTAATGAAACACAGTCGCTCTGGATAAGGACGTCTGCTACATGCAGCAAATGTAAATGAATATGATTAATAACAAATATAATGCAAACAAAGAAGACATTTTACTCTTCTACTGCCTCAACACTGCACGTAGGACCTTGGAGATGTGAGGTTTGGGCTCTACGGTTGATAAGTTGATCAAAGGCCTCGTGTGTGCTCCATACGCTGATGCTCTGCAGCTCCCTGAGCAGAGTTCTTTCACAAACTGGTTGTGAAGGACCTGTGTTGGCACACTGCTGGTGGACCAGTATGAGCGAGGCTTCCATACACCTGCAGATTCAGCTCCTTCACACTGTGGCCTAAATGACATCACTCCTTTCAGCCAATCATAAACATCAACACGGCCCATTTTCCACACATCCAACGGGACGTTCACTGTACTGCACCACCTCTCCAACCGTAACGCACCCAACCTGATCCTGATCCCAGTCACTGCCTTCAGAAGTTCCTGATTGGCTGAACGGAGTGTGTTAGATTGAGAGAGGTGTTGGAGTTCCTGCAGGTCACTCTTCAGGAGTTAGGGTTCAGGGTTAATGACCCCTCCTTTAAACCAGTGTGTTATACTGGAATCCTCCCACAGCGCTAATCCCAATGCCAGTGTAGCCACCGAGGTAGATGATAATGAACATGTCTGGATGAAAAATCTGTTTCAGCTGCTTCTTCAAAAGCTCCACCCCCTTCAAGATACACAACCTGGAGTGGGTTTTTCTAATCCTGAAACTGGAAAATCTTGCTCTTGGGAGCACAGTGTTCCTGCTGGAGGATGTGAACAGGCATGTCTGCTTCTGATTTAGTGATGTGCATTATTGGTTTTTGGCTGCAGTGTTTCTTTACATCCTCCAAACCTCAGACTTTGGATTTTATGAATGAAGGAACTGGTGAACTCGTGCTGGTTTACTGGTGGACTTCGTCTGCTCCTCAAGGGTTGGTTGAATCTGGCAGCTGAGCGCAAAGGAAACCACTCATCTGTGCAGGATTTCAGCATTACAGGAACGCTGCTCCAGAAACAAAGTGGGGGAATTAGAGAGAAGAGGAAAGAGAGGGTCAGTGAAACAGGGGTTCTGAGTCACAGCAGAACCGGGTTTGACTCAGTGAAATTACTTAGTTCACAGCAAATCTCTAGACCGAGTTCCAGTGAAAGCAAATTATGAGTCAGCACCCACCTGAGAGAGAGAGAGAGAGAGAGAGACAGAGAGAGACAGAGAGTCCACTCTCTCAGTCACTCTCATTCACTACAGCTCCTTCACCAGCATGGAGCTCCACAAGGATTCAGGAAGGAAACCAGTGAACTGAATCCCGGTGAGTAAACATCAAACTCGTCCACCATCATTCCCTTCCGTCCTTCCCACATCATTGTCAGCCATGCAGTCTCCGAGAACACCGGCTTTTATTCGATGGGGGACGTAAGGCGTGCATCTACAAGGACAACAGACATGGAGAGGCAAGATGGCAAGATGTTGGCATAGCTGTTTGCCTTCACCCTGCTATGCCTCCATATTGCCATTTTTAAACTTCCACTTACTGCAGCTGAGCTCCAGAACTCCACGTGTTCCAGGCCCTTCAGCAGGACAGTAGAACCACTGGCGTGTCTGTGATGGACATTAACCTTCATTACTGGTTCGTTGGTTTCAGACGCGTCTGTCCTGCATCTGTTTACTGTTTTATCAAAAATGAGTTTTTGATTCGATCTATAAGACCTTTATTATTTTAGTTATAAAGCAGATCTACAGTTTTAATAACACGCCTTCATTTTATATTAACTGTAAATATTTATTTTCTATTTTAAATATTTATAAAAATGAATTTTTAAATATAAATAAAAATGGGATTAAAAATCTAAATGATTAAAGAATTGAATTAAATTTTTAATTAATGAAAGTATTTAAATGTTAAATATTAAAAAAGCAAATGAATATCCTGAATGTTTGGATTCAGGTTTGAGTGTCAGATTTTTTCCAGCACAATAAAATAAAACCAGTAAAGATATGAATTCAGCAGACTGGACATGTTACTGGTCAGTAAAGTTGTTATTGATTTATTGATATGAATGAATGAGTGAAAGTGTTCAGTTTCAGTAGCAGCTCATCTGATTTATTTAAATAAAGGGCTGAATAGATAAACCAGTAATTAGATGGGAACTGGAAATACTGGAGTTCAGCCCCCAGTTTGAAAAATTCCCATATATATACATTTGTTTACTGTTGATCTATTTGGTGTAAAGTTGATAAATAATTGAGTTTGAGAGTAAATTAATAATCAGACTGAATTCAAATCAAAGAGCTTCAAATGTCACTTTAAATATGATCAATAAAATATATATGAACGTCGTTCAGAGTTTAGTTATAAACAAACCTTTTGACTATATTCATTTCTATGTTTGTATAAACGATCATTAGAATTGTGGTTCTTACAGTAAAAAAGTGAATTTAGATGAAACTGAAAACACTAAAGAGTGAACTTCCACAAAACAGCTCTAAACTATAAAACCCATATTTATGAACGTATTTCATTGGGTTTTGTTTGTTTTTTATTATTTTTATTTTTAATTTTATTTTTAATTTTTTATTTTATGAAAAGGATTTAAATTTCAATTATGAAATAATATAAAAGCCTGAAGGTAAACTTTCTTCACAAAATACGAAACATGAATAAGTTAATTTCACCATTTAACCAATAATGGATCTTCATTTCGGTTGTGTTCATTTCTGACTGTCGGTAGTTCTGACGGTGTTTGGTGGTGACAGACGGGATCACAGTCATTTGGTTATTTTTTTTCAGATCCTCTGAAATGTTTTGATCAATTTTAAATTTAACTCTTTAAATGTCTGATCAATTAAATGTTGTAACTGATTATTACTTTATTAAAATATGAGATTAACAGTGTTTTCTAAATTCATTTGTTTGGAGGGACAAACATTGCTTTGATCTTCACTGTAACTCCACTGAAAGATGGAGGTGATTTAACTAAACACACACGACTGAAGAAACATCTTTAAACATCATTAATAGAAATGTTATTTTCTTGTGAGGACAAAGTTCAGACCCCTCTGTCCTAACAGCTGTTTCTCCTCCTTTGTCTGAAATAATGTTCTCTGGAGAACTTTACTCTCGTCCTGATGTTTGTTTGAGTTTCCTCCTTAGTTTCCCATTGTATAATGAAAAATAAATCTGATACTGAGGGTCTTTCTCACATAGTCCACCTTCAGGAGAAGACTGAACAGTGGTCTTCATGGCAGGGTTTGTAATGAGAAGCTGCTGCTCTCCGTAAGGAACATTGCTGCCCGTCTGCAGTTTGATTAAGATCACATGGACAAACCAGAAGATACTGGAACAATGTTTGTGGACGACTGAGACCAAAATAGATCCTTTTGTTTAAATGAGAAGCGTTATGTTTGGAGAAAGGAAGACACTGCATAGAAACCCTGTCCTGTCTGTGAAACGTGGTGGTGGTAGCATCATGATTTGAGCCTGTTATTTGGAGGGTGGTCTTCTTATAATGTTTGGTTGGCTTCTATGGCATTACTCAAAGCACTACTATGTGACACTACTGTACTGGGTTGCCATGGAGTCAGAGAATGCTGTGACTGGTGATAATGGTGTCATAAACCTTGCTTATTTGAAATGTCTGAGGGCAACATCCTACATGAGTCCAGAATGCACCACCTGTCCTCCAATGACACTGAGTGGATCAGGTTCCCAGATGGACTGAAGGAGGAGGATCAGCAGGGGGGTTGCTCTGGTTGCTCCGGCTGCTCCACAGGTATGTCCCTTGGACAGGGCGTCGGTGCGTCAAACACTGAAAACATCCCACAGAATTAGTCATGTTCTCAAAGTTCACTATAACCAGGTTTTCATCCAAACATTGTGCAAAAATCCAGCTGAAAACCATCGGAATACAACGTGTTTCCATCGACTACAGTTAAACACAAACATACAGGGTGACGTGGTTGACTGTGATTAGGAGCAGCATCGATACAAGCAGGATGGGGAGGTTTTCTGTTATCACAATCATCTTGGGACACGTTTGATCTTATTTTTATCGCCGCCTTTAAAAAGTGGAGTGTCTGTAGGATCAGTCATTAGTTAGAGGCTCACCATTACAAACGCTGGACCCTCGTGTGGAGTAGAGGGGGGTGGAACAGTCTGTCACCCCAAGTACTGAAACGAGGGACACTAACATCTCAGCAAAATGTGCAGGACATCCTGTGGACACACTTCACCTCTCATGGTAGAACTTTTAGGAAAACCTTTCCACAGGATAATGTTCCACACACAGCACGGGCTTCCCAGGAACGTCTCCACCAACACTTCCAGATTCAACACCAGTCCAGCATTTACGGGAGCAGATGGACTCCAGCTTCAGTCACCTACGAGTGAGCAGGATCTACAGGTCCAGCTGAAACATCTGTGGGTAAATGTTCTGCAGGATGACGTACGGAACCTGTACCTCCGTGACCAACCGGATCTCACCTTATATCCAGACTAGAGAACCAACAGGGATCTAGAACCTCCTTTCAGTTTAATAAACTCATCCTTTACTCTGATACTGTAATTAATTACATGTATTAAAATATGAAAAAGGTACTGAGGTTTCTGTGTGATGATGTCAAAACCCAATAAGAGCACATTTATATTTGATATGATAAAGAGCAGAATATCATGCAGGGTTCTGTGTGTGTGTGTGTGTGTGTGTGTGTGTGTGTGTGTGTGTGTGTGTGCCTGTGTGTGCGTGTGTGTGTGTGCCTGTGTGTGCATTTTGTTCAGGTGTGTGTATGAGTCTCACAGCTCATATTGGGCTCATCTACTCACTCTGATACATCTGGCAACCGCGCATGTTAATTTGTCCATTTGCTCCAGCTGTGAGCTGTGCAGTCTGCCGGGTTGCCAGATTGATAATTCCTGCTCAGGTGGATTTGATCTTGATCACAGTGTTGAGTTCAGACCGTGATGTTTTCATCGTTTGAATTTATTTATAAGGGTTTTTCAACTGAACGGAAACAGGTTTTACAGAATATTACAGCAAAGAGTTCAAGAGTAATTACTGTTTTTCTTAAATGATGTTCATACACGTGTGTTAAAAACAAAGAAATTCACACACACACACACACACACACACACACACACACACACACCTCCTGAGTTATATATATATGCCTCCCTTTCCTTCCAGCCTTCTCATCATTAGTTCTGCCCAGAGGGCTGTGGGGAGTGACATGGCATTTCTAGGTGGTTGCTGACTGGTTGTTCTGGTATGCCAGGTTGTTGCCATGGTGTTACCAGGTGGTTGGTCTCAGGGCTGTAGATTCATGATGGCTATGGTATTGCAGGTTGCTAGGGTGTTGCTAGATGGTTGCTTGGCAGTTCTTATGGTATCCCAGAAAACTGCTATGGAATCTCAGGTGGTTGCTATGGTACCCGTATTGGCTTTTGGGTGGTACAAGTGTATTTGTATCATTTGTAGATTTTAAGGGTGCCAAAACTTTTGCACCCCATTCAATCCTAAGGGGGAAAACATGCATCCAATCAAAAAGCTGTATACAAGTCCGATTCACATAATCAGACCAAACATCTGTAGTGGGAATGGTGTTGATATTTCAGGAGGAGATACACAGTGACATCTGGCAGGAACAGAGTAGCATTGTCTGGTGACTGGCTGAGAGGAACACCAATCATCTTACCACGTCAGTAACCTGCTTACAAACAACACACACTGTGATGTGATGGAGTCTGAAATGCCTTCTACCAGCAGATGGCACTGTTTCATAAAATATCCACCTACTGCACTCTGCAAAATTGTGTGTGTCTGTGTATCTCTTTCTCTTTGTGTGTGTGTGTGTGTGTGTGTGTGTGTGTGTGTGTGTGTGTGTGTGCTCTTGGCTGCCAGGCTAGGCAGCTGGATTGTCTCACCTTCATGACATGCGAGTGTGTATGGTGGCATGACCCCTGACCTTGCAACCTCAGTCTCCTGGCAACAGCAGAGTTGGTCACAGACTCAGATACAAGTGACCATCTGTGCAGCAGGCACCTGATCAGACAACACACACACACACACACACACAGCCCCTCTCTGCCGATCCTCTACTGTGTGTGTGCGTGTGTGTGTGTGTGTGTGTGTGAGCCTGAGTGTGTGTGATCCTGTGTGTGTGTGACTGTGTGTGTGTGTTTGTGTGTGAGCCTGAGTGTGAGTGTGTGTATGAGAGTGTGTGTGTGTGTGAGTGTGTGTGTGTGCTCTGAGTGAGTGTGTATGTGTGTGTGTGTGTGTGTGTGTGTATGTTCTGAGTGTGTGTGTATGAGAGTGTGTGTGTGCTCTGAGTGAGTGTGTGTGTGTGTGTGTGTGTGTGTTCTGAGCGAGTGTGTGTGTGTGTGTGAGTGTGTGTGTGTGCTCTGAGTGAGTGTGTGTGTGTGTGTGAGTGTGTGTGTGTGTGTGCTCTGAGTGAGTGTGTGTGTGTGTGTGTGTGTGTGTGTGTGTGTGTGTGTGTGTCTATTAGTACTGATGAATATGTTGAGCTGATTTGTAAAAGGAGCCTCTTTGCTGTGAAAGTCAGTAAAACCTGTAAACGTTGAGAGAACATTGGTGACACAGTGTCTGAAACCTGTCTTTCAGACGGAGCTGCAGCTAATGACACTCCAGTGTTACTCACACAGGACACGCTGGAGAGACCACAGGAGTGTGAAAGCTTCAGCGGGGAAAACTAATGACTGTGAAGTGCCATCAGCACTTTATTTATTTTATATTAGCGTTTATTAAAGAGAACACAGTGGAGGCGGGATAGTACCGCGCTTTAGAACCCAATCTCTCACACTGCACAGGCAGGGCTGCACCACACTGCTGTAACCTTACAGTCACACAACAACCTCCTGTCTGCTCTTCTGTCGTTTCACTCGTCTACACCGTTTCACCAGTAAAATGCTCCAAAATGACATGGAGCTGTCTGTAATTATACATCTACAAGGTGTGGGAGCAGACACAATTTTTATCCAATCAGAACAGTGGGATCAGACACAACACAACACTGCCATCTAGTGGTGTGGATTTAAACACCACACTAAATGAACCCCTGACTGACGGCAACCTGTATTAAATAATTCATTAATATCGACACAGTGTTTTAGAGAATCGATACTCAATTCAATGTATCTTCAGGTTCTCACAGCCCTACCTGCTTTAGAGGGAACCGTCCCACACGAGGGTTAGACTGAGTAAGCTCGTAGCACTTTTACGGAAAAAGTTCCCATCGTACATCTGTCGGACCCTCATTTTTACATTTTGCACGGAGTTCAGTTCTAATCTTAATTACGTGTCAGAGCAGGACAGGAGTGCGTAATGAGATATGAAAGAGAAGCAGAACTTGAGTGGTGGTCTTAATGTTACGCTCGTTTTAGCCAAGCGGCTGTTGCCATGGCAACCTTGGACCTGTCACTCCGCTTTTCCTTTGGGCTGTCAGAACATTAGGAAAGGAAAACAGTAATACGGAGAGAGACGGCAGGGATCTGTGCGTGTGTGTGTGTGTGTGTGTCTGTCTGTCTGTAGGCCAGATGAAGTGTGAAGTGGACTGAGTGAATAAGTGGACTGTATGTGAGAAACTGCATTCATGCTTTTACAGTTTTGGTGGTAATTTAGTGATAAATCATGTGACTGCAGTCCTTCTTCTCACTGAGTGGAACAGAGCTGTGTTCTGTGTGTATGTTCTCACCAGCTGAAGGATCATGAGCTGCCTTCTTCATTAAAGTCAAGATCTGAACCTGACTTTGGGAAAACCTCAGTGCCACTCAGACGTTCTGGAATTCTCCACTTCTTCACACTGTGAAAGAGAGGAAAAGCCTGGAAATGAAGGAGAGATCGTGTGTCTGTAACTCTGGAGTGCTGAGCTGATCTTCAGACAGATAAGAGAAGGTTGTTTTTATATTCCGTTATAAAGACACAGGTTTATTACTGCCAATCCATTTACTCTCGTTTTGAGAGAGTATTAAAAGTGCACTATACCTTATTGAGCTCACACACACACACACACACACACACACACACACACACACACACACAGAGTCAGTCCCCAGCAGGGTCTCTTTGTTCCTAGAGATTTAGGATGAAGGTGCTCATGATGTTCTCTTTAAGGATTCAGAATCTGGACGTCTAGAAGTTTCCTCAGTTCACACAACCTCTGTGTGAAAAAGAGAGATGGACAGAACAGACAGACAGACCAGTGGAGAGAGACAGAATGACAGACAGGTAATTAAAGAAAGACACAGACAGATAAATAGAAAGAGATGGAGGGATAGACAGACAGAGACATGGAAAAAGACAGACAGACAGACACAGAGACAGATAGACACACTGACATTTCATACACAGCCAGACAAACACACACACACACACACACACACACACACACACACACACACACACAGAGGATGCCAGGAGCCAGAGATTTACTTTGTACACCTATTCTGAGTGCATATATCTGTGTGTGTGTGTGTGTGTGTGTGTGTGTGTGTGTGTGTACCAGCAATGTGGCCCGGGGCAATATGGGCAGAGAGCTTCATTGGCGTTCCAAACCCCCAGCGGCGAACCTGCTCAATGCACAGTCCCAGACTGTGGGTCTGAGCATCCATAATACCTTTGCACCTGGGTGTCCCTCACTGGACCTGTGGCCATATGGCTTACAGTGAGAAGTGTATCCATATCTGTGTGTGTGTGTGTGTGTGTGTGTGTGTGGGTGTGTGTGTGTGAGAGAGAGAGGTGTGACAGATTGTTCTGAAGACCTTCAGGCTGGCTTTTGCGACCCTGTGGTCCTGGTACCTGGTGGAGGGACAATATGGCCACCATGAGAAGGGCATTTGTT
>CM067525.1:207920-217920 GCA_034509495.1 Acestrorhynchus altus
CACACACACACACACACACACACACACACACACACACACACACACACACACACACACACACACACACACACACAATAAAGCCAAACTCTGCTCCACCCCAGCCAAAGGCCACATTAGCATTTTACAGATATATAAAACACATGACATTTAGTGGCCACTCATTCACATGCGCGCTCACACACACACACACACACACACACACACACACACACACACACACACACACAGTGATAAATGTAAAATAAAACTAAACTACAGTTGAATGCAATAACGTGGAAACAACGAGATTATGAGCTGAGGTTTCGCTTTCTCAGACGGTGTCTGAAGTTCAGGTTTCAGGATGGATGCTCCTTCTCCTGCTCTTCTCTGCAGTCTGGGGAACATCTGGAGATACTTTACATCGGTAGCTGTAGACACTAAACATGCACCTAGGCCTGTCATAATGTTTTTATTGAGATCATAAAGTGTCGTAGAAATAATTAATCATGAATAAATTATTATATTGTGATTTTAAGAACATTTATGGTGTGATATAATAATCGGTTCTACTGAAGGATATCTCAGAGTGTTCAAACATTACAATATAAAAAGGTCAAGAATCCTGAATGAAAAAGATAAATAACTGAAAGCACTGCTTTTAACAGTCCAGATGAGGTGCGTCCCCATGTGGAAGTTCTTGTGGATGTTCTTGTGGAAGTTCTTGTGGATGTTCATGTGGAAGTTCTACTGGAAGTTCTTGTAGTTCTTGTGTGGATGTTCTGTGGAAGTTCTTGTAGTTCTTGTGGAATTTCTTGTGGAAGTTCTTGTGGTTCTGTGGATGTTCTTGTGGAAGTTCTTGGAAGTTCGTGGAATTTCTAGAAGTTCTTACGAAGTTCTTGTGGAAGTTCTTGTGGAATTTCTTGTGGAAGTTCTTATGGAAGTTCTTGTGGGAGGTAAAGGTGATAAAGAAGACTGCAGGTGGGTTTTTTCCATACCATATCAGAAAACGCTCCAGCAGAAGTGCGGGTTGACGCTTGGAGTCTAAATCACAATACTAGGTTAAAATAAGGTAATTGAGGAGATAATAAATCAGTATTATATTAATGCACACTGCACGGCCCGACTGCAAACCGCCCTGAGGAAATGAATAATCAGGAAAAGACCAAAGTCACGGGTAGCGCTATGCCGTGCTCCTCGAATCTAACAACGGCTCGTCCGTGTTAGTGCTCTCTCCTCACTCATTCAGGAAATGAGCTGGAATGAGGCTTTGAAACGAGTCCATTTTGGCTGATTTATTAAAACTGATGGTGTTTGGGACATATTTTCTATCAGAGTCCAGCGAACCAGCCAGAGCAGGGGGTCACTGACTCACACACAGGCCATAAATGCCGAGTATCAATAAAATCCATGTGAAACTCTGCAGCAACAGTAGCAGACCATGCAAAACCTTAGTTAACGGTAGAACCACGGAGCTGGGGATGGAGGTTACTCTGCGGAGTGTATGGAGGAACCCACTGCACTCATTTCCTACACTTCCTCCAGTGCTGGAGCTGTCCTCAGAGAGGAGACGAGGGAGGTCCAGTTACAGAGGTGATGTTCATTTATGAATGATAAGTTCACATCATAATTAAATCCACGTTTACACATTAGAATTTTATAAAATGTCTAGAATTTCTCTCACTTTTAAAAACATTTCTGGAGCATTTTCAGCAGGATAATGCTCCTGCACTCTGGCCAGGACTGTCTCTGCCAGACTGGAGGACCAACGGGAACTAGAGCCGCTTCATTGTACCATAAACTCTCATCTCACTCTGATATCATAATTAATTACTTACATCATCATTACATTCACACAGAGAATCGTTCAGTCGATCTGTGTGTGAGTGGGTGTAGAAGGTCAGTATGGAGTCAGATTAACTCAGACTACAGACTGCATCTCTACTGGAGTCCATCACCACACCCCCCTCTGTCCATCCTTCACTCCACTCATCCCTCTCTCACACTCCCTCCTTCTTCTCTCTCTCCTGCTGGCAGGCTTATGGCTTTCTTTAGCTGAAGCCCATTAGACAGCAGGAGGAGAGGAGACACTCATTATTTCTACAGCTCTCCTGCTCTCTCTCTCTCTCTCTCTCTCTCTCTCTCTCTCTCCTGCTCTCTCTCTCTCTCACCTCCTGGCTCTCTTCTCTCACCTCCTGCCTCTCTCCCACCTCCCTGCTCTCTCTCTCTGTCCCGCTCCCCTCTCTCTCTCTCTCTCTCTCTCTCTCTCTCTCTCTCTCCCTGCTCTCTCTCTCTCTCTCTCTCCCTCTCACCTCCTGCCTCTCCTGCCTCTCTGTCCTGCCTCTTCCTCACCTCTGCCTTTCTCTCACCTCCTGCCTCTCTCTGTCCTGCCTCTCTCTCACTCTCCTGCTCTCTCTCTCTGTCCTGCTCTCTCTCTCCTGCCCTCTCTCTCTCTCTCTCTCTCTCTCTCTCTCTCGTCACCCATGGTAAAAGTTGAACACCCTGAAAGTGAGAAAAGACAAATGAGCTCAGAGTATATACAGACAGACATGTGGAGAGGAGATGTTACACTCTTTGCGGTCAGATTTAGCAACAGATTTAAAGTCATTCCTAAAGGAAATGTGCGCCGTCGTCCAAACCCAAAAGTCCTCAAAAACTCACCAAAAGGCCGGGAGTCATTTAAAGTCATTTCTCCTCAACTTTAGATTAATTCATTGAAGTATGATTTTCAGGGACAGTGCAGATTAACACTCGTGCCTGGACGACACTTTACGCTCATGTGCAAAATATCAACTGATTCAGAGAATAACCAGCTCGGAGGAAGAAGTCACATCAGGAAACATTCCGAGGAATGTGAGGTGAGTATCATTCCCACCCACTGAAGTCACTGGGTGGAAGGTAGATTTGGTCCGATGCTGCAGAACTTCATGATTTTATTCAGCTGGGAACATTGTCTCGCTCTAACATGACGGGAGCTTATAGTGCAGTGATAGTGCTGGGGCCCAGTGGCTCAGCAGTCTATGAGCGGAGGATCGCAGGGTTGAATTTCGGGAACGCAGCCAACTTGGCTCCCGTTTCCTGGTGGGTAGGATGGTGCTTCCCACATCACACCCAGTGTGAACCTGAGGCGTATGACAGCTGCTGTGCTCTGGAGGCACGTTTCTCCAGCTTCCTCAGCAAATGATGCACAGTGACACGCCACAGACGCAGTGTCTGGGCTGCCTTCACGTGCTGTGTTGAATTCAAGCTCTTCCAGAACCGCAGACTCTGTACATGTCTCACAAGACACGGTCATGAACCCGTCGTCCATGCTTCACTTGATCAAGACCGAGACCACATCTTTAGATCAGACCACATTATGGTCATTTGAACTGTTTTCCTATTTTGGTTCAGACCAAACTGAAAGTTCCGAAAACCCGGATTAAATAAGGAACATATTTAAGGTAACATAAATACAGGTAATTACATGTTAACGGAATATATGACCCAATAACCTTCTTCTACCGATTATGACCCAATAACCATCTCTACTCGATTATGACCCCAACCATCTCTAACATTGATTACACCCAATAACCTTTCTACTGATTATGACCCAATAACCATTCCCTACGATTATGACCCAATAACCTTCTCTACTGATTATGACCCAATAACTATCTCTACTGATTATGACCCAACAACTATCTCTCTACTGGGATTATGACCCAATAACCATCTCTACTGATTACACCCAATAACCTTCTCTCACTGATTATGACCCAACAACTTTCTACTGATTATGACCTAATAACCTTCTACTGATTATGAATCTCAATAACCATCTCTAATGTTGGATTATGACCCAATACCATCTCTACTGATTATGACCTAATAACCTTTTCTACCGATTATGACCCAATAACTATCTCTACTGATTATGAATCTAATAAATCCATCTCTACCGATTATGACCCAATAACCATCTCTACTGATTATGACCCAATAACCATCTCTTACTGATTATGACCCAATAACCATCTCACTGATTATGACCCAATAACTATCTCTTACTGATTATGTCCCAATAACTATCTCTACTGATTATGACCCAATAACCATCTCTACTGATTATGACCCAATAACCATCTCTACTGATTATGATCCAATAACCATCTCTACTGATTATGACCCAATAACCTTCTACTGATTAAGACCCAATAACTATCTCACTGATTATGACCTAATAACCATCTCTACTGATTATGACCCAATGAACATCTCTACTGATTATGACCTAATAACCTTTCTCTTACTGATTATGACCAATAACCATCTCATTGATTATGACCCAATAACCATATCTCTCCTACTGATTATGACCCAATAACCTTCTCTACTGATTATGACCCAATAACCTTCTCTACTGATTATGACCCAATAACCATCTCTACTGATTATGACCCAATAACCATCTCTACTGATTATGACCTTAATAACCATCTCTGTACTGATTATGACCTAATAACCATCTCTACTGATTATGATCCAATAACCATCTCTACTGATTATGACCCAATAACCATCTCTACTGATTATGACCCAATAACCATCTCTACTGATTATGACCCAATAACCATCTCTACTGATTATGACCTAATAACCATCTCTCTATCATTATGACCTAATAGAACCATCTCTCTACTGATTATGACCCAATAACCATCTTCTACTGATTAGTGACCCAATAACCATCTCTACTGGATTATGACCCAATAACCATCTCTTTACTCAGATTATGACTCAATAACCATCTCTACTGATTATGACCTAATAACCATCTCTACTGATTATGACCCAATAACCATCTCTACTGGGATTATGACCTAACAACCATCTCTACTGATTATGACCCAATAACCATCTCTACTGATTATGACCCAATAACCATCTCTACTGATTATGACCCAATAACCATCTCTACTGATTATGACCCAATAACCATCTCTTTTGATTACGACCCAAAAACCACCTGCACGGCACATCTTTAGTTGGGGTAATGCTGATGTTGAGTCTGACACATTCACCTCTGAACTGTTACGTATTCTTTGAATTTACATTTCGATCTTCACACTGTTATCTAATGAAATATGTCATAAATGAACTGATTCCTCTTCTGTTCTGATTTATCCACTGCAAAGTTCTCTGACAGATTACAAACGGAAATGAAGATGATTTCTGCTTCATGTCTTTTAGATTAAAGCGGTGAAGAAGTGATGTCTGTGAGATATTGGTGTTAGTTTTGAATGTGTGTGTGTGTGTGTGAGACAGAGAGAGAGACAGAGAGAGAGAGAGAGAGAGAGAGAGAGACAGAGATGTCCCAGAGGATATTATAGCAAGTAATGAAACAGAAAACACACATCTGGTAAACGAGACAACCAATGTCCTACACAGGTGTAAACCATCCATTACTTTACATTTGGGAGGCGTTTAGGAAGATAGAAACACTTTGATGACGCATTACACACACACACACACACACACACACACACACACACACACACACACACCTTCTCCAACAGCATATCTTTAACCTCTTACCTGCCCCGGAGAGGAGACAGTGTGTGTGCACAGTGTGTGTCCACTGACACTGTTTATCTTTCAACAACTGTTCTGAACCAAATACATTCAGGTGTGGAATGATTTACATGCCTGGCTAATTATTCATACAAATGCATAAATATGTCTTTCTTCAGGCCGCACTGAAAATAACAGCAGGGTCTCTACACACACTGGCAGCACTGACTCATCAGCCTGCATCTGCAGATGTTCTTGATTTACTGGACAAGCTGCAAACCTACTTTACCGGCTCTGTTCACCTTCAGCCTGCAGCTCTGTTTATTAAATGACTGTTCAGAAAAACATTATTCCATATGTCCCGTTTTAATCCCGAGTCAGTGTCTCACTGCTGTGCATACAGGTTTAACTGGTGTACAGGAATGTTTTATTAGTGTGAGTGCGAGTGTTAGATTGGTGTGTGTGTGAGTGTTTCTGACTGGTGTCCAAGTGATGCTACACTTAGTGTGAGCTTTGCAAGTGATTGTCGAATGTTGTAATCACTGTCACTAGTGTGTGAGTTTCTTTGGTAAGTGATTGTTTCATTGTTGTGAACGACTGTTTCATTGGTGAATGAAGTTCATTTTTACACACTGATTGTGCAGGTTCTCCTACTTAAAGACGAGCGGTCTGTCATTTTCATCATATGTTCACTTCAACTATGGATCTCCTGTAGAGCAGTATGTTCCGGGGCTGTCAATGTGTCACGTGGTTGTCACTGGTAACACAGACTTCTCATCTCCCTCCACAAATGTTCCCACGGGTCGAGGGCCGGAGACGGGCTCAGCCACTCCACCACCTTGAAATGCTTTTTACGGAGCCACTCCTTCGATTGCCCGAGTGGTGTGTTTTGGAATCACTGTCATGCTGAAAGATCCAGCCACGTTCCATCTTCAATGCTCTGACTGATGGAAAGAGGTTTTGATTGAAACTTCATGCATAAGGCAAGGTCTCGCTTCATTCTTCCCAACACGGATCAGTCGTCCTGTCCCTCTGCAGAAAAAAAAACAGCCCCAAAGCATAACTCTGAGTCCTCTCGGTAGTGTGTTACTGATGGTAACCTTTGTTACTTTGGTTCCAGCTTCTTATCATTCATCTGCAGGTCCCTCCGTGTAGTTCAGGGATTTTTCCTCATCGTTCTCCAGATCATTTTGACCCTACAGGATGAGATCCTGTGTGAGGCCCCAGATTGAGACAGATTGTCAATGTCTTCCACAGTTGATTTATTCATTCAACCTGCTGTCATCGTCACTGGACTTCCTTCAGCCTGGTGCAGGTCTACAGTTCACCCTGGTGTCCTTCGACAGCCTCTTTTGGTCTTGGCCGTTGAGTCTGGAGTTCAATTTGAGGTTGAGGACGGGGTGTCTTAATACAGATAACGAGGCCAAACAGGTTCCATTAATACAGGTACCCAGTGGAGGACAGAGCCTTACAGAAGAAGTTACAGCTCAGTGAGACAGAAATCTTGGGTTTGTTTGTGGGATCTAAATACTTATTTTCCACCATAATTAGCAACAACTCCTTTAAAATGTACAATTTCTTTTCTCATTGTGTCTCTCATAGTTGAAGTGAACCTATGATGAAAATGACAGACCGTCTTTATAAGCAGGAGAACCTGCTGTCTTTGCTCTGCTGTGTATAAAGAGCGAGTGTTGGGGGAATATCGGAGGTTTTAGAGAGGATGTGTCTAAAGCTTCTTACTGCTCTCAGGTCAGACTGTCCCACAGGGCAGCAGTGATGCCAGGCTTAGGGCTTTAGAACCCCTGACTCAACTCATCTGCCAATCATCACTTCCTTCATGAGCTGAATCAGGTTTGTCAGAAAGGAACAAGTTCTAGCAACTCGACCTTTGCCAGGTGTCTCTAGTCACTGTGAAGGTACTGGAGAGCATGAAGGTAAACACCTCAGACCTGCCGAGGCATGGACTCCATCAGGATCATACCACGAGCCTTATAAACATTAATCTGTCACCAGTTCACTGGTTGCCTTTCCTTGGAGCTCCTTTGGTAGGCACTGACCACTCAGAAAAACACAGCCTGATGTTTTAGAGACAAGTTCTGGGACCCAGCCATCTTAATCTGTGGAAATCACTATCCCATAACTGGCCTTTTTGGAACACTAGAGGTTTAATGTCATCATGACCAAAGCAGCCTTTATGAGCAGCGAAGATTCCTGGAATTGTACAGCTTTAAAATGTATGAAGGATCATGTCTAGAACCCTTATTAAAAGACTGTATATGGCTGAATGATCTAGCGCAAAGGTTTTCCCACTCAATATGAAGAACCGCTTCACAGGTAACCCTGTACGAAGAATGGTCTCCTTAAAACTGGTCATGGTTGTACATGTTATGTATAACAAGCAATTTCACTGAGGAACTCTGGACCGTGATTGTAAGTAGAGGAAGCCCAGGTCTCTGGTCCAGCTGAAGTTTTTTTGCAGAGCTGCTGGTGACGTCAGAATTCACCGCAGGCAAAGCAGATCACAGGTCAGATGATGGGGCAGAGCAGCATTCGTCCCTTCCTGCTGAGAGAACCCACACCAAGAGAGCTCAAACTAAACACCAACAGACCTTACAAGAGAAGAGTCACAGAGATGAAGAGGAGGAGAGAGAGAGCAGAGAGGACGGAGTGGAGGGTAGAGGCTGTTTCCTCTCAAGGCCTCTTGTGAGTAAATAAAGGTGAGGATTCTGAAACAGGTCTCAAGTACGCAGAAACAGTGTGCAAATGTTTAATCATGTGTTTCTGCACAGAGCAATCTGTAGACAAACACACGTCAGCTTCAACGAGACACGGCAGTCATGAGAAACAGCAGCACTTCGATGAAAAGTAAACCACAGTGGTGTGTGTGTGTGTGTGTGTGTGTCTGTGTTAAAAGTACTTTGTTCAAGTAATTTCACTAACATAATAGACCTCTCTGAGTTCTACAAACATGAGTTCCTAGCAACGGTTGCCAGGTAGGACAAGCTGTCGAGAAAGTGCAGAAATGTCCTTTCAGCTGCTGAAGTTTGACTGAACGATGTAACAGGACACTGCGGTCAGTAACGCCACACTTTAGTAACTACACTGCTCATCAGGGCGTGACCAATGTCACGTATGAGAAGCATCACTGCAGGGCCTTCAGGATCGCCTCTAGATACATCATGCACTGTGAATACTACAGTGAAGGCCTGAACTAGGATTCAAAGTGATCTGTTAGACAGAATAAAGAACATTTAGAAAACAGCAGCTGCAGATGTTCTGTAAGAACAGTTGGTATGAAATAACGAGTGAACATTGAAAGGTCCGTGTCCTGGACATTTATCTTTCATTTGACATCATTACAGCATTACATACAGTACAGCGTATTACAGTACATGTGATGCAGAAGTTCAGGGCAGGTTCCTGAGACACTGTGAGGTTACAGCCCTGTAAGAGCTGTGACAGGGTTACAGTCGCAAAGATCTCAATCTGCGCTGACGCTTACCGGTGGCTACAGACGGTGTTTGTTTGAGCTGTATTTGTAGATTTAACAGGAATCAGCTGTTCATGGACAGTGAGAACAGGAGTGAAAACTGGGAATCCAGATCAACATACAGTCTATAACTATTTGATGAAAACATAAATATTTATGAAGTAAAATGTCACATATAAGATCATCAATGTTAACGTAGTTCACAGTGTTACATTAGCTGCCGAAAATGAAACATATACCATCAAAATAACCACAATATCTGTTTGACTTTTTTCTGCACATTTATAATTTGTTACAGGAAAGATGTAATGACAAAAACGGACCAGCATGCACTGAAATATGCTTTACTGTCCACTCTATCAGCTCCTCTGACCACACAGGAGATCTTTGAGGTTCTATAATTCAGACTGTAGTTCATCTGTTTCTCTGATACTTATTTTCCTCCTCCTTTCACCCTGATCTTCAATGATCAGACCACAGACCACCACAGAGTGATATGATGTGGGTGGTGGTCATTCTGGCACTGCATGAGGATCTGGAGTATGGAGTGATCTCTAAGGGAAAGGAGTGGAATCTGGGCCAAACACTTGCATGAGTAGCAGGATGCCCTTTAAGCTGTGCAGCGTGAAGTGTGTGAACTGGTCCAGAGAGAAGTGATATCACGGCTGACTGGTTTTGGCGAATCTTCAGATGATTTAAACCTGAACCTGAGCTTCAGCTGAATCATCGTAAACCAGCTGGAACTGCTTTATAAAAATCATCTATAAAATCAGGCTGATTATCATAAAATACTTGATTTCATTCTCGGCACCTTCAACGAAACTGTTTGACTCAAGGTTATTAACTATGTGCATTTACAGTGTGTGGGTCTGTGTGTGTGTGTGTGTGTGTGTGTGTGTGTGTGTGGGTCTGTGTGTGTGTGTGTGTGTGTGTGGGTCTGTGTGTGTGTGTGTGTGTGGGTCTGTGTGTGTGTGTGTG
>CM067525.1:220420-225420 GCA_034509495.1 Acestrorhynchus altus
CCTTTAGGCCACAGCTGACCCCCTGAACTGACCTCACATCTGCTGAGATGTGCTCACATGCATACAAACATACACCAGAGACTCATAAAGTCATACACACATCATAATAAAGCCGCCCCATTAACTCACCCGTATAAACACACGGACGCTTATTAAATTCCCTGAGCAGCGGATCAGTCCGACCACAACACAAACACACACAGTCCTAATCGCACAGCGGAACAACTCGACCAAATTACACCAAACATCTGTGCGAAGGTCTGCGCTCTGCATGAGCTTATATTAGCATGTCTACAAGCACTTCTGCTCTTCTTCATTGCTGTACCAAATCTCTACCACCTTCTCATATCACAGGTACTTCACAAATATGTAGTTACACAGTTAGTAACATAGTTATAGTAACAAGTGGTTTCTGTGATGGAGAGATCTCAGCAGCACAACCATCACACTTCCACCGCCATGCTTCACAGCTGGTATGAGGTCTAGCCACGTCCTGGTCATGTGGGCAGATGTTCTAATAAACATGGGCGTGTCCTAACTTTATTCCATGAAAATGACATTTCTATTATGTTTATGAACAGTGTTTAAAGACGTTTCTTCAGTTGTATGAGTTACTTAGTTATTTCACCTCCATCTCTCAGTGTACTTACAATAGTTTCATATGACTGTGAGTGTTTTACTGTGTATATAGAGCCTGTGTGTGTGTGTGTGTGTGTGTGTGTGTGTGTGTGTGATGGAGGAACTGTGCCCTTCTTGTTATTTTGTCATTAGAGCTCTGAAGACCTGCTGTTTTCTGCTTAATTAATCCCCTAATGTTTTATTTACTCATTGAGATGTGTGTTAGGAACAGTTAGAGCGCTACGCTACAGGAAGCAACACCTATTAGGCAGTGCCCTGTGTGTGTGTGTGTGTGTGTGTGTGTGTGTATGTGTGTGTGAACTGGATTCTGGTAAGGAGGCAAAATTTGGCACAACACCTGGAAAGGCAACTTCGAATTGACAACACACCCCTACAAACCAATCAGAGTCCAGTATAGAGAGACGCAGCCCACGTAGGTGAAGAAGACAAGACGTAGAAAAGTAAACTGCATTGAGGAACCAGAACTAACTGGTGGATCAGCAGAGGCAGACAGTCACTCATGCTCTCCACCAGGGAATACAACGTAAACACAAGCCCGCTTTCAACATAATGTAAACTACAGTCCCACATCTTACATCTGCATCAAACCATATCAGAGAGTAGTCTCCTCTGGACAGTAGAGACAGTTACTCCAACAACAGCAGGAGAAACTCTTTAATCCCCTTGATTTCAGAAGAACCTGAATGAGCAGGTGTCCCAATACTTTTGACAGACCGTGCAGTTGTGAAAGTGCTTTGAGGCAGGTATGGCATTTGTAATCTCATATCTGGAATGTTTTATTGTGTGTTATAAGCAAATATAATATATTACTCATCTGATTATGGATTTCAGAGCTGAAGCAGAATTGAATTGTGACCCCTGTGATTGGGGTCCGCTCGGGGGTCCGCTCGGGGGGGCTGCTGCAGTCAACGCCTGCTGCTGTCAGATGATTTAAATGAGTCTGACCTTTCTGAAATCTAACCGTCCTCTGTCTCCTTCAGAAAGCAGAGAGTGTGACTGTGGTGAAGGTTGTTCCCTCATGCTCCACAGAGCAAGGTCAGGAGACCTCAGGGTACTGCGGGTGGAGACTGTAGCATCAGTCAGGAGTGTGTGTGTGTGTGTGTGTGTGTGTGTGTGTGTGTGTGTGTGTGTGTGTGTGTGTCCATAACAGAGTCATTGTATAAAACGTTCTGATTTTATGGCCTCCCCAAAGTGAACGTCCGCAGAACAGTCCAAACTTCAGATGATCGTAAAAAGCGTTCCCCGTACTCAGCACTAGTGAACTGCATTAAAGCACTTTGCAGCCTTCCGTCACTCCCCCTGATAAAAGGAAGGGGCGACGTGGGCTCAGGAACGGCGGATGAGTGAGGGAGGCACTCTATTGTCCACTGTAAGTGAGGAGAGTGCGGTAAAAGAGTGATTTGATTGGTGAGGGACAGTCTTATGGGGAGTTTTTACTGGACGGCCTCTGTATTCGTGTTTACTTAGCGGCTGATGGAGGCGGGGCCATAAAAGCCTTTACGGTTATAGAGTGATTCATTAAGATGAGTCAGGATCCGACACGGTCTGAAAGAGACTGCCTTTTCAAAACGATGTGTGTGTGTGTGTGTGTGTGTGTGTGTGTGTGTGTGTGTGTGTGTGTGTGTGTGTGTGTGTGAGGGTAAGACAGAGGGTGTTTTCGCTGACCGGGATGTGTAGATGAACAGAGTTAAGCACAAAGCTTGTGATGTTTGGAAGACTACCCCACCCCAAAAAGCCCTCTCCCTCCCCTCAGAGGTGCAGACAGGTCTCGTCTATTAAAGGGCCAACAGTGAAGAGGTGGAGCGAACACTTCAAAAAGACCCTCCAAACAATCCAAACCCAGATAGCAGCTCAGCCTTGAGGAAGCTATCGGCTCTCCACACAATCCTGGGCCTAGACCTCCCACTCTCCCACTTTGAAGTGTCGTCTGGGCTTCTCAAGAACAGTAAATCCCCTGGAGCGCTCCCAGCTTCCAGCAAGCAATCCATCGCTTCTATTCGGAAGTGTGGAGCGAAGAACACGTCCATATAAACGGAATCCCGGCCTTTTTTGAGGTGAATAGATGATGTCCGGTTTGATTCAGTCTGGTGGTGATGATGGTGAGATGCGGTGAGGCAGCCAGGGCTACAGCTCTGAATATCTTTAACGAGGCCTGAATCATTTAAGGAGACCCCACATATCCAACCCTCGGACTGTGAACCAAAGTCGAAACTGACAGTCGAAGAGAAGAAAACAACCACCCGCCTGGACATAAGAACCCCCTAGTGGACTGAGCCTTGAGACTCTGCGCAGTTGGGCGATGCCCCCTGCTGAAGTCCCTGGCGCAAACTCTACTCTCACCAGAAGATGCTCTCTCTCATTCTGCTGCCAGAACATATAAACGAATTAGAAATGGAAGAACAGAAGTGCTGTGGTCATGATGGCTGGTGGTGAAGACCTTGAACTGGCACTGTGAACAAAATGCAGGTTCCTGTAATTCTGAGGCTTGACTTCACCAGAGAATTTCCATTTTTCATTTGTTTGACGAAGGGTTCTGGAAAAAGATGGACGAAAGGATGATGGTTCTTCAAAGTGGTGTGCTTCAAGGGTGTCTGTAGGACTGTTTATGTTTAACAGCTTTCTCATTTGTATGGACACGGTTGACCTGCCTAAGCATGGTTGACCGACTCTATTGGAGATCTTGGAAAGAGTTCATTTTTAAAGCATTGTGATTTTGATCATCTAAGCTCTTGCTTCAGAGGTCAGAGCCCTGGATTATGGTCCAGAAGTCAGTGTCTTTTGCAGTCACCAATCAGGATTGTTGTTCTGAAAAGGTGGGATGGCTGAGGAGACATCTGAAGACGTTTGTTGAAGCAGAGTGCTGCATGGGTGCATGCTGGGACCATTCTGTTTAACAACTTTAGATTTTGCTGCATGTAATGTTGAGCCAGGGCTGCTGGGTAGAAGCTGAAAGCATGGATGGAACATGAGGTCTGGATGTTGGGATCCAGAAGAAACGTTAGGTGAAAAATGAAATGAAGGTTTATCATGTAGCCCAGCAGCAGTTCATCTGGATGATCAGTTGCATATGCAGCCAGTGATAAATCAAAGTAATTTAAGGCATATTTAAGCTCCACAGCAGAACTGAACTCTCTGCTGTTTTAAACACAAGCAATCCTCAACCTGGTGCTTCACCCACCTCAGACCTTCTGAACATACAATCACTGATGTGGAAGATCAGCCTCTTCTCTTCTGCTCAGTAAAAACACCACTAAATGGTCCTTTGTAGATGATTAATGAACAGAGTGACCTAACCCAGCTTTACCCTGAACCTGACACAGATCTATATCAGTGTGTTGAAGATGTTGAGATGGTCTGTATTAGACGTGTTCCAGGATCAGTAGTTTCTCAGGTGAACATCTACAGACGGACCAGCTGAATCCAGCAGATTACGAACCGTTTATTTCTGCAGTTTACTGAAGTGTCAGATAATCTACTGAATGAGGTCAGAAGCTTCACTGCTGCTGCAGCACTGATACGATGTTGAGATGTTACCGAGGGTCTGATGAGGGATTACTTCATCTTAAAAGGACTACTCCAAATAAAGTGTCACCAAAACATAGGACAGGCAAAAGATATCTTCACACGAAGTCTGCAGTGAACCAGGCCGTGAAGATCTAACACTATAAACATAAAACACGGTGACCCCACAGAGGACGCCTGAAGTTCCCGTCTGTACTCAGACTACACCTCCGGCACGTTCTGAAAGTGACCTGTCGCAGTCGTGCACTGAGGAGAATCAACCGCAGGATGCACTCCATCACCATCCAGTCATAGCCGGACGGCAGAGGACCGCCCGGCAGGCAAACGCGGTATGGTCAGCTGCAACTGGGTCACTTCTCTGCAGGGGGGAGAGCGCTAAGACCGACTGAAGGAAAAGGCAGCGAGAGTATGGGGTAAGCGCTGTCCACACTGAACCTGCTACAGAGCTCTAATCCTCCTGGATGGATGGCTGAGGCTTGCTTGCTCTGGAGCTTCACATTTTGTTAGACTTCATTGTTCATCAGCTGAGAGAATAAATCAGGTATGAAAGGTAGAGTCATTGTATCTAATGAAGAAATGGAGGAATTACGTTCTTTAGATTCTTCAAAGGGCCTTTATCATGAACATCACAATGCAAATAAAAGCATTTAACCTGCAGAACCCGAAGGACCGTCCTGAGAAGAGCAGCCTATTGGTCACACGAATGGATCAATCAGTCTAGGAATGATGTCCTCATTATTCCTATAAACAGAAACCATCCCATCATTCCCACTTTAACAGTAACTATATAGAGATAAAACACCTGAAATCAGAATCAGGTGAAGAACCTCAGCTCATAA
>CM067525.1:235420-240420 GCA_034509495.1 Acestrorhynchus altus
CAACACTTCAATCAGCATTTGATAATCAGTTCTAAAACGGATAACACTGGAATGACACTGAAACAATGTTAGAATGACATTAAGGAGATGTTGCCATATCAACGTTGATTCACTTTTCAGAATCAGAAGTTGATTCAGTGTTGATGTAACCACGACGTTGAATAAACGTTGAAATGCCAGCTGATTACCTGTATCCATTTATGAAAGCCTGTCCTCCCGATGCTGGGATATCTCCGGTCAGCATTTTAAATGTGGTGGTTTTCCCGGCTCCATTTATGCCAAGCAGGCCAAAACACTACACACACACACACACACACACACACACACACACACACACACACACAGTAAAGGATTTATTAAGATTTCCCAGCATTGTGGGGGAATTAAACAGGTACAGATAGTGGCCTAATATTATCGTCCATATGGACACCACTGTGGTCGGTGTAGTATATGTTTGGGTCCACAAGAGGGCGCTAACTTACATTTTCTTTCCGTTTTCTTTCTTTCAAAGCAAATGTCTCTCTTTTTCTTTCATTGACTGCCAATTTTTTGAAGTTGCCGCCACAAACAACCACAAACAAATTAGCTCAGAGTACGAACAGTCAACAACCCGCAGAACTGAAACACAGCAGCTGATTTGCATATTAAAACTCTCTCACTTTGATCATTTTCTATAATTCTGCATTAATTTGAACTAAAACTTCATCAGATTTTCACACAAGTCCTCAAATGTACTGACAGAATGATCTATGAGTGGATCAGACGCAGCAGTGCTGCTGGAGTGTTTAAACCCCTCAGTGTCCCTGCTGGACCGAGAACAGTCCACCAACCAGAAATGTCCAGCCGACAGCGTCCTGTGGGCATCGTCCTGTGAGCACTGATGAAGGACTAGAGGACGACCAACACAAACTGTGCAGAAACAGATGAGCTTCTGTCTCTGACTTTACATCTACAAGGTGGAGACACTCGGTAGGAGTGTCTGATAGAGTGGACAGTGAGTGGACACCATGTTTAAACACTCCAGCAGCACTGCTGTGTCTGATCCACTCGTACCAGCAACACACACTAACACACCACCACCATGTCAGTGTGACTGCAGTGCTGAGAATGACCCACCACCCACATCATATCTGCTCTGTGGTGGTGAACGTATGAAAAAGGAGACACCTCTTACAATGTGACCATAACTGGTATCAACAGGGTCACTGATACACTGTTACTGGATTGGTGAGGAAGCTTACAGCATTTTTATTACTCATATTTTATCAAAGAGTCACTGACCTCAGAAACAGGTACACCCACACAGATCCTGTCCACAGCTGGAACCTTCTTACCGGAGTAAACCTACAGAACGGCAGGGAGAGGATTCAGTAACAGCATTTTTCATCAAGTAAAGGGTAAAGCAAGCGTTCGCTGCACAACGTGGACGTCAGAGCAGTGCTCACAAGCCTCCGTCTCAATAAGGAAGACAGTGCCAGATAATCACATCCAGGAAGCATCTGTGAGCCTCAGGACCAGAGGCAATCGTTCTGGATTTAGGCCCCCTTAAGCTCTCAGGGCCTGTGGATGTTACAGTGAACGCCACGCTGACCTTCAGTTATTAGGTTTAGCAAATCATGTGACCAGTGTGGCAGTGCTCTGACATCATCGAGTCTCTGTAATATTCACATACATCATCATAATAGGGTCATTACGGCACTGACTACATTAGGGATGGATTACGAAAATGTTCTGGGAACGGCGTCCATGAGAAATTCCATTCTAATGCAACACATATCTGGGTCCACCGGAGGGCACTGAAGTATTCTCTGAAAAAATTGGCCTGAAATTTCTATTTCTTTCCATTCGTCATATGACTGGACACGCTCAGGATTCTTCTGTCCTCACGCTACACAATCTGGCCTGAACGAAGCACCTCCCACTTTCACAACAATGGCTTCAATCTTCTTCCAAATGAAATTAAAACAACCTTAATGTCCTTTATTATTAACGTTTGTATCAGTGTTATCCCTTCTCAGGACTTTTATTCTGAAATTTGCACACTGTGTGAACAAAGAAAGAGGACAAACAGCCCCTCTCTTCTCATTTTCTTCAACAATTCACATTTACACTCAGACGTCTCCCATCTCAGACTCATCTTCCCATTTCTTCTTCACCTCCTCTCTTTCTATGAATCTAACAAGTCAGTTCTACACCAAACCTGACTGCAGCATAGTACAAACATATTTCTCAAAGATTCGTTTCTCTCGTCCAATCCGTCTCGTCCTGTCTCGAGAGCGAGCAGACTGACAGAGGTTTGAATCCTACTGCTGCTCTGAACTACACCTCCCCGCAGGCCGCAGGACTTTCGCAGTTTCTCCACTCCACCCCAACAAACGGGGACTCTTATTAAGCCCTGGAGTGGAAACTTCAAACAAGGGGAGAAGGAGCATAAATGGACAAATTAAAAGTCCCATATAACCTAAAACAAAATGTTCCTTTGGCGAATTATGTAAACTTGAGAATTTGTCATGGGTGTTCCTGAGGATTTTATTCGGAGCTTCTTGGTTCAGGTACGTTTTACCACGGAAGCGAGGAACAGTGTAGTTCAGCCCATTAAAACAGTCCACACATGGAAACTAAGCTGCAAAAACAGCCTGGTTTGAAGTCATCGTGGTTCCGGTGCCATAACCATGAAGTTGTTTTCATTATTCCATTCCAGCATGCAGCACTTTAGCCCTGCTCATTCCTGTAGGAGTGATGTGGAGGGTTGTACTTCCCAAAGGGGGGAACGTGGGGGAAGGAGTATCTGAAGTTTTCTCTGACAGCCCTGAATCTTCCCATATGGTCGCTTCATGAGACTCGTATTTGGACGTTATACCGGTCAGATTTTAACCACATGCTTTTCTGCTTGGTAGTCAGAGAGTAAATTCTCAAGAACGTACGTGTGCACACTCCACACGGACGAGGGGACCAGCCGTAAACGGGGTCTTAAGTACTTGTTCTGGCGACTTGTCCTATTTGTGCAGGTACCGCTGCACAGTAGAACAGTGCACCACCACTCAGTGAAAGGTCTCTAACTTCCTGTTTTACTCACTTAGCTCTCACTAACAGAAAGCTTGACCAGCGGTGTCCAATCTTTGGATCGCAGCGTGGGCGACTACGGTACACATTTCAGAAGCCAGTCACTTCCTATCAGAAGTGGTGTCGCTGTATGTGGTAAATACGGCCAGCATTCGCTGTCGAGAGAGGTGCCCTCGCGCATGCAGAGTGGGCTGGAGATGAGCTGATGGGAAATGTGAGTGATGACACCTCCTGCTCAGGGGCCCAAAGTGTGAAACACAGCATCCATGCTAATGATCAAGAGCAGTGTGCATGTCAATGTGTGTTATGTGAACATCTTCCACATCTTCCACTCCTCATCTTATCAGAGCACATACAGCTGTACACACTCACACACAGACTGTGTGTGTAGTGTCGAGGAGACGCAGCTGGTAGCGAGACTCAGCTCCAGGCTGATTACGGACCAGCGGTGTCTCTGCGAGGGGCATCGCCCTGACAGACTTCAAATCAACCGAAATCTGCTTCTTATCCCAACTCTAATACAGAACCGAGCAGCACTCGAGAGCTGCCTCCAGAGCTGGAGTAGTTTCAGGAAGAGAAGGATCTGACTGTAAATTAGCTCTGAAATGTGTTAGATCCACTTTAGGACATTTACAGAAACACTCCCTCAGACACAATACAAACAGTCGTTCTGGACCAGGACACAAATCCATTGTCCAGATCTTTTTAGACTCTCATAAATTAAGAGTCGTCACAGAGCAACCTTTCAAACAGTGATTTTGCAGATCAATCAATCGGTCGATTGATTGGGTGATTGATTTTGCGGATCAGATCTGTGAGTTCGGTATGTTTACATCCAGTAGGGGGCCCTGTTGCATTCTTCGGTGGACTGTTCTAAGATACCATTATTGTGAATACTTTATAAAATCAAATCCAATCAAAACGTGTTTGTATAGAATGTTTTACGACTGGTGTCATAAAGCAGCTTTACAGAGATAATAAACAAGATCAACACGAAACCTTGGGAAGAACCAGATCACGAGGGGGGACCACCACACGTCTCAGATGTACTGCAGTCATGATGGTTTGATGGTGGACATAATAATAACAGTATCAGATAATTAAGATCCGTGTAAATGTCTACATAGTTGGGGACGCAGGTGGGAAACCAGTCCAAGTCCAGTGGCCAGAATTTGGGCAGCCAATGTGAAGTGGTGGCAGTTTGAGATCCATCTCAGAGGGGTGACGGGGAGCCTGAGGTTAGCATTCCGTCAGCCTCTGCATTCACTCTGTCCGTACTTCTGGATACAGACAGAAGGGAAATGGTTGGGACAGTGTAGCCAACAGTTGAGGCGAAACTCAACCACTGCGGTTTGCAAAGGACAGAGAAGAGACTCTTGTAATCATTAGTTTGTGGGTTAATTGCAGAGGTTGAATACTGTTGTTCTGCTTGTGCAATGGTGACCAACGAACTTGCATTGTAGCCGGTAGGTAGTGCTATGACTGTGATAGTTTCCTGACCACTGGAAGGGCACTGTACCATGGTAGTGTCTGCTTTGTCCTGTGTTATGTTGTCATTTTGTCAAAGCAGTAAAAATGAGAAAAAGGAACACAGTTACAGGAGAGACTAAATATACAGTGTTGTGTCACCTATCGGACACCTGGGCTGGACAGCAACACTGAGTAATGGGTGGAGTCGGTTCTGTCAAGTGGTTCTGACAAACCAACCAGTAGATGCTCTGATAACAGCAGTGCTGTGCTCAGAAAAAGGGTCTGTTTTCTGATGTAAAAAACTTCACAACAGATTTTTGTACAAAACCCCAAAAGCCTTTGAAATGTCAGTTGTTCTCTCCAAACATCCACCTCTCTCCTCTTCTCCTGTCCTCCTGAAAATAATCCTACTTTCACCTTACAATCGTTAAGAACATAAGAACAAATCCGCTCCAGGAATCAACCTG